>VXAV01002120.1:0-106136 GCA_013399715.1 Alectura lathami | reverse complement strand
ATCAGTATATCTTAAAAAAAAAAAATAAAAAAAAAATCCAATTTTGACAATTCATGTAAAACCCAGAAGACAGTAAGTCAAATTTCTGCTCTGAACTATGACCCTGTATAAACTTCACTGCTCATGTTCGCATGCCATATGATGCTCATTAGTAAAATGAAATCATAGAGCTTTAAAGGATAGGAACAAACCTGAAGCTGTGACACTGCGAGACCATGATGGTGAGAAAAACAATGTTAAAAACATTGGGAGAAGGTCACAGATGGAAGAAGGTGAATGTATTCACCCATGACATAGCTACAGGCATGGCTGCTTTCACTAGTGACTGGAGGTCTCCAGGTGCTTCGTTTTTCTAGGCATTACCGCATAACAGTGCTGCAGCTCAGGTCCTTCTACACTGGCCTGCAGAAAAGTACTCCAGCCAGAAATTCTTTCATAAGAACAGGCCTTGGCTTCTTAAAGCAAACGAAAACCTTCCAAATATGCTTGTATAAATAGATTAATTTCTTACAAGAACTTAAGTAGCAGGGATGACACAGCAAAGTATGATGCATCTTTGACTTTTATACAAATAAATTTGTGCCAGAATCAAAGGACTGATCTGAATTTTAAAACTACATCATCCTTGAGCAGATCTTTTCCTGGACCTATGCAGCTTTCTTGAGGTCTATTTATGAAGAATTGCTGTTTCTTATGTCCGGGGATTTGGCAGTATTGACATCGTCCAGGGAGATCAACTGCTGTGCAGTCAGTCCAGTTTAATAGTCAGCAGTACTCTGGTCGTCATACCTATGAACTTTTATGATTTTCGAGCAAAGCTATTTGTATCCTGAGAATGTATAGCTAGGGAAAAAGCCAAACAGCACACAACTCATGATGTAAGTGGCTGAGCAAATGGTTCACATGTGTTTTTACTAACTCATATTGAAATGTCATATGCAAAGATGGCTAGAGAGAATTTTAGCACAAATGGTTTAAATGCACTGCAAAGCATGAAGAATTATGATGCTGTGGTGAATGGCTTATACCTATCATCTTTCCAACACATTTTCTGTGCCTGTTGAGTATAAAGCCCTCTGCACAGATCACTCTGTGGTTGACACAGTAGAATGATCCCAATGTGTTCACACATAATTGTCCTCTGGAACAAGTGTGAGCACCTGTGAGGCACTCATCCAAATCTATATCAACATGTTGCAACCAAAAGGGAAAAATAGAATTCTATCAGAACGATTTCTAAAATGAAACAGCATTTCCTTCACGCTGGAGATCTCTAACTGAAGTGCCTTGGAGCTACCACATCAGCACGTGCTACAAAAAAAAGTGTTACACTGAAAATACAGCTGGAATAAACCCTCAGAGATCACCTAGTGCTTGCTCATGCCCCTGTTCCTTTGCCATTCCAGAAGAAGCCATTCTTAAAAGTAGGCAGTGACACAGATGTAACACACACCCTTCCCAGGAAAACTGTTCCAGTGCATTATCATCCTTGCTGCCAAGCACTTTTTCTAATATAGATTATAAATGGCTCTTGCTGCAATTCAGACTCATTACTTCCAGTGACATTTCCAGATTTCTTCACCTCCTGTAGGAAAGTGACTGCCTTGAGATGCCCCCTTTGATTCTGACATTAATTAATCAAATTAGCTTCCACCACACTTAAGCAAGCAATGCACAGTGAATATTTAGCTGGTGATATTAAATTCCCATTTTCTTCATAGGCTATCTGGAATTCCATCCAAATGATTTATTATTTAATCAGATGTGAGATTAAAGAGGGATGTGGGTCACTTGTGAGCAATTCTGAGCATCAGAAACCTCCCCTTGCATTTCACTGCTGGCTGTTACTGCTTTCATACTTCCAGATTTATTATAAAGGTATGTCCCAAAGCATTGCTCTGACCCCAAAATCTTTCCTTTGCAAAGATATCCTTTGTGACTACCCAAACATGTCAATTTAAAATTTATATGTGCATGATCATGATGCAGCTTTGAAATTCACTGTTCATCATCTGTAGACGCTGAAGCTCAGGCCAGGTGAAACCTGGGGAGCTGTACCAACTCACAATGGCACATTCATTGTACCAGTGAAGCCTCAAATTTTCAAGGCAAGCAGAAATAAAAAGAAACAAAACAGGTAACTGGGAAGATCTGTAGCTCTAAGAGGGTTCCCTAAGTTAGCAAACATGTCCACATCGTGCCAACTACTTCTGTTCTCTGGAGGAGAAGCTGCATGTCCATAGCTGAACAGACAGACCCTGAGGAGAGAAGAAGCAGTGGGGAAAAAAAGTCTGGGACATCAGAGGAAAAGAATACAAAACCAGGTTTGCCTTCACCTGAAGTCCCCAGGTAACAGGCATGCTGGGTAGACGTGCTTCAGAAGCTAGCTGTGGAGCAGACCTCGTTCTCCTGCCAAATGGTCTCAAAGGACGCAGAGTTTTCTCTGTACTGCCACTTGCAACTGACAATACTGAAAATAATGAACCCTTAAGGAAGCACCTTGGAGACAGAAACCAATGGGGCCTGTATAAAAAGGTTTTAGCTATGTCTTTGTAGTGAACCTTAACTACTCACCTTCACAAGAAATCCCATCGGCCATGAGGGTATACCCAGACAAGCATGAGCAGACAACATTTCCTTCCACAACACTGCAGATGTGCTTGCAGGGGCCGTTATCTGTTCAAAGCAAAATTGCAAAATATATTAGCATTCACAACACAGATCAGCTGAAATTACAAACCCCTGGGTCATCCAAATATACCCCCATCTTACAGTGGGGGGTGCAGTTTGTAAACAACCTGTCCTGGCAATCCCAATCACTACTTACAGCCTTCCTGTTACACAGAAACACACCTGTGCCACCTCTATTGTTCACATTACACTGCACAGCTGTGCTGGTTACCTTAAACTAAATAGCAGGTGCGTAATAACCCTGAAATCAGAGTACAGCCTCAAATTACCTCCTCAGGTTTCCCCTGCTAATTCCTCAGGCTTACTCCAGAGGTAAATAACTAAGGATGTGCACTGAAATCAGATCAGTGAGGGATGTGTGGAATTTTATTCTGGCTCTTTAAACATTCCTCATCCATTTGCATCTGCAATTTACCCCTCTGACATACCTTTACACTTATCCTGCTCTTCTTGTAAGGACATGATGACAAGAGGCTGAGCAGGAGAGGCTGCCGGAGGGATAGTGGCTTCTGCTTCCAGCCTTGTCACCTGTCCTCTGTCCGGATCTGTAAGGCAAGGGAGGCAGAGGTAGATTAGGAGAGGCATCACATCCTCCAGGCACCCCACGGTAAGGGCCCCAGTCCCATTCATCCCATTCCATCGTGGTTTGTAGGAGGAAACATTTTGGAGACGTGGACAACTGTCCATGCACGGAGCTGAACAGTCAGTTTTGCAAGATGCCTAGTGTTTGATAAGAACAACTGCGACAGCGTGCAGAGTGCTGCAAGTTAATGGAGACACTCACCAATGTCAGGGATACAGATTAGGGAGCTTGGTTGGAGACAGCTTTCATAGACTAAAATATGCCAACATCTAACGAATCAAACAACCCTGGCAACCCTGCCCGTGGCAGCCGGTTTGGAACCAGATAATCTCTAAGGTCTCTTCCAACCCAAGCCCTTCTATGATTCTATGAAACAAAGTGTTAATTTTAAGATTTAAAATACTAGTATATTTTAAAGGCAATGGCTGCCTTTCGTTTGGGGAAATGAGGGGAAAAAAAAAAAAAAAAAAAGCAGAACCCAAAACAAGTTCAAACTTATTCTGTATATCCTATTTCAACATAGATGAAAAGCAGACGCTCACTTTTAAAAGCACATAATACTCTGGAATGACTTCTACAAAGCCAAATGGGAAACATGACAGCTGCTGTCATTAAAATTTCCAACAAACAGCAACTTTAAAGGTATAAGAATAGGTTTTTGTTTGTTTAAAAAAGAAGCTCTGTTGCATCAATAAGAGTAATCCAGTTTCTAAATATCATTAAAACCTAAACCCATAACTCTCATCACCTAGAGCAAAGCACAACCCACCAAACAATGACAACAGTAAATGACTAAGTGCAATTGCTCTACAGGTTTTGGGTGGGGGAAAGAGTGATTTCATTATAAAGAAAACAAATCCCAGACATGCAGTGGGCCACCAATACAAGATGCCTGGTTGTGGCGTATCCTGAATAATGCACTGACACAGGTGGAAATACAAAGCATGACATCTAACCACAGAAGCAAAAAATTACGAGCAGTATGAGATTTAAAGCTGTCTGGTGAAGGTCTCCATGCTCAGAACACACAACAGGGATGTGTATGTGCACAGGGGAATAATGAGGAGCAAAAGGCCAGAGGGGCACACGGCCAGGTACAGCACATATGCTTTAGACATGACCAGTGAGGGAAGTGCCCTGCCATCTCCCTTTCCCAGCCTTTAATTTAACTTGGGGCTGCATGATGGCAGTAGCAGCCCGTCTTTGCCTCGCTCTTCCTATGCCTCTCAGATGTCTCATTCACAGTCTTCTACCCTTGTCTCAACTCTTTGCCTGAGCTGAGCCCTGTAAACCCCTCTACACCTCTTGGCACAGCCTCGAGCACTGCAGTCTTGCAGGTCTGCCAAGAATACTGACTCCTCAGATACAAGATTAACCCAAATCTGCATTTCAATGGAGTTAGTAATGGGAGAAGCAAAGCAAAGCAAAACAAAAAACACAGATATGCTCCAGGTGTGTGATCAAGCCAAACTTTGCAGAGCTAAAATAAGAAACATTTTCTTTACCTCTTTTGGATTAGGCTCTTTCCCCAGAATTTTAATATACACAAAAGAGCAGACAGCTGCTGCAAAAATGTTGTCAAACACATTATTGATGTAAGCGCTGTAACTTCATGTTGAAAAGAATGACATAATGAATGCTCATTATTTGGCTTGGGCAGAAAGTATTTGAAGTCTGAAGAATTTTGTCATGGGATGGCAACACTTCTTTTGCTTGTTACATGATTGGAAACACTGGTAACTAATCTAAGGTTTCAACTTTTGGGGTTATCTGATTTGAAATCTTGCCATTGGAGAACTCCAGACATCAATACAATTACTACACAACAGATACTCTTTTCAAGACTTTCGCTACACTTGATATATTTGGATTTTCCGTCACTGAAAGATTTTAATGATTTTAGGCAAAAATTGAAGTTCAGGCCATGTGTCTGAACTGAACAAAATTTATCTGAAGGAAAGCTTACTGTGAACTAGAAAATGACTCCAAGAAGAAAAAGTATTCCATTAACAATATTTGTAAATCCTTCTCTGAAAAAGTGAGACAGTCTTGATTTGAACACATTGAATGCCCACCCTGATATCATGCCACAGATACACAAAAATTAAACAGAAGTTTCCTAACAGGTTTCTTTTCTTGACATTATTAACCTGCACAATTTCCAGGGAAAACTTCCATAGCCATAAAAAACTTCATGATCTACAAAGAAACTACAGGAAAACTTGGTAGACCAGTAAAAGACACCATCATTCATGATGCTTCTTGCCCATTTTCCTCACCTGGAGAGCAGCTGGTCCCATCTTCTTGCAAAGTAAATTCTGGGAAACATGAACACTTGTAGGATCCCACAGTGTTTATACACAAATGCTGACAGAGTTCCCCTCCGTAGAGAAGACACTCATCCAGGTCATCTCCAGGCAGGTTATTTGACAGTTCAGCCTCATTACTGATGGACAAAGCTTCATTGTGATCTTCCGTCTCTGAAACTAACACAGAACAAAACATGCTGGTTCTCTATCAGGTGCTTTGGCTTTAGGTCTGTACAGCATGGAGCACTGGTTCACAGAAACTCCAGAGAGAGTAAAATGTACCCCAAAACTTACTTCAAGGACAGGAGAAAATGCAACCATCCTGAAGGTAAGATCACTGTGCTGAATGTCTGCTACCTCTTTCTGTAAGGCTGGGGGGCCAGACATTTCACATGAGCCATGGAGAAAAAGACCAACCTCGGAAGGTGACAAGCTCCCCTTTCTCACTGACACCACCGCTATTATTATTTGTAACATGGTACCACACTGAAGCCCCATCTGAAACTGCCTACACAGCAGAATCACATTGACTTTTTTAATTTCAGGATAAAAATGTTAACCAGTTAGCCTGGAAACTTTTTTCAACACCACTAACTACTAACTTATTAGCTACTTCTGCATCTAGCATCACAGATATTCTAGGACCCACTTAAAAATGACCTGGCTATCTTATCTACTACTTTTGAACACCGGCAAAAGCACTGTCTTTCATTTCTTGACCAAGACTTTGTGATATTAAAATGAATTGTTCAGTGAGTTTCACAGTCAGCTTTTCTTAAACACAGACATGTGAACTTCCTCACGGTGAAATCTCAGCTAAGTTGAAATAAACCCATTTTTTGGCAGGAGAAAAAAAAACACATTTATTTCATGAGAAAAGAATGGACAAAATAGCATATCGGGGAGGTTACAAAGCAATTCATGCATGGCAGGTGTCTGCAGAGTGATGCTGGAAGGAGCGCGACCTTTGGCTGCGGGAGGAAGCAGAGCTGTCTGAGCTCCGCATTTGTCATGCTCCTTTTGTCATGCCTCTTCCCCTGCAGGGATTTGACTTAGCTCTTCAGCATCAGCATCTTCCTATGTTGAAGGAGCAAACTAAACTCGCAGTGCTCTGGGGCTTCTCCAGTGTATGCACTGGGAAAGCTCCTGTGATGCTCAGGAGTACAACAGGAAACACATTCCCTGGAGGTTTTATTGCTATCATGGGATAATGCATGGGAATACTTTGCCTGGAAAAAACTCAGTTTGTTTCATGCAAAATCTTTGAGGACTGCTTCTGCTAAAAGACAATGGCCAACTTCACCCTTGCTTCTTGTCACGGGCTAGTGGATCCCTGCCTACCTGCGGTCTAAAAAGGTCTTTAAGGTTAAAAAAAAAATGAAGAGGAAAAAAATAAAAATAAGAGAGAGCTTCCAGGCAGGTCTCATCTATGCAATTCAAGGGGAAAAATAAATAAATAAATAAATAAACAAACAAAGACCACAACACTAAAGAGAAGGTATGTTCTCAGGATCAGAAACACCTACACTTTTTTTCTATTTCAAAACTTTTCAAGAACAAGTAAGGCTATACTTGATCTGAGAGGGAAGGCAACTGTGCTGCTACAGCATTACTCATTCCAGAACCTCCCCACATGCCAGTGCGAGACAGACACCGTATCTGCAACATCTTCAAATTAAAAATGGGCACTTACTCTTCTCAGGTGTCACGGTTGGCAAAGGTTCGGGTTGCCTCTTTATTTCTGGCTGGATGAAGTGATCTCCCCCTTCACAGCAGGACAGCATCACGTGACTGCAAGGGTAGCCCAGATTTATGTTGGACTCGCAGGTTTTCCCCTCGCTCCTTAGTCGCAGGCCCAGATTGCAGCAATCACAGCATTGCTGCAAAAGAAAGAGACCATTAGTAACACGGATTTCATGAAGTCTGCTTCAGGGATGAGCCCCCACACACACCTGGAACTGATCTGCACTTTCTTTAACAGTGGAGCATCTGGAAAAGCACTTGGGTTGCAAACATCAAAGCTTTACTTGTGCAAGTTTTTGCCATTCCCACACAAATGGGTCAGTCACAACCAGAACAAACACAAAGCCTTGCTGTGACACCAACTCCAGCAGCTTCACATGGTCAGATGTGGTGGAGCTGCGGATCACCTTTTTCCAGCTCTTGCACATGCCCATTGCTTTGTTTATAGTATATTACAAGCAAAATAATACAGATCCATACATCTTTGCATTAGATCTTGAAAAATAGCCAGTTGCTTGAAGCAACATGAAAGGAACTGTAAACACCTTGCATAGGCACAAGGATCAGCAGCAGCACCTGAGCTCTGTCAGTAAAGACTATTCCTCTATGGACCACTGGCCTGCAAACCTCCTGTGACCTTAATTACCTGACTGTCCTGGACACCATCCCACTGATGCAGTGCCTAGAGAAAGGCCAGCGAATATTTTATGAGCTATTTGCCTTCCTTTTCCTTTCCTGGGTGAAACTAAAGCAGAAGCTTCACTGCTAGGTTAGTGCAATGGAGCATCCCTGAAATGCAGTCTCTCCTGCAGCTTCCTTTGCTGCAGGCTGCAGACAAAAACAGCCTTGTGCTTTACGCTGTCACATATAAGTGTATTGCACATTTTGGCCACAAAATATTAGATGAAGTACATCAAACCCCACATACACTTCAAAAAGACCACACTGTGTATGCATAGTGGATACTTAATCAAGCAAGGAAACTGAGGAGTTGTCTGCTACAGAGACATAGAGGTCATATGTGAACTGAAGATGCCTGTCTGAATTTAAATACAAGTGTCCTGACATCCCTAACACAGAGATTTAGGATGCCTTCACTCTGACTGAGTGGTTGTAAAATGCAGCCTCCTTCCCTCTGCAGCTCCTTTGCTAATCAAGACATCCAGCTCAGCAGCACTCATTTCTAGCTTGCAGCTAAACTTCAAGAGCCTCCCTGAGCCAAAAGAAGTGATTTCAGCTCATCCAAATATTCAGTCTATGAACAGGCATCAGGCGCATGAAATGAAGGTCGTAATTCAGACTGGCACCAGTTAGCTATGTCAACAGAAAGTCCAAGGACTGAACAGGAGAAACTGAACTAAGCCTGAACTCTGACTAGGGGAGAGCAAATAAGAGAAAAGGTATTGTAAGGGCTGGACGCAGTGTGGGAACAGAACAGAATCATGTTTCATGATTAACAGCCCCGGACTGGCGTTCACGTTAAAACAAAGTCTGGCTCCACCAAGCAGACATGGAAACTTGTTCGCTAGCAGCCCAATCTGTAGAAACTCTTCCACTGAGTCACATTCTTTGGGAGTCACACGCTGTACCTTTAGGGTTTCTTGGCATTTCACACACGATGCATTTCCCTTGACAACAACACACATTTTATGTCTATGATTTCTAACCTGAAAGGTCCCCAGACGTCACAGATAGAAGTTATTCACTATTCACATTTGAAGATTTGCACACCCATAAGGATTTGGATTTTTCCCCCCCTCAAAAATCAGACTGACATCAGCACTCAAGTATATTTATGAAAAGTTTGCGGTACAGCTTCTGAAGATGATGAATTATTTTTTGATACTAAAACCAGTAAGTCATACGAACAATTATTTAGAACAATCTAACTATGATAAACTATGGTCATGCTAGAAATGAGAAAAAACGATCCTGTTTTCATCCTCCTTAAGTCTAGAATCGACAAATTCAATATTTTACCAACTGAAAATTCCACTTTCTATAAATATTTGTAGTTTGACTACATTTTTTACAGCTTCAATATTGAAAAGAAAAAAAAGTTATGTGTAAAAGGTATTTCAAAGTGCTGTAAAGCATTGCAATTTTTGCCATGAAAAATATGGCTCTCTTCAGACATAGTTTTGATTCACAGTTTGTCCCATGTGCAGGCATCACAGAGGGTACTAAATCAGCCACACACATTTGGGTTCACATATTTTCCAGATGAATACAAGTGCCTCATTTTCCAGTAGAAAAACATTCACCAAAAGGTTTCTTCTAAAACGCAAGGACTTGAGCAGCTTTGATTTTCTGTTAGCCAACTTCTGAATTTCACCAGAATTCTACAAATCTATTAACAACAACAACAACAAAAAAAACACGACTATTTGCACACTGACAACCACACCTTGAGGATAACCGTTTCATTCACAACTTTCTGTGCTCCTCTGAAAGCATTTTGTCTTAGAGCAAATCACAGGTAAAATCAGCCTAAGGCAAAGTTATACTGATCACAAGCTGAATAGCCTGCAGAGGGCATACCTCAAGAGCAGGCACGTTTGTTACCTGGTAGTAAAAACCCTGCAAAGGAAAACATTACACTGGGACAAGCACGAGGAACTGTTCCACAAGAATATTTTGTAACTTGCTTCAGCTAAGGCAGGAATGATGACGCTTTCTCTCACCACTTGCTCCTGAGCAATGCCATGTGTGATAAGACTCACTGTAAGACTTGTGCCCTGCCTGGCATGCAAGAGACCCATAGTGAAAACCTAATAATTCTGTCACAGTTCAGAAATATTTTGTCCGATTCCAGAATTTCTCTTTAGAATGGTAGACTTCAGACCCAAGCAGACAGTAGTTCTGAAAATGACAAACTGGCATAGTTAATTGAACTTTAAACTCATACCACGCATTAAGCTGTACCAGTGAGCGGTTACCCACAGCAAGCACCAACACAGAAGAACTGATGAGTTTCCTGCTGAGACAACAGAAGCTGCACTTGAGCTTGGATATAGCTATGTAAATTATTATCAGAGTGAAATGAGGTCTGAAACGTACCCTTCTGGTAAAAGCAAGAGAAGCAAGCAAGATGCTGAATCTTCAAACTGGTTTAAATTGGTTTGGCTCCACCGGTTCTCATAAAGCAAATCTCATTTACGCAAGCTGAGGCTGTGGCTTGTGATTTGTGATCTGAACCACTGGTTAATGGCCTGCCCTTGCTTATGAACAATATCTTCCGTCATCATCTGCAACACTTGCTCATCTAGTCCATCGATTTGTTTAAATGAGAAATAAGGCTGCAATTCAATGCCGTACCCAAGCAAACTGTTCAGTAATGGGTTTTCCCCATCGTATCTTTGTTTGAATTTTGCCCTGTCATTTTCTAAAGTCTTCTACACCACAGATATAACAAATAAAATGGTCTTTTCAGCTACTTTCAAAGCGAGGAGACAAAAGTAACACAGTAATTTAAACCTTAAAAATGGAGATGGAAATAATTCAAATCAACATTACTGTGAAGCTTTAAAAGGGACTGCATCACCAGGCAATTGAAATCTAAACACTAACAGCCAAAAATCTGTAACTCTGCATCATTTCCCTGCCTCACTCCTGCAACTTGCTAGGTTACTGAGCTCCATAATAATGCATGAAGAAATTACTGCCAAACCCATGAAATGAAGACAACTCATATTCAGAACAAAACCTACAGAAGCATCAGTGCCACCTACCTTATACGACGATCCCCCACAGGTATCGCTCTCCTCTGGTCCACACGCATCTCCCTCCTTTGCAGCAATCATGCCGGCCAGGCAGCTATTCTCCTTGACGGTGGAGATGCAACACTGCTTCTGGGCGATTCTGCGAAGGATCACAGAGGGCACTGACATTCAGAGGGCGTCAGGATGGCATGCAAAAACCCCAGAGCTATTGGGCTCAGAATACATTCCATGCATTTGATGTCTCCTTGACATGTGTGTTAATATTCATACAACACAGTTTATATCGCTGAGCTTTGCAGGAGATTTTTTTTCTTATTTCTAACAAAAAGATGCACTGATAACATCTCAAGCAGTCATGCGTTGAGGTCATTGTCTCTCGAAGTCTGATCAGCAACATACCTTACAACTCATCTATACTTGTGCAGTAGTCCCTTCTCAGAAGTCTTCAAAAGGTGTCAGAAAAGAAAACAGACAAACATTTTTCCCTAAAAAGCAGGGAAAGGAAAATGCACCTCCACACACTTGCTTCTTTACCAGCCAGAGGACCAAAGCTCTGGACAGTATAGAGGACATTGGCACAAAACACCTTTAAACTCTCCTTTGTGGCTGCTGCAGGTTGTACCCAGAATTTAAGCTTTCATCTGATTAAGGGTATCAAAGAGAAGGGTGACTTGATCCCTATGGATGAAGTACTTTGGGAATATCCATTTCCTGTATATAGCTCTCCAATCAAACATTTTAACAAGATTCATTGAAGGTCAAAAAGAAACGGATTCTAACAATAAACAGAAATTTTTCAAATTAAATTTAATAAATGTTCATTAAAGCCTGCAGTGGATTTTCCACCCACTAAGTGAAGCGCCCTATGATGGGGAAGGGTGAGGACTGGGAGCTGCAGGCTACAAGTCAGTCTGCTGGATGCGTTGTATTGAGTAGGTGAGCTGTAGGATGGGCACTTGGGACAGTGAGCAACACACCAAGCCTGAGATGAAATCCTATATTGTGTTACAAGTAAGGGTAAACGTCTGCCTCAGGAAGATTTGGTCGCATGATGGAATTGGAATAAATTTTTCTTTCCACAGGAATAACCTTGATGTCTAACTGTCTTTTGCTGATGCAGTGTCACAGGGCAGACTGCCTTATGGGGCACCCTCAGAGTGATGAATGAAAGGTTTATGCATTCCAACAGCCAGTGCCTCAAAGCAAAGCAACTCTCCCGCAAGAGAAATATTTGCAAGCAAGTGATTTTTACCGGTCTGATACTGTTATCACTGTGATGAAATACAGTTGCCTTTGGAAACAAAAGCTTTTCTTTTCTGAGCATAACCTATTTCCAGTTCAGAGCTTTCATTCTAATGCTTCAATAAAATAAAATAAAGCCAGCACTATCTTTTGTTCCAGTAGGAACCAACCGGTGACAGCCACTTGGCCACTTTCAGAATGCCAGTGGCCTGTTTTGTCTGCTGTATTCATTTATTTTGGATTCCATAAGAGAAGCGTAACCAGGAAGTGGTGGTTGGAGTTTGATTACAGGAAGAGGATTACCACCATCACATGCTCTCCTTTCTAGGAAGTTACCTTTCTAATCTAGGGTTAACTGCCAAATAGAGAAATAAATTTTTCTGAGCTATGAATGGTACTTACCAAATTACCCAAATATACTCAAGAACCAGTAATTTACCTATTATAGCTTACATAAGACAACGTTTTGTTTAAAAAAAAAATAAAATTAAACCAAAAGGTATTATCATTTTGACAAATGGTAGAATGCTGCTAGCAGTGTTTTTATACATGCTAAGTGTTTACTGCATTAAAAACGGAAAGCTCTATACATTCATGTTATTCTGAAATGTGAGATTTTGCTATGAGAAATTCCATTCCAGTATGAAATACACAACAGAAATAGTATTGTCTGGAGCATCGCCGGCCATTTTTATTTCAGAATTACTTTAGCTCTATTCGCACAAATCATTTTTAGCTAATGTATTACTGGTAAATTAATAGAGAACAGTGTTAACCATATGCTTGTGTTTCTTCTTCACAAAACGACAGAGAGCAGGCCGTATAAACAAGTTGCTAGATCAGGGAAGATTCAGAATATTTCTGCATTAGGGAAAGAATTAATGAGTTAACACCAGTGCAGTGATGTCACTGCACTGAACTGGTATGGGTCTCTAGCTGCGACGAAGAGGGACAGCAAAAAGCAGGATTCATACTTGTACAGCTGCTGCATGTGCCGCATAAATAAACATTGCTCTGTTCTCATAACACATTTCAGTCATGAGATAAAAACAACTACACTGGGACAGATGACATTTCATCCAGCCTAACATCCTGTCTTTAATACAGCCAGTGGTGCAAGCTCTGGGAGTATTTTTACATCTGGCTATCGATGGACTGCCTAAGGGTTTCCTGCAACTTGCTTATTTTAAGTTCATTCATCTAGTTACTACAGATGAATTTCTACTCTGGTAGTCCCAGTTATAGCAAACTTCTCTGGTGTACAAGTCATTCCTAGGTAATTTTTTCCTGTTGTTTAACAGTGCCACTGTGTCTGTACCATCAACGGAAACAGACAAATCCCATTAAAAATAGATTTCAGATAAAAAACCTTTGTTTTACCACGTGAAATTTAGAGTTCTGGAGAAACTGGAAAGATCAGAAAATTCACACCACTGTGCAATGAGGTTTTGCACAAAACCCTTGTGCAGATTAAAAAATACCAGCATGTCCATGACTGAGCAAGACATTACATTTTTCTGCTCAAAGAAAGTGGGACATTTTACACATCAGTCACCACTGCCTGCATGCTTCCAAGCTCTTTGCTAACCCTAGCCCAAATATTTCTAAAGGCTCGCCTTGATCTTTCCAATTAAGAGGTCTCCCATCCTGCAGTTAGCGTTGTTCACTGCACAGAGATAGGCCAATAGAATAGAAAATGTCCAGAGACATCAACATACATCAACAAGTAGCTTTAACATTTAGGTTTTTGCTGCTCAAAGACTCCAAAAACGGCATTTGGAAACAATAGATACCTTAATCTGCAGCCTCTGCATAAAACTCCTACAGTCTTTACAGGGCAGGCAGGGGTTTCAACCATTTGCCTCAGAAGAAAAATTCAGCTTTCAGTGCACTGAGGCCACCTACCAAATCCAGGCATTGACACCAGCTATCCTGGAAGAACACTGATTAACCCTTGCAATTAGTACCCATTGTCTGCTTTTTAAAACCTTTAGGTACTGAGTCCAGTCAGGGGCAGGCTCAGAGACTGCATTACCTGCAGGGATTCTGGCACACAAAATGACACGCTTGGTGTGCAGGTATGTGCACGGTGACAGCTCCACATGCTGCCACATCTCCTACCGAGAGCAGCAAGATTCACCTGTGCTTTCAAGTTTTTGAAGCCACTGATTCAAATGCTTTTCTACATGAAATGTACCTTTAAACAGAATATTTAGAGGTGTTTCTTAAATCTTTAAAACAGGGATGCAACTGAAATTTTGAAGCAAAATGAGTGAACTCCTGATCTCATACTCTTTTAAATCCCAAAGGATTCGCAGGGACTGAAACATTTAGGATCTGACTTTTTCATCTAAATCCAGCCTCAGATGTGCAGATGCAACTCATTAATGTATTGGATTTGCACCTACTTAGGCTAAGGCTGGAATTTTTTAATCTGTCTTTACCTCATGGATAGTTGGCATGTAGCAGTTATGTCATGCCAGCTCTCAGTGGGGGGGATTTTAAACTTCCAGTGACTTCACAAAGGTGCAGCGATACAAGCTTTGATAAAAACCGATCATGCCAAATGTCTTTAATGCTGAGAACACTGGGGTCACTCTTAGAGGAATCCATCTGCTTATGCTTTATCTTTTGAGTCTCAGACAACTTTGCAGTCAGCCCTCCTTAAAGCCTGCTTCAGACAGCAGTGTGATACATCGTCCATGTTATTTTGCAGTCATCCTTCTTTCCCTGATGAATTTTAACACAGCACCCTCACTCAGACCAGATGCTACTGATACCAGCAGCATTATCAAGGCATCTGAATACAGACATCAGAACCAGAGCCATTCATATTAGACAATAAATACATCGTTTAATGATACAGACAATCACCGCCTTTAGTACTTCCAAATGGAATAAAAAAAATTAGATCAATAGAAGAGCTAGGCATCTGTAACTCCACGGATGTACAGAGAACTGGGAAGCAAATCTTTGTGCTCTGCTCACGTGAGAGGAAGAAGAAGTCTTGAAGGACTTTGGTTCTGACTGGATTTTGAGGAAAGGGAGGAAGAAATCCTTCTTCCTATATTGCCATGGCATATTGCAGCCTACCAACAATTCATACAAAAAATGAAACAACTTCCAGTCTCCTGGACATCCCATGAACTGAACAATCATCCCATTTATTCTGAAGAACTGCTCTCTACGTTAATCCTAAATGCTCGGTTTTGACTTACATACCTGCAGATATCACCATCCACTCCACTTATAGGAGTTTCTGTGCACTCCCCGTTGTCTATAGCCCACTGCTGTCCAGCTCCACAGCAGCTCTCAATGAGTTCCTTTGTAGACCCTGTGTAAAACAGACACAATGAATACTTTTGTGTGGAACGCATCGTGTTTGCCTCTGCTTCCTTATATTGAGAAGATATTTGAAATAACAATTGTTCAGGATTTTTATTTGGTCATATGCAAAATAATTTATTTTAATGAATTAGATTTTAATCTCTCAGTTTTACAACAGTGTAACTTTTCTAATTGCAGAAGAATAACTTGGCAAACAGTCAGTACCATAACATACTTCTTAACATGCTGGAATCACACGTATAATACTGCAACAGATATTTTAGCAGTACCTTGTGTACTTAATTATATGCCATATCTCATAGGCTCATCCTACTAGTGGCAGACATGTAGAATCACCAGCCCTCAGCTCCAGAAACAAAACAAATGACAGAGGCAACACTGACACCTGCAGTACCTTGACATGCATCATTAACTGGTAATGTCTTTCAGTGTGGCATTGCAGAAACAAGACAGAGTTTTAAAGAGAATAAAGGACATAACTGGGCTGAAGACAATCCCATTTGACGCCTCTGAAAAAAAAAAAAAATCTGAAAAATCATGTTTGGCCAGTTAAAGCAGATTGATTTAACAAGTCATTATGCTGCTGTGGCAATGCCTTCACAACTATTAGGTGGCCTAGCATGAAGATGTCCAAGTAAAGACGAAAAAAGGAAATTTAGCACACAGAGCATACACAAGTAGGCATATGGTACGCACAAGCCTCAGTAGCTCTCTTATACTGAATTGTAAACATAAAGATTCACATATGAGTGACAACAAATGGGAATGCATTCCTTGTCATGGTCCCTTACAGCTCTTAGTACTTAGCAAGGGTATTTTCAGTAGGTTTGGCAAATGTAGCTTTAAGAAAGTGTTTCTCTAAGTTCGATTAAGAAATTTCACTCCCAGCGCTTACTTAGAGAATATATACCTAGAGTGTCCTAGGACTGGCTTTGAGTCTTCAGCTGACTTAAACCACCACAAAAAGGGCTTGAGAGACATAAGCCTGATTCTGTTAACAAGGTCATGTAAAGCACAGGCACCAAGACGTAGCAAAAGAGTCAGGCATGCAGTGCTGCACTGCTCTGTATGTTTCTTGTCATGGATTTCCATTAAAGATGCAAATGTTCAGGTTACAGTGAAATAGGAGTTAAACTAGTGGACTTTGCAGTACAGTGGGTACCTACTGTATAGAAAAGAGTCAAGTCACTTCAGACTGGTCAGAAACTGTTTTTTGGAGTTTGTACAAAAGTTTACCTTTTACATCTGGCTTGCTACTGGGGTGCAAACACCAAACACTAACATAAGCCAACTAAGCTGCAAGGAGCCTGCTCCATGGCAGCAGCAGGCAAATGCAGTGCCATGGGGTCAGGAAACTTCTCCCTGGCCACTTGTGCAGCAGGCAGGCTCCATCACTAAGAGCACACAGTCCACCTCCCCAGCTCCCAGGCCAAAACTTTGGGAGCAGTTACATAGCTATCAGGCAAGAATACAATTAAGCAATGCCTTTTAGAGAGACAGGAGGCATGCTGTAAACGGTTCAGGGCTGTGATTCCACAGTATTGATATACATGTCGGCACACATAATGAAGATGGTGCTTCAGACTCAGAGGCAGTGGCACCGTGCTGATGAGTTGGAGCAGTGCTCGCTCTCTTCCATCTGAAGTGCTCCAGTTCCTTTAAAATCCATTTATATGGAGATAAGGAACATTTTGCGCATTTTATTAATCCTTCCAGGCCCATCTCTGGCATGGCTTGTTGTTACCATGAAGAGGAAACAAGACAAAAGATCCTCAAAGCTGCACCTCGGGCTGAGCTGCACGAGATATGTGGGTGCAATGGACCTTGTGTGGCTCCACATCTGAGCACTCCCTGCCCAACACCCGGCAACCCATGCTGCAGAACAATGCAACTTCAAGCTCACCTTTCAGCCAGTTCTTAGGTAAATCCCTCCTGAATCAGTTCTGCCTACAGGGGGATGGAGAGACCTCTTTCTCTACAAGGGTTTTAAGGAAAATGCCACTGCCTCAGACTGGCACTGCTGAAGATGTGCTGCTCTCTGGTCTACTGAACAACAAAACTAAAGATTTGGAAAACAGTCTCTATGAGACTGGCCTTGCACTATTTTGATCTGTTAGGGAATTGCATTCAGGTTCACAGAACACCTCTGCTGCCATCTATTTTAACTGAGAACACACTCCTGCACATTGTCAGCAATGTTAGATGGCAGCATCTCCAATAGACCAGATTTGCTGAGAAAAAGTTAGATTTTTCTCTTCTGTCTGCATTTGGTATAGGGTGTCAAGCCATATATATATAAAAATCTAACCCTTAACAGTTGAGTTAGACGTTTGCAGAAACAGCTACAATTCAAAACACCTGGGTATCCATGGTGCACAATTCAGAAGGAAGTGAGTGAGAGCCTACATTACCAGAACATTTCTGCTGTCACATTTATCGAAGTTATTCTGTTTCAGACAACAGGAGAGCCTTATATATAATCTCACAGAGCTAAATGGCCATGGATGTTGAGATTAAGAAGCTTAAACGACATGTAGCACTATCTTCCATGTTAAAAAATTTGATACTTCTGCAAATAATACAAACCTCCTCAATGGAAGACTGCTCCTTTGTACTTGCTGCAGTTAATTTAAGAGACAATATTACAGCTTGGAAATTGTAAGGTTCTCATCACCAGCATGGTTTGCTTTAGAAAAAGTAACTAGAAAAAAATTAAACACACATACAAAATACAGTTCTTGCTATCATGACATATCTGCATATTAGAAAACCACATGAAAAAACTGTATCTAACATAATACACATTGCATTAATAACTGAGACCTCAGGGGAGATGAATGACCAGATTCCATTTCCTTCTGTGTGCTTCAGCCCCCATGGGGTTCATTTCGCACACGCTGTAGCTGTGCCCTAACAACACCGAGCACCCAGTTTGCCTGACGGAATCCATTTGGAGATGGTCTCACCACACGCCTATGCCACAGTACCAAGGATGGGGAGGACAAGAGGAGCTCAGGGCTGAGCCTGAGCCACCTGGGGAGCTGAGGGGGCTGCTGCCTGATGCTCTCCTCCTGCCATGCAGCAGTGCCCCAGAACCTCATTTCCAACAAAAGAGCCCACTAGTGGGCAGATGGGAACAGTATGTGTTCCCAACCTGCACTTCTTGGGTTCGAGGTGAAAATATTTTGACTTTTTAATCACATTTTCCAACGTAAAGGGAAAACAGTCTGTGGACAATAGATTTTTGTCACTAACTCCAATGGATGGACCAACAGCAATCCCATGCCCCAGAGCAGCAAACCCCACACCACCTACCTACCTCCTGACTGCCCTTCAGTGCCTTTGGTGTGTTTTGACTGTGGATCAATCAAATGAAACTCCAGAAAAGTGGTAAGAGCCTTAACCATTGACACAAGAGGCAGAGTTATGTTTCCAGGAGAAAAAAAATAATGTCCTTGTGCCCACAACCTCCAGTCATGCCAGTCCTGGAAGTTACAAGGAGAAGGAGAGAAGCATTGTGGCAAGTGAATTGAATGCCTCAGAAAAATCCCATGCACAGTATGTAGTGCAGACAGATCCTAAGCCATTTTGNGGGGGGGGGGGTGAAGGCTGCACCTCACACTTCTGAAATTTTACCTTGCTTTCTTAAAGGCTTAGGGGAGAGACAACCCAAAGCAGACTCGATGCCTTCCTTTAAAATATTCTTGAGTCTTGAAAGCTGTATTACATGTAAGAGCTGCTATATGACACAAGAAGGATGATATCTGCACTCAAACCAGGCAGGAAATATAGCTGGTACCAGATAATTACAAAATATTGCTATAAAACGGTTTTTCAACTCAGTTTTAATTCAGTCCCTGGCGGAAACACCATTCATTTTACCAAGCGCTGAGGCACAGTCATAGGTACGGTACTGCTAGTTTTAGAACACGGGAATACAGCAGAATTTACCCATTTATACTGCAGTAATCTACATGATTTATAATTCAAATAAAAATGAGCTACTCATCCCTCACTAAAAATTCAACATCAGACTACTGTATTGAAGTGCCATACTATTAAGCAGTCATATTTACAGAATGTATTGTCTTTTGTTATGATCCTGTGAATAACTAAATCTAGAGTGCAGTTACAATAAAACGAACAAAATATTACATTTTATCTCAATCAAGAACTAAAAAAAACTGAATAATTCATGATAGGTCTTGCAGTCATTAGCATGGATTTATGAGATGTTGATTGTAGATTAGCAAGAATATATACAACTAGATACATGCAGAAGACTGGAGATCACATACATTGGTCGGAAACTTTAAGCTATATGTATAACAGATTTTGAAACACTTAAACATTCAAACGCAGCTTTGCTTATTAGTAGCTTTTGTGATACTAGCAGATTTAGAAGTAGATCTGCATCCCTAATGGTAAACAAATTCATTTCATTTGAGAAAACCATAATCCTGAATATTTGTTATACCATGTGCATCTTTAATACTTCATAAAGTCATTTCAGAAGACACCTGTTAACGGATAATTTACTATTTATGGATTTCTTTGCTGGAAAAAAAAAGTAATATATCTCAGGTTGCACTGTAACACAACATTGTTTATCCTCACTTGTTTTCAATTTGCTAACCTCTACAATTATTCTACATCACTCTAAGGAAATGAACTAAAGCACATTTTGGCCTAATCTCAAAACTTTGTATATTTACTTTCAGAGACATTTATAATTTAATGCAAATATTTTGAGAAACATTCCTCCCTCCAGAGGATTTTAACTCATACTTCTCTGTGCCTTAAAACATTATACTGTCTTAGCTGTGGGTCCAAACCTGAGAAGCAGTAGGATGGCCTCCTACTGACTTGGGGTCACGCCCTGGTTTTCCATACCCACACAGCTTTAATGTGCTGCTACTTAGGAAGCACATCTTTTATCTACAGAATCTGACAATGTGTGGTTTTTAGGAAGTTCCACCGAAGCTCAAACATTACACTGGGAAAACACACAGTTAAAGTTAAATTTTTCCCCACACAGTGAACCATAAATTGATTAGAATAGTGAAATAGACAAAAGGAATGTTCAAGTGACCATCCCTCACTTTATTCCACAGTGTTCACAAATTACGTTTCAAGACGTCAGCCAGCTGTATGGCTGGTCATGGAAGGATAGAAGAGTTCAGGNTTTTTTTTTTTTTTTTTTTTTTTTTTTTTTTTTTCCCAGAGCTTTTTGACATCAAATCAAAGTTTCACCATGTTCAGCTTCACCTGAATTTCCACTCCAAACATTAATACAGTTTAACACCTCCGATTTCATTACTTTCTTCCATTCTCACTTTAGTTTAGCAGAACACTCACACCGACGGATAACTCCTGCTGTGCAAATGTCCATTCTTTGATCAAATGCATAGGCTCACTGGCTGAGCTATTAGAACCTTCTTATGCACCAGTCTTCTGTCCAAAATGTCTGCTGACAAGTGGGCACTGACCAGTGACACTAACCAATTCATCCAGCCTGTTCACCCAAGAGCTAAATCTTGGCTATTAGCTTTAATAATGCCAAGATTTCATTCCGCTCAAGTAACCAATGATTTCCCTCCCTATTAAAAAATAACTATAAAGCCATAACACATAAAGAGTCTCAGTCATTTTCATCCACAGAGAGACCCACGTAGGCAGGTGTAGCACAGGGGCTTGGCTGTATCCATTTGATCCAAGACATAGCTCAGGTTCAACACTAACACTGTTTACAAACAAAATTACCTGTTAGACAGAGAAAGTCACTGCGCCGTATTCCAGATGAAGCACAAATCACTGGGATGATCAATGTGGTGGGCTCTGACCCAAGGCAGCTCTCTCTCTAGTGCTGGCTTTAATTTATGCTGTTAATTGCTGCAGTGCTGTTAATTGCTGGACTCAGGCACTCATATGTGAAAGGGGCATCAATTGTACCATAACTGAGCTGAGCACTTGTTATGATGAAGCATGCTATTCAGTTGCTATACCAGAGGAAAATAATCTTCCTTAAAACTACAGTACTCACTCTTTTAGGAAAAGAAAACCAAACAGAAAACAAACACTAAATGGAACAACACAACAGAAGATCTTGCAAGGAAACTAGTTTGTGCACTAAGATTAATTTTGATGTAGAGCCTTCTAGAAATAAGGCACTCAATTAGAACATGTCTTCATTTTGAAGGACCTCATTGCTCATCCAGGTGGGAAGCTGACAGCCATGACTCTCAAGCTGTAAAGTAATTCTGAAAAAGAAACTGCATGAACTGCCCGGGTCCTGAGAGGGCATAAATCAGCCACCCCACAGAGCTCAGCAGAGCAGCCCCACAGCCAAGCATCACCTGCACGCCAGCCTGCAGCACATCAGGTCAATGAACTGGCTGCTGAGAGCTGTTAGTAAGTCTGCCCAGTGACACCCATGGCAGGTAATGTGCTCCCAGGTAGAA
Organism: Alectura lathami; assembly: GCA_013399715.1. NCBI lineage: Eukaryota > Metazoa > Chordata > Aves > Galliformes > Megapodiidae > Alectura > Alectura lathami. The sequence goes on along the minus strand of VXAV01002120.1, from coordinate 84,037 downwards.
AGGCATGAAGTCTGGCTCCTGAGTCACTGAAGTACACTAGCATTCTTTCCGTATCTTAAAGGAAAGCTGTTATTTGGTGTAAAAGCTTATTGGGTGGGATAAATTGTCCCAACCTGCTGCAACCATCTTCACCCACCAGAAATAAGCAGAGGAAACAGACATGTCACTAGGCAGAACAGGAGCAATTTCCACCACCTTTCTGTGAGTGCACATGGCTTAGGAGGGTATGAAAGCAGAGTGCTGCTTTTCCTGTCTAGCCAATGCTCATGACTTGATTTCCACTCCCTCATTAAGAATAAAAGAAAAAAAAAATTGCAAGGTTTTTATATTTTTATATATGTCTATCTCCACTTTTAAAGGAAAGGATATCTACAGACTCGCAGTGCGCCTAGTACATACGTATCACAAGAATTACTTGCTTGCACTGGAGAAATAAGGTATTGTATTTCCTTATCAAGTAGCTTTCTGCAAACATAAAGCTATATATTATAGCAAATAATGAAGAAGAACTTCGGAGAACAATGATTAACTCACAGTAGTTTTTCAAATACTGAAAAATACCTGTTTCCAGTGGGTCTTTTATCTGCTTCAATCTCTTCCCCATTTAAAGCTTTAATAAATAAATAAATAAATAAATAAAGTCCTCTAGCTTTATCCCCTAATAGGTTGTCATTTCTTATCTTATCAGTAGTTTGAGAGGCTTTATTAAATTCCCTTGCTGAATTTCACCATTTGGTTGTGCAATGTAACATGTACTTCACTTGATTTATCTGAGACAGCCAAGAAGACATTTTAATGAGTAGAGGTAAAGTGGAGAAGAACATTGATCTTGGCACAAAACAGGGGAGAGAGGGAATGGTGACTGACAACACAGCCCCAAAGCCAGCTGCTTTCACTTGAAACTGAACTATCACTTACGTCATAAGGACTGGTTAAGCTTTCTTCAGGACCTGTTCCCAGATAAATTAGTGTATGGTTTATTCTGTGCAGGTTACTGCAGGCTCCTCAAAGTGACTCAGTGTTCAGGAGCATATTTGACTCTAAATCTTAATGAAATGAAAGTTGTTCTTGAGCGTTTCCATGACCAAACCCTGTTAGCTCATTGCTGGGGAGGAGGTTTAACCCACCTGCATTCATTAGGCTTTTAGGCTCTTCTCATTGGAAATAACGAATAAAGCAGATTGCAGGAGAAATATAGGCTGAGCTGAGAGTTCAACATACATCCCGTGGCTTCAGTCCAGTACCTAATCCTTCTCTCCTCTTTTCCATCATCATCTCCCATTCCTACTGGACTCAATTTGCCATGCCATCACCACAGACTGTAACTGAGGTCCCTCACACTTGCAGCAACCTGCCTTCGTTTTAAACTTCACACAGCAAAGCGTGTTTCTGCTCTCTCCTTTCTCTGAAGTCACCTGTGCCTCTTTAGAAATCCATCCCACCATCCATCCATGTTCCAGTTATATTGCCTTCACTCCTTGGGAGGCATCTGCTTTCCATTTCAACCTGAAAATGCTCTGTTTCCTACATCATTCTTTTTTTCATAAATTCCTTATGCTGGCTTGCTTGGCAAAATGTGAAGAGTTGTGTCTGCCCAAAGGCACAATGAAAAACTGAATAAAACAAACTGAATGTTCTCATTTTACTACGCACTGTACAGACATACATCAACATAACCTCAGCCAGAATTGTTTGGCAGATTTTGTTCAAAGTGTGAATGAATAGCAACCTCATATTCCCTCTGGCTTTAGTTCTGGATAATCCTTGTAAGTCAAAACTTGTATTACCTGTGCCAGAGGTCAGATAATTCAGACTATGTTTGCTCTTTAATGTTTCCATGACAGCACCCTTTATTAGCTCCAGGTTGAAAGGGAGGAGAGGGCCAAAGAACCCAACTAAATACATTCTTTAACATCAGCTAAGAACTTAACCATTTTATCTTTCTGCCTTTAAAAATTTGGCTCATTCTGATCTACCCTTCTGTCACTGAGTTGAAAGTGAAACAGCTCATTCACAATCATCCTTCTATTAGCTACTATAATAACTCACAGTAGGCATAACGTTTCCTGCCCTTCAGCCTAGTCTTGGTTGTATTTATATCTCCAACTTTCCTTCCCCAGATATTGCACAGAGTATATTTATGCTGCCTATTAGCTTTCAAAAGAGCTGGGGCTTTGGAAAGTCTGGTTCTGATTACCCTTGCAATTCTTGTCTAAAGATGTTTATTTTGGGGTAGAGCACGCTCTTTGCATGTTCCTTTTTGTGGCTAGGTAGGCTCCTTTCTTCAGAGCTGGCATTTCCACCAACCCTGTTTAAACCTAAAGTTAAGATAAGGAGATGTAGGATTTATCAGGGGACGCAGTCGGGGCCTGACTGTTAGAGTACTTGGGAAATTTAGGTAGGATCACTAAATCTGCTGCAACTCAAATGTTTAGTAAAAAAACACTTTCAGATATATTCTTAGTTGCAAACTGACCTGTGGTTCTAATGGTAAATAAATTACACTAAAAAAAAAACAGTCCTTTATATATGTTTTTTTTTTTTTTAATTAAAAAAAATCAGCAAACAAAAATAAAGAGGCAAATGGATGTGTATGTTAGGTTTTAATTTCAGGGTGTGTGCTCTCCTACTTCTGTGTGCTCATCTACACAAAAAAATCACCGATTTCACCACACAACTATTCAGACCCCCACACTGCAACAGCAGGGACAATAGTAGTGTCCATCAAGACACACTGCTGTTTGAAATGTTAAGAGTGTAGCAACAAATAAGGTCTTTGATTTGGACTGGGAACATTGACCAAGGACAAACAATTTTGCCATTTTGGAGTTCGGTTCCCTAACAATGCCGGACACAGCCGAACCGTTAAGAGCTAAGGCACGAGGGATTTGGTGACGAAGGGTCACATGAAGCCAGCCCCACATTCACTCATCTTTTGGGTTGCAGTTGTGAGCCATCAGGTATTCAAGTTCTGCAACTCCGATAACTGTAAGGCAAACAAATACCACAAGCAGACAAGCACTGCGTGACCTGCTTAATCAGTACAACTGCACACAGCGTGGACTGGGAATATACGCTGAGCAGCACTGCAGGAGAGCCCATGCAGACATTGTTTGCAAAAAATCCCTCGGATCATTTTAGGGAAAAGAAGGCCAAAATCTTCTCTCTCTTCATGACCAATTCATGCAAAGGAAAAAAAAAAAAAAAAAAAAAAAAAAAAAAAAAGTGAAATTAATCAGAGAAGTCATTCACTGTGAATTGAATGCTCATCTTTATTAAGAACATCACCGAAACAAAACGGGAAGATGCACTCACTGACTCATCCCCAGCTGCTGGTGTCAGCTCATTTTCTCTGCTACATTTTTCAATACAACTTTGAAAGCAACTTAATAAAGTATGTTAACAGCCGGCACAGCAGGACTTTCCAAGCAGCCTTCCACACCTTGAGAAGGTACGAAAAAGTGAGATTACAAGCTCCACGAGCCTGCCCGGTCCCTGCAAAACAAGTGCCCTCCAGCTCTCTTTGGACAGGGCTGAAGATTGCTGACCAAAAAATTCTGAACATAAGAGGAAGGAAACCACTGAGTTTCTAATTAGTGCACAGGGATTCTTTAACTGAGCTGAAGAGCTGTTGTAGGGCTCCAGCCTTCCTTATTTGAGTATCCTACTGTACTACTCGCTGGTCCTTGTCAGGTTTATAATTATAAATTAGATTGTTTATTTATTTTATGGTGTTCTGAAGAACTCTCTCATTTCCTTTGGCTTTTCTTTATGCAGTTCCGCAATCAGTGTTTGTGCAAGAATTTCAGTAATAATGATTTCAGCCCAGGGCATTTCCTGAATTAATGATGGGCTGGAAGAGTTGATGGCCCACAGTTCTGCCTTGATCCATTTACCCCAAGGAAGTTTAAATTCTCCAGGAAGCTCTGCGTGCCAGAGTGGCTATTGAAATGGAAGTTCAGCAGGATACTTCAGTCAACAACAACAGAACAAACTTCCTTTTATCCCTCACAAATTCATTTGGATGGGCAGATAATGACGTTTGGAGTCTTTCAGGGGAATTCAGCAGCCACTAGCAGGAAATGCAATGGGAAATTTCTCTTTTGCCATGTAATATGCATCAGAACCAGAGATGGTCAAAAACAAGATTTTAAAATTCCCTAAGAAATTAAAGATTTGGGGTGGAAATTAGGAAAACTGTGTTTTCAAGTTGTAAATGAAGCACCTTGTTTGACACTGTTACTGTGGTTTCACACAGGAGGTACTGAGCGACTCATCTGGCTCATCTCCACTTCAGACTCCATCTCCAGCTCGAGCTGCCTGCTCACCCTGCCGCAGCTCAGGGTATCCTCGCTGAAGCCTTTGGCCACCATGTACCACGAGAAACATAACAACGCAGAGGGTTTAATTCCTTACTGTCAAAAAGCAGCACCACTCCGATCACACACAAAACTCACGTTTTTTTGTTTCACCTCCATGTTGCTGATTAAAATGAGAAAGTCCTGCTTCTATGTGCTCATAGAAGACAATACTGCTCCATATTTGCAAGTGCTGTTACTGAAGTCACCTTCAAACAAGGTCACTACTATTGCAAACCATGGCAGAACTGGAAGTTTTCACTTAATAGCGTTTGGACCCGCACCCATGGCAGCCTTCAGGTCCCATCTGCTCCTTGACTAAAAGAACACAAAGCCCTGAATAGGCAGACTCACCATGAGCACGGCTATATTGTAGCGAGTCCTTAGTTCCCTGGCACTGACCAATCTTAGCCACATGCTGAAGCTCTTTGCTGACCCAAGTCTTGTATGAAGCACTATGGGAACCAGTATGACAGTGCTTCCTACAGGGAACATTCAACAAGTAACATCTGTCCTGTACAAAGTATGAAATAATCGTAAGAATGATGTGAATTAATTAGCATTTCATTAGCTGACAGCTTGTATTTGTCTCTCCAGAAAACATTTCTTTGGCAGCCTCCACACTTTGTAAGCATTTTGTAAGCTGCAGAAATAGCTGCAATACTTTTCCTTCTCAAGATTTTATATACACATAGTTTTAAACAAGCACAAACACAACTGGAAAGGTAGAGCCATGGTCCAGCTTGGCCATGCATTTGATCCAGAGGTAAGATCCTGGCCAGCCCAGGAGGGCTATGACACAGCAGCACTGGGGCAGGCTCCACACCCTGCACACAGCACCTGAGACATTAGCAAGTTAAATCTCAGCTGGAACTCGATCTCCTGCAATGGACTCTGGCTACACTTGCTACTTGGAAATTACAGACTGCTGCCAATTTTAAAGGAATTTACATTCCTGAACATATTTTACTTTGGAGCCAGAGATGGAAAGAGAGAAAAGGGACTGACTTGTGAAAAGCTCTAACTCTGTGATTTAAATGTGTTTTGGAACATTTGGGTTAAGACGGCAAATTCTAATGAAGGGTGGAGGAGTCTCCTCATCTCTCCCACAAAGGCTCTTTACAGTTACTATGAAAGACAACCAAAACAGAGAGGAAAAGAGAATATTAATAGAGGCAGAACTTTATATACTGCTTCAGCAATACATTTCCAAAATACAGGGTTTATTACTTGTATGCAAAAAATCAGAGAGTCAAGTGCTCATTTTCTTTTTTTTTTTTTTTTTTTTTAATATTCAACCATTAGCTGGGAAAGCATCATCCATGTACACAAAGCATTAGTTCAGGCTGACAAAATAGAAACTAGATAAGGGAGGAGATGATGGAGAACAGAACCAAAAATCAGAGCAGGGAAGTGGTTTTAATGCTCTGTTTAAAGATCAAATTATAGCTGAATGATCAAAGTATCACGATGGTTCCATTTGGAAATTTTTTATCTGTGTTTCCAGTTCAAATGAGCCTACTAATAGCTGGTAATAGTGTACAGACTTAGTTCTGCACCACAGGCAGTTGACTATCGATCTATACAAAGCACTTTGTATTGATAGAAGCCTCTTAGGTGAGCCCGTGAGGAAGGAACTAAGCGTCTATATACTGAAAGCCAGAAAACTCTGGACATAACTGCAAATGGAAAATAACTTGCTGAGTCACAACACAAGAAGTTGAGATCCAAGGGGTTGAAACGCCAGGCTTTTGGTGGCTGAGAGGTTTTGGAGCACCATCAAATCATGGAAGTCCAAGCAGACAAGCACAATGCTGAGGAAGGTGAGTCCCACTCTGAATTCTGGTTGTTCTTAGCTTAACAACTGTGCTCCTTTATCTGAGTTAGCCAATAGCTTCAACACTGGACATTGCTCATTTATAGACTCAGGCTGCAAGATGTTGGTGCAGAGTCAAACTTTTTAATGTTTGCATGTGTTTGAAATAAAAGTTTTTCTCTCTCACCTCTCTAGAGTTCTCAGTGGCCAAATAATTTCTACGGAAAATGAGCACAGTTCTTACAACTTTGCTTAGAAGCCCATCTTTTTTCTGGAGGAAGGAAAAATACACTCACAGCCCAATAAAGCATAAACTATATCTTCATGTAATCCTAGAAATTACTCTATTCAAAGCTTCTTGTATGCTGAGGAGCTACAAACACAAGCCCAATCTTGGTAACTGCTGACATCATTAAAAGCATTTTGCATAGTCTGCCTTCAACCTAAAGGTGGTTCCACAGCCTGAACTTGATCTCAAGTGTGCGGTTACCACCGTGACTGTGTTTCAGTCACCCAGCTGCACTGCCACCCTTGAAACCCAAGGGATGTATTTATGTCCTGCACAGGAACCAAAATCACTAGGCAAGTATTTTCTTCAATACTTTTTTCTTCCTGCGTTAATATATTTCCTGAAAAACAGATTCTTTAAACACTGTCAGAGCACTGAGAAGACCAGTGAGAGATAAACTCACCCCCTCCTAGTTTTATAATAGATCCTAGACAAGAAGAGAAACATAGGGCTAAGTTTTCATCCGCTGTCTAGGCACATTGGCTGCATTAATTATACACACTGACATCATACTGTGTAAGGGACTATAACGTAGATTTTTAATTCTGTAGCTGACAACCTAATTTATTTTGTTAGTTATGTACATGAAGGTAATCAGCAAAAAAACAGGTCTTCTATAAACTGCCCCACAGAAGCAGGGCTCTACACATTAATAGCTGGTTTCTCCAGCAATTTCAAAATTATGATTTCTCTCTAAGGTCTAATCTGCTTTTACTTGCATTTGGCAATTACACCTTTGTATGCTGCTATCTGTAATTTCAAATGAATGTGAAATAAATCATGAATAGAATCCAGAACAGCATATTTCTGCAGGACAACACCTGTGAGACGAGAACTTATGTGCCTAGCACTAGCCACATTTCTACAAGGTCCAGAGGCTGCTACTCCACATCAACCCCCATGCTCGATATGGTGACCCAGACCCCAGTGGGAAGCAGGATGGGAGCAGAGTGCGGCACAGCGCAGGATGGGACAGCACGTTCTTGGCAGCGGCTGGGCACCAGCCACAACCCCCAGCGAGGAATGCAACTTCCTCCATCAAGGGAGAGGTTCAGCTTTGAACTTGCTGCTTCTCCCAGCTGACAAGCACTCTTTGTCAGCTGCCAGCTGTTTCCTAATCACCATGAGACATCAGCTTGCACACAGCACAAGGGCCAAGCAGGGGTGAAAGGTGGTCAATTTCTCCCCACTACCATACAGTTGGAAATACAGCATCAAAATCTGACTTCTAGTGTGGATTTGCTAATGTGTGTAAACCTGCCACGAAGAGGCATGGAGGGAAGAGAGGGTATACATGCATATGGCAGAATATTAGCACGCATCTTCACAGTGCAAACCAGAATGAAAACCAGAAATCATTACCACATCACATGGGTGAGGTTTAAAGAAACTGAAGACAAATCTACCTGTTTCCAGCATTGGAGGTCACGAACCAACCAGCCCAAGCTTTTGCTCTGAAGGATTCTCCACAGTCCTTCCCTCGGATGAGACAGGAAGCTTCCTGAGGCCTCACACTGTCCCTGTGACTCTGATGCTCAGTCTGAGGGCATGGGAGAAGGGCGTTCTGTAAGGACAGTCAGCCAAAGGCTGAAGCTGCCGTGCCAGGGAGCTCTGAAGGCCCAGGAGGAGCACTCGCTCCCTCCAGAAAGGTTAGGACCACCAACAGAGTTTATTGGCAAGGCTGCTTTTAGGGAGGTGTTGTTTGTTTTTAAATTCAAGTTAAATGCACTGCAACCACATTAGAATGAAAAATTGACTATCTGGCAAAAGGCAGAAAGAAAGCTCTTGGGAACACAAGCTTTCTAGGCAATTTGTTACAAAAACTTTCATATAAAATATGAATATTCCACTTTTGACAACAGAAAAGCACCATCTACATTTTTCAGGTTATGCCCGCTCTCTCCAACAGTCTTGTCTCACCCAAATTACACTGGCAAAAGCAGTACTGTGCAGGCAGCTGTGACCACGAGCTGGGTCTGCTGCTCGCGTGGCACGGCAGCAAGCAGATAAAAGCATTGGCAGCCCAGCTGCAGGGGCACATAGAATGAACTACAGCACCAGTCCCCTACAGCACTAAACAATGCCATCTGAGCAGAGCTGGTTTCCTGTAGCTCTTACCCTGGGAGGTTTCTACATCTCACTACAGGTTTTGATTTCTGAGTTCCTTAGTCTCCTTTGCTGCCTGCACACATTCCTCCTATTTTATTTGACCCTTTTTCCTCATCTCCCTGAAAATGCTATCATTTTCCCACATATTTTTGGAAACTCTCCAAGATTAAAAAAAAAAAATCTCTCCCCTTCTAAGTGAGGACACAAAACGAATAACCCCTTAGCAAACCCACAATTACTGACGTTACATTTACTGGGTCCATGCGCTCCCTTGGCCCTTTGTCACTCTTCAATCTTTTTGCATGTTCGCTCTCTGACTCAGCAGAGCCGCTGATTTCAGTCAGGGCTTCTAGTGCTCAGAGTATTCAAAGCGCTTTTAGAAGTGCTCTTAGTGCTAAGCTCATTTCCAGCGGGCATTAAAAGCCTGGGAAGAGGCGATCCATCAGAGTGCTGGCAGCACAAGCACGTGCTGTGCCTGCCCCGCACCACTCCACTGCACGACGAGCTGCCTCAAGCCAACGGACGAAATCAAAGCAATATGACACTTGCATTGAATTCATACAATTGGAGAAGATTTCATTCGGGTGCACCGGTTCATCGGTCTTTATGCAACTTTTGATCCCCACTGTCTGCACGTGAACTGACTAGCACTGCGACCGAAGAACATTTCAAGAAGTTGAGACAACATGGAAAACTGCGTTAACAGCCTCATGGGTTCATAGTGATATTAAGATTATTTACATCTACAGCACATGAAGTATAAAGCAAAACTGTCTGACATGGCATGACAGTTTCTTATTTCAGGCTAATTACTTTTCCACAACATCAGCTGTTCAACTAATAATTAGTGCAACTCTAGGCACTTGATCTGTGGATTACTGTTATCTAGTGAGGAAGCAGTATTAGATACTGAAAGAAGTGAAAAGAAGCCTTCTGAATACAATTCTGCTTTCCACCCTCTCTTCCTCTAAAAATTTTCCTATGTTACAGTTGTTTAATTGCCTAGGAGCAGGGAACCTTTGTCTTGCAGCTTTCCAAGGCTTTGTGTTAATTTACATCTACAACACAAAAAGTCTAATGACAGCAATTGTCACTGAGAATCAATGATGAAAAAAAAAGTTTTTAGACACATCTGCACAGTGAGCTTGGCATCTAAAAAAACAACCGCAAATGAGGAAAATGCATTGGCATTTACAAACAGAAGATTGCGTTAATTCCCAAGAGTCAACATCTGGCTTCAAACAATCTCAGCCCAAGAGCAGCAAGAGCCCAAATTGCCCAGCTCTCTGCCAACATCGTACAGATCCAGCTCGAGCAGAAACAGCGCCGGCAGGTAAGACTTTCTAAATGCTGTTTCCATGGAATAGTTCCAAAACACTTCATGTTTAAGAAGTCAATTAAATTTGATATGTTTTCTTGACATCCAGTGATGTTTGCTAAAAAGAAAGACTTAAAATTTTTAACTCTTGAGGTAATATTTTCACAATCCAGACCAGTATTAAAAAAAACAAGTTACGAGCTGAGTTTATGAACTACATGCCTAGCACCATCCATTCAGCTATTGCAGGAATGTGAGTGATCCAAAACGTGACACAGATATACTACAATCCGCAGTTAAAAGAATGATTGCCGATCATAAACACAGTCACAAGCCAGCAAGGCCTCAGCCTCTCTCAGGATCTGTTCCTATTGCAATATGTCCGCTTCCTTACCAACTACTTTTATGTAAGTTCTAAGGACAGACTGCCCTGACACCAACCAGAATGACTTCCACCTCAGGATACTTTCCCTTCAACACAGCCATATATTTGAATCTCTCTTCATGCATATCTTGAAAATCTTCTCAATGACTTAAGAACACTTTTGGCTGCTGGAACGAGGTGTTGCTCCCATTCCTGAAGTTGTATGCAGCATGGTAGAGGTCATCTTCATCTTATACAGATCTCTTTCCTTCCTTCATCACTTCAGTGGAATAAATGGGTCCATCACACACCATCTTCACCGAATGATTTTTTTAAAAGCAGGATCCAAGCTGACATGCAACTTTTTATTTTTTGTTTGGTTTTTACCGTCTTATCAAGGTATTTTTCTCTTAACAGTGTCAGACTTCACTTACCAGAGCTGGGAAAATACAACCCCCGCTCCAACCCTCCTTCCATAGAACCACAGAATGGTCCGAGTTGGAAAGGACCTTTAAAGATCATCTAGTCCAACTTCCCTGCAGTGAACAGGGACTTCCCGCTAAAAAGAAGCAATTATGTAATTTTTTGTGTTTTATGAAAAAACACATTAATTTTCTTTTTGTAACTGATGGGGTTTGAGGAAACTAAGTGATAGGAATCACAATAAAAGATAACGCGGTGAGGTTAATATCTCTCAGTTCTCCTGACAAGAGCTTGGGAAAGACTCCTCCAGACAATGAGGCAAAACATTTAAACTGAATTCCTGCTCCACGTCACTCTCCCAGGCAAAGGCTGCCAGCTCTCATGCCAAAAGCCTTTGCTGGTGCCAAGTCGCATTGGCTGCTGAGCCAAAGGGAGGGGAAGCTGCAGCACGGCTCCTGCCTGCAAGGTGCCAGCAAATTCCCTCGAGCCGGACGGACAGACGGCACACCCAGGCCCTGGGATGACCCCATGGCACCTAGCAAGAGCTCCTGCAGGCCAGTGCCCCACTGCTGGTGCCTGGTGGCAGCCCCAACAGCAGAGCCCAGGGCTGCGGGGCTCCAGGGCTGCTGGCTGGCTCTGCCTAGAGAACACACCGCTCCTTCCTCTGGGAAGGAGCCAGCAGATCCTCTCCAGGCAGAAGTTATCCATCTGAGTAATCCCCACCTCCCTAACACTGAGGAGTTCATGCAAACTGCCTGCTATGTTCACTTGATTTACTACAACTGTGTAACAGGCTCCCACCTCCCCCCAGGAGGCTTGGCTCCACTGGCTGCAGCTCACAGGTATGAACATTATGTTACTTATGATTTACTTCCACACAAAAGAAACAAGTTACATAGTTACAAGTTTATTTCAGAAGAGGGAAAAAAAAAAAAAAAAAAAAAAAAAAAAAAAAAGAAAAAAAGACCAGACACATGTCTCGGTAGATCTAGTGTACTGCACTATCTACAGCTTAATCTGACTTCAGGAAAAATGAAAAGGGCATAGATCTGCCCTGCCTTATAGTACACGGCTTTTGAATGACATTGCCTAGGATTATATTCGTAAGTAAGACATAATTAAATGAAAATTGTCTGTGGAGGACTTATTTCAAAACGTCTGCCCTCCCAGAACTCTGCTTGCACAACCAGCATTTAGGACAACTAACACCATATCTAAGTGGAAAATGGGTTTTGATAGGTTTTAAACTGGTAGATCCACACCTTCTCACACAGATTGTTCAATTCAGAGACTGGAAGAGGAAAACCAGATTTGAGATTCCTCCTCCTACAGAGTCATTTCAGAGCTCTGAGGGAAGGAGTGCTTGAGCTGAGCCAGTTTGGCAGATTAAATGGAGACCATGCTCTCCCTGGATCTGTGGAACCCACAAGTGCCCAGCGCTGATATAACACTTGGCAAGCTCAGGCGCTAAGCACCCAGGTGCTGCCTCTACCCCATGCTATTCAGTGCAGTTCCCTTCCTTCCTTCCTTCCTTTCAGAAAACTTCAGCTGCAAATATGAACTGTTCAGCAGCATTATGCAAGCTCATTAGTTAACTAAAGATATTTTTTATTTTCCACACACACAATGTCGCTCATCCTGTTCCAGTCACAGCAATCCTGATCATATAGGATCACAAGGCTCTCTCACAAGGTTTGGCCCTGCCAAAACCAGGTTTCACAATGCCACAAGCCATCCTCTCACCTCATCGCAGCGGGAGGGTTTGGTGTCAAACCTCCTTCATCCTGAGGCATCCCTGTAGCTTCCTACACCCTGCAGGCTGGCAGAGCTGAGCCTGTGTGAACCCTTCTTTACCTGGCCACAGGTGTGGTGCAGGCACGGTGCTTGGCTTAGTGAAGCAGCATTATATTTATCTATTTCATACATCTCTCCACACACTTTCAGGTGTTCTTTGGATCATAGCATGGTGACATTTCACCTGTGATGCAGCGGGCACTGTGCAACAGGCATTCCTGGACCGCAGCCTCTGCTGCTCAAGTTGTAAGTGCAGGCCCAGTGATGAACAAGTTCAATGATAAACATAACTCCGGCAAAAGTAAAGATATTCTTAAATTTTCTTGCATGATTCTTTCTGCAAATGACAAAGATAATGTATGAGTGAGTATTCATAGAGCTAGGAATCGTTTAACAGTTCACTTTAGGTATTCCAGTTCCAATAAGTAAACATACAGTAAAAGAAATGCCTCTGAAGTAAACAAAACAGTTTATTTTTCTTCTGCTAGCTATCAGGGATATTTAAAATCAAGCTCCTTTAAAATCAGTGAAGCTGCCACAGCTGCTTGCTACCTATCCAAGAGATAACAAATCCATTACATTTGTAAAAACATAGACATGAGGTGACAAACCGAAGTTTCAGAGCGATAGAGAAACCCGCTTATCTGCTCCTTAGAAGACAATTCAAAAATAAATTTCTCATCTCCTTGAACCAAATCACTAGCAAACAGATAGTTGCTAAATGCCACTAAATAAATCTTGCAGCCTCAGACACTTAATTTCTTGATTGTATGTGTAATAAATACCAGGTGCTTGAGGTAATACAATAAGCAAGAGGACTGAATCATTTTTTGGCCATTCAAAAAGGAGATAATTTTAAAACTTTATGTAATTTTAACAGACTGACAGCTGAGGTAACCACCTCGAGTGACAGATATATCTAAAGAACTGTCTGAAGCATGGCACTATGCCACAACTCCTCTTTCTATCATCACTCCTGGAGGGAAAGCGATTATCAGCGTGCAGCTTTAACATCTGAACTTTTTGTCAGAATGGGAAGAAAACCTTTACCCAAATAAGATCTAAGAAGCTTAAAGACAAGAAGTGGGAAAGTCTGCTAAGACTAAAAATCTTCTGTGGAGAATCAGGTAAACATATAGCCCAGGAGTCATCTCGCAGTACCGGTGACAACAGCGAGCATAACTGCAGTGCCAATTTGGATTGCATAACTAAAGCAGTGAAAGCCCTACAACAGCGAAACAAATTGCTTATTCACAGCACTGCAGTGTGTCAGGCATCAGATTCCAGTGTGATCGTCACAGGGTGACAGGCCACCCACCGGACTCTTGGCAAAAAATTTGGTGGTGTTTCAGGATCAAACATTTATTGCAGCGTTAGACCAATGGTAAATGCACACCTCCAGCCAGGTAACTCACACCTGCCCCTCGTGCCTTTAGCCCCAACTGCACGCAAGGGTTACACACGCTGTGCCGCACAGCCCCACTCAGACACACATCGTGTTGGCAACACACATGACAGGGGATGAGCCTTCCAGCCCTCTAATCCTGATAGCCAACAAGAATTCCTCTGAATCCCGTGGTTTTGTAACTCAGTACCCCACTCACCAGTTAGCTTTCCTAAAGCTTTCTATTTACCTATGCGTGTCAGTAAGCCACTCCGAAGCCTGGTTACAGAGGTGACAGCTGACGCACGTGGCCTGTGCACGCCCATCTCTCTCAGCCCCTCAGAGTACAGTTCAGCTGAAGTGTGGGGGGATGCACAGATCACACTGGGAATTTATTTCACTGGGAAATTACCCACAGAAAATCTGAAAAGAAGAAAGTTTTGGTCCTATTAAAGACAGAGACAAGGACTGAAAGAGCACACATTTTTGCAGCTGCAGAGTCAAGACTTAAGGCAACCAGAAAATATAAAATTTGAATTTTTAAGCTACAACTTCGAACTTTATGTAAATTTGAAGGTGCAGCCAGCACTGCCAGTCACTTTTACACTGGAAGAAGAATGAAGTCTTTGGCAAGGCGTATATTTTCTCAGCACAATGGCAACGAGAGAAGATGCTGATGATAAAGAAGCTGAGTCAGATTGGGAATAGACAGCTTGAGAGCATCTGCAAAGCAGAATGGACAAGATCTCTGCTGTGATGAGTCACCAGAGATGTGCAGGAAACGAGGATCACGCCAGACAGGAACAATTATCACAGCAACATAATGTTGCTTAATGGGAGATTAATGTTTTATTCAAGTGATGTTTGCTAGATGTAATTCCTTGTATCCAAGCAAGTCTAGAACTACAGCTCCACCTTTAAGGCTTGGATCCGACTTTCTGCTCAGTTATTGCCTCCCAGCATTGCGCAAGCTCCCCAACAACAGACTGTGGCTCTTCACAAGCTGGGAAGATGAACAATATAAATTGGATTTATCATACACAATGTGTACAGATGAGAGGTTTGGGTTGGATTTTTTTTTTTTTTTTTAATATAGAGGTAGATAAACAAGCACTATAAACTCTTCCATTCAGTTTGAGAAAGACCAAACCACAAAGAACACCCAGCCCCAGACTTATCCAGAAATGTAAATAGTTTAAGGGGGTTGGTTGTTGTCCACAGCCTGCAAGTAATTAAGCACTAATTCTCTACCACCTACTGAGCAAGAAATTGGAGAGGAAATATAACACAATGTTAAGTATGCACTTTTCAGACCAGGCTCAACTGATGAGTTCTGTGCATTTCCAGCATCTTCACCGGACTGTCACCGATTTGCCCTTCCATATAAAAATGAACAGATGAAACTATAAATCTCCAAAGGCAGAACCACAGACTTGTATCTCAAAGGGAGGGATTTCCAGTGTAAACTGAAGTAAGTTGTTCGGATACTTCCAGTGCCACCCACAAAGCAAAAGGATGGGGCAAAACACTTCCAGTTCCCTTAAACAGGACTCATTTGCAATAGTCAAATCCTTGAAAAGACCTTCATCTCATTTCACTGAAACATTTTTGTGTTTCCAGTTTATTTGCAGATTCTTTTTCACTGAAAGAAGATGAAAGGCTTAGTGGCTTTATCTGTAATTAGACACATTTGCCACACATTCCTGGGACAAATAAACTGAATTTACCTTAATAGGATGCTTTCATCCAGCTGAACTACTTTAAATTTGCTGCTGTTTTGTTGCATAGTAACATCTAAACCACAAAAATCAAATCCAGTCCCAGGAAAGCAGCAAGCAGCATTCCCTGTCATTTTTCTGAGAATTAAAGAGCTCCTGGGGGAAAAAAAAAAAAAAAAGGAAAACGCTTGAAGCTTGAAGTTTTTTCCCTTCCCAGTGTCTCCATGCCCATGCAAACCGTTGCTGGGGCTGCTCGGTGACGCCAAGCACACCCGCGTGCTCTGAATCACCAACTGCAGCAGCCCGAGCTTCAGTATGACTCCTCAAACCCACTCAGGTTTCATCACTCAAGTCCAAGTTTTGCTTTGGCAGACAGACTATAAGCTTAGTCCAGGCCCCTATTTTCAATTTAGACAAGTATCCATGGCAACTGTGATACTATTTTAAACCATTCCTATTTAGCCGCCTCCAGGTCGAAAGTAAAATAGAAAAACTACCAAGCCCACCCCATTACCTACCCCTCTAACAGCTCATAGTGCGTGACAACAGAGGCCATACCTGCCTGCTGATTTACAGCCCCTTACTAAAGGCGTTGTACAACAACATTCTGTTTTCCCTCTTCAGTGATTTCTGTGGGTCTGAGCAATGGAAATGCCTTAGTCTGGCTTTCACAGCCCAGTTTTGCCTGGCTCCTCTGCAGGTGCTCTTTCCTGCAGTGACCTTTCTATGAATGTGCTCCTCAGCTTGAAGATCACCAGGTGCACCATTAAAGTCCCTCAGAAGGGTGGCATCCCCTGGCTCACGGCCACCACACCATGCCAGGGATACCTCAGCTGCACATCTCTATGCTGGAGTACAGGATGGTGTTGATTTGCCTCCTTAAGCAACTTTGCCACACGTTAGATCTTCACTCTGTCCTTGTTCTGGCCAATACTTGATACAAAAGGCAGAAATTTGTCAAACTAATCAGCTAGCATATCTGGCAGCTATGAAAGAAAACTTCAGGCAGGTCCAGGCTGTGAGCAATGCTGGGGTGAAACACAAAGCCAGGTGCAGCCTGTGTACTTTTGTTATCAAGCTGTAGATGCAGAACCACATGTCCTGTGTTGGTTTTGCAGACCAGGACCTACTTTGCACTGCTGTGAGGATTTTCTGAGCCTTTGGGCTCAACTCAGTTACCGAAACAAAGGCTTCCTGCATCCCTACGGATATCTTATGGTAAGGCTTGACTTCCAGCTGACAAACCTATGGGGACCTCTGCAACACCACACTTTTAAGGAACACGATTAAATTTTCCATCTGTTTATATCTAAAGCGTTCACATTGAGCTAGCAAACATTCCTGTGGCACCGTGCAAAACCATGGAGTAACGCTGCCAGCTGAATGCTCCTACTTGCAAAAGGCCTGCTTACACAAATTACAGTTACACAAATGGTGGCAGTGCCCATCACTACTGCAGAGCTGATCTCTCCCGTTTGTGACAGATTGACTCAGGGAATGCATTAGGAAGTACTTTAGTGTCAGAAAGAGGGGGTGTTGGTTTTGATTTTAAGTATCTACAAGTGGCAAAACGTTGCTCAGCAGTTTGCAAATCAGTAACCAAGTCTCTCTAGCCAGGATTAAGAAAAGAAGAAGGCAAGCAAGATAAAAGCATTTTCCAGCCTTATCACATGGCTGCCCAGCACACAGCTGTAAGTCACTCTGCACCTTTTCAAGGCATTTGACACCCAACAGAGATATGCACAATCCGTACACCAGCATTGGCTGTATTTACACATTCATCCTGTGTGCTGGGAAACTCCTGGAATGAACACCAATTTTAAATTCTAGGCACCAGCTCAGCCTGCACACTTTTGCATGCAGGTAGAGCTGTCTCACAGAGCAGCCCCGTAGCCTGCATGTAGTGTCTTCTCCTAATTAGGTCAAGATAGGGCACAGATAAAGCCAGAATTTATTCTTTCAGTCCCACTGCTGAACAAACTTGTTCTGTACCACTAGCTGTAGCAGAGCAGCAGAGAGAAGGAGGGGAATGTTATGGATGCAGATAATGTGCTTTCCATCCTTGGGAGAATGGCAACACACACCCACGGCACTGAGCGTACCACGGGCTATGATGCGAGAGACATCAGTGCTCTCAACACCGTGGCTAACTTGCATTCTCCTTGCACTGCAGTAACGCTTGCTCGCTCCTCACATTTGTCATCAGCTTTGGCAGCTTCCAGGTTTGGACGACTCTGGAGCAGATTCAAGCAGCGAAAGAAAATCTCAGCAAGGTGGCAGCAAACAGCCAGCCAAAACAAACAAAGCAGGTTTAGAAAACCTCTCTGGTTCATCTCAGAATAGAATCGAGCACCACTTCAGCAGTGTGACCCCCTGGCCTTCCAGGACACCGACTAATTCCTTAAGCTTGCAGCAGATACATAGTTTTCTTTCTCAGCATTAGAGAATATAAAATAGTCTTGCATCTGGGCAGGAATAACCTCAGGAAGCAGTATAAGTTGGGTACTGACCTGTTGGAGAGCAGCGTAGGGGAAAGGGACCTGGGGGTCCTGGTGGACAGCAGGATGAGCATGAGCCAGCCCTGTGCCCTCGTGGCCAAGAAGGCCAATGGCATCCTGGGGTGTATCAGAAGGGGTGTGGTTAGTAGGTCGAGAGAGGTTCTCCTCCCCCTCTACTCTGCCCTGCTGAGACCGCATCTGGAGTATTGTGTCCAGTTCTGGGTCCCTCACTTCAAGAAGGACAGGGAACTGCTGGAGAGGGTCCAGCGCAGAGCCACCAAGATGATTCAGGGAGTGGAGCATCTCCCTGATGAGGAAAGGCTGAGGGAGCTGGGTCTCTTCAGCTTGGAGAAGAGGAGACTGAGGGGTGACCTAATTAATGTTTATAAATATGTAAAGGGTGGGTGTCAGGAGGATGGAGCCAGGCTCTTCACTGTGACATCCAGTGACAGGACAAGGGGCAATGGGTGCAAGCTGGAACATAGGAGGTTCCGCTTAAATATGTGGAGAACTTTCTTCACGGTGAGCGTGACAGAGCACTGGAACAGGCTGCCCAGAGAGGTGGTGGAGTCTCCTTCTCTGGAGACATGCAAAACCCGCCTGGACGCGTTCCTGTGCGATCTGCTCTAGGTGTTCCTGCTTCAGCAGGGGGATTGGACTAGATGATCTTTCGAGGTCCCTTCCAATCTCTAACATTCTGTGATTCTGTGAAATATGGAAGTGCTGTGAAGTTTTCTGCACTAGTACAAAGGCCTACTTGTGTTGCAATTGCACTAAAGTAAGGCAAGAATTGCTCCAAGAACAAGCATTCTGACTCAGTATGAAGGCAATACATGAGAATGTTTCTCATGCTAATATATTTACGATATAGCGCAATTACTCTAGGCTTATAGAGTATAATAATTACTTGGTCTCTCTGTAATAACTGAAAAATAGAGCTACAGCCATCTGAAAAACTGAAAAAATCCATATATTTGAGGTCAGGCACATGATTAACTCCCTGGGGGAGTCTGGACTTTCCCTCGCCAGATTTGAAACGGATCAGTGTGTACGTCAGCTCTGTTGTACCAGCATGCATGGGAAAAATCTATTCATCCACCAACACCAGCTCTTTTTTCCTAAAGGAACAGGGTTTGCAATGCCAGACTAGAAGGCATCGAGCCCTGCTGCCTGCTGTGGGAAGAGGGGCTCACTCCTGACCCTTGATGCCACATTGTGACGCGTGCTCACTCGCTGCTATCGACTGCTTCTCCCTGAACATCCATTACCCAGACATTCAGTTTGGGGAATTTACAAACAACAAGACAAATGGCTGTAATAATGTATTTGTATAATGAGATCATATGTTTCATGAGGTGTTTGCTTGCCATAAATTAACTGTAAGATCTGGGAGAGGAATTTGAGTCTGACAGGAAATATAACAGACAGAAACAAGCGGTTTTTGCTGCAAAGAAAGCCTTGCAAAGTGAGACCAGCTCACTTCATCAATACACACCCTGAAACTAAGGAGCTCTTCTTTAAGACAGTATCTCACTTTTAGGATTTCTGATGGTTAACAGTTGCCATTTATTATTTTACAGTAATACAGGAGAAAGTAATACAGCTAAAGTGAGTGAACCTTACTGGAACTAACGGGGTTAATACGGCATTGACAGGACAGGATTTGACCTTCAAAGTCTTATTTCAAGAAATGTTACTGACTCCACCTAGAACTTGAATAACAGAGAGTAAACTCTGAAATACCAGGGTCAGATCTCAAGACTGTATAAATCTGCTTCACCGTACTAAAACGGGACTTTAATATCACCTAATAAAGGTCAGATCCCACAGTTCGCAGGAGAGCAGACGAGCAGCAGTGCTGCCGAAGCATCCCACTTTGCAGCCACTGCCGTTACCCTATGCCAGGTAGGCACCCTAGCCTTGCCCTGCCAGGCTGTGCTGGCATGCTGTGAGGCCAGCACTCACCAAAGTGAGAACAGGGGAGCGGTGCTGACAGTTAAAGGAAGATTAGTTTCAGCATCAAAGTGTTTAATTTAACTCACTTAACCTTTGTACACAAGTGTGAAAATAAATAGTAAACCTAAACTGGCTTCCCGTGCCCTGCACCAACATTTTTCAGGATCCCAAATTATTCACACTGAAAGGTGTATATACAGGGTTGACTCCAAAAGCTTCTACTCACTCGAACTAGATGGGTAAATCCATTAAGGACGACAAGGAAACCAGTCATACAACTCTTTCTCACCTAGTCCGGTCAGCTTTTACCTAATGCCTGTCCTACCAGGGCATGCCACAGCACAAACCAGGGCCAAGCACAAAGGGGAAGGAGCACATGCAGCTCTGAGATCACTGCTGCCCAGGGCCATACCTGGAGCAAGGCAAAAGTCAGCATTTCAGGAACATATTTAAAGCACATTCATCAGATTAATGCAACAACACAAACCCCAGAGACACATACAAGATTTTGGAAAGTCTTTACCTCCAGTCTCACTTCTAGATACAAGCAAAACCACAATTTGCTTGTGACTACATTGAATCCAAACCGACTGACATTAAACATTGATGTAACCTTCCAAAGTAAAACAGCCACCACTGTTGTTTACTGTACTTCTCTTTTGATTTCAATGCCATAAGTTAAGGCAATGCTTATCAGCTTTGACTCAGAACCTGTAAAAGTACAACTTTTATCATTAACATATGAGACATTACTTAAGGGCATGTTATCTTCAATAAAAACAGTTACTTCGAGTAAATACCTTACAAAATCATTTGGCTAGCATACTGTAGTTTTGAACCTGGAAACGAAAACTACTAGTAGTTTCATGGAGGCAATTCCAACACAAGGAAAAGTAATGCAAATCGCAGAGGAAAAATTCTTGGATTAGGGAAAAATATACTAATCTGCGGCAGCTTATAGGCCATAAACAAGATGTTTTATAGAGGTATGTGGAGAATTGCAGTTGTGCCCACTTGAGCATTGCGGAGAAACAGCCATCAACTTGCTAGTTCCTCAAGCATCTGCCAGAACTGCTCAGTGGGTGTAACACTTTACATGCCACGAAACTGGTAATGGATGGACTTAATATTCATATCTAAAAGTCTTCCGTGTAGTGATTTCTCAGAATCATGATTTTTAAAAAGACTCTCTTTAAACATCATTAAACAAGATCAAAGTTTCTCATTCTGCTTTTCACTGCAAAGCAGCCCTTTACCCTTACAGAAAAAGTTGGAGATTACTATATAAGTAGTTTCTCATGTTTTTCAGTAATGAACTATATTATTTAATGACAAGTGAGACAAGTCTGAACAGGATTCTTCTAGAAAACCTGTCCTTCCAAAACAACACCCATTCCAGGCCCACAAGGCCATCCATTTACTCCACCAAGCTGGCTGGAGAAGACAACATGCTCCTCTTTTCAGTGTTTGCTTTTCAGGAAATTCTATTCCCCAGTGAAGTGAGGTTTGTGCGTCTGGATTTTTTTTGCATGTGTCATGTGCTATTGGCTCACAGTAGGTTTGGTATTAAGTACAACAAATTCTGTTACAAGCCACAGGCAGGGAAATATAATTGTTTCCTAAGACCTTTTAGGATGTCTCAATCAGAAAATGAATACAATAAATACTTCTGATGCTTCACTTCATACAAGGTGTATAACACTATAATGTTAATCAGCTTAACTTGTGCTCAGAAAATTATTCCAGTAAGCAACATATTCCAAAACTCAAGCAAAAGTAACATACCAATAGTAAGAGGTGAGAAGAAAAGGAAACTGAAGTATACCCAGAAGTTCTTGTTGCAAGAGCTCATTCATTTTCTTCTCAGTTCTGCTCCCTGCATATGAGCCAGCTCCAGCCAGACTCCAGCTGCCCTGCACTTAACATACTTATCCTTGAGACATATGCACATGCACAATTCAAATGACCTTAGTGAAAAGGTGCGTAACACTGCAAACAAACCCATTTCTTGTGCAGTAAAGGTTGCCAGAGATGCAAGCAGTAAGGAGGGTAACAGTAAGGCTACAAGGGTTCTTTTGATGATTTTCATTATTGTTCAGGATGTATATTATACACAGACAGAGCAACAGTTCGCAAGAGCATCAACTTTCATAACATCTTTTAAAAGCTACTGATGCAAGTCCTTCCCTTTCATGCAACTGTTTATTCTGCTAATAGATTTAAAACTCAGAGCTGCTGGAACCATAAACATTTATTGGAGTACTTGGTAATTCTAAACTACAGTCAGCAATCAGCAGCCTTATGGCTCACAAAAGCAACATGAAAGCAACTAGCACCCATGGCAAGGAGGGAGGAAGAATTATTGTTCCATTTTTATTTTTATTCTCAAAATCACTCCTTTTTGGTGTATAAAGGGGCTGAATAAGCCACAGTCAGAACTGCACCTATCAGGACCAGGCTGCCACAGGCTGGCAAGGCAGCTAGGCACGTGTAGCCTCAGCATGCCACTCGTGCGCCTCGTTTGCCCCTTGGTTCCCACGCGGCCTGCAGCAAGTGGCTGCCTCCCTGTTAACACCCGAGAGCTCCCGCATCAGCCACTGCCTGCCAGCTAATGAGGTACTCCATCACCATCAGCAGGGCCCGGTGATGGAGTAAAACCCAATAACTCCATCAGGCAGTGAAGGATTGCAGACCCGCGGGCTCTGCAATGCCACCGCTTGCAGATTGAGTCCCTGCAATGTGCTCGTCCCAGCTGCTCAGCGTGTGATGGCATAGGGCAAGGGGCTCCAGGTGGGCACCGCAGCTCCCTGGCCCCCAACAAGAGGCAGGCAGCACCCAGTGGGGTTTTGCCGGTCCTGATGGTAGCACTACTGCTTTTTCACGGTCCCTCACTCAGCCTTTGGCTTGGTGCCCGCAATGCCAGAGCTTTGGGCTGGAGTTTTAGACTTTTTGGTGGCTTTGGAAGAGAATCGGTCGTCTCAGGCACAGCGCTGACAGGCTGGGAATAGTCAATAAAACATAAAACCTGCTCACACATAAGGAGATCTTCATAAAATCCCAATTACTTCTGGCTTGTTACCTAAGAATCCCTAAGAGGTAAGAGATATTGCTTGCTGTGAGGCCTGGGGTAATGAAATTACAAATCCTTTCATGAGTAAGCATATGCTAGAAAGCTACATTTGTTTGGCCTATATATTTGAAACTGTTCAAAAGGTTATTGTCTCACAAAATTTGGAACAAAAATTACTACTTACATTTGCTTCTCTCTAACAAGGAGCTACACTCAGTGTCATTTTTAATTCCTCAGTGATTGATTATAACACTACAAATACTGCTGCAAATAAGTCTCATTTAAATTCTGTTTTCTTAAGAAGTACCAAGCATGCATACAAAAACACTCGCAGATGCATACTATAAATAAACAGCAAGTGCCATCCCCCTGAGAAACCTGGTCTGGTGAGCCCAACAGCCTTGTCTTTTCAGGTGTTTAATTAGCTTCCACAAGACGACCCCCATCTCAATTCCATCGTTTGTCTCCAGCATACTTTAATTTCAGCACAGAGATCAAATGTTCTTGCAAACTGTGGATGAAGGTAAGTTATCAAAAAAAAAAAAAAAAAAAAAAAAAAAAAAAAAGAATGATATTTACCCCTACAAAATAGGTACAAAGGATGGGTTTCCAAAAATATTTTGATGCCCAGAGATTTTTAGGTTATAGCATGTCATCATAAGTTAGATGCTCAACTACAGGTGTATTTATTATTTCAACATACAGGATTTACATTGTCTTGGTACCTAAATCATCTTTAAGAAAATATAACAAGCTCCTAGTTTAATATGCAGTTACCACTTATAATACCCCATAAGAGTTAAGGACCAAAACAACATCATAAAAAGCCTGACACACACATAAGTACTGTTAACCAGGAGCTCGTGACCCTTTGTTGGTATCTCCATTTTAACAAGGGGAATCAGGGGACAGCACACGGTGAGTGGGTCAAGGTCTGTGGTGACAAGGGCCTGGGCTCAAGCTCACTAGGGGGATTCTTGGAAAGAAAAAAAAAAAAAAAAAAAAGTATAAAGAGGAATGCACCAAAGTCAGAGCTTGCAGCTTTGCAGAGCACACTGAAGCCTGGCCAGCTGGAAAGCCAGCAGCAGTGCTTTGACCTGTAGCGGTTCCCAAAACACACACAGGCAAGCAGCAGTCATGCAGCAACTTGTCCAGAGAAATCATCTAGGCACAAACACAAAAACATCAACACTGACCCAAAAAGTGTGCCCCTGGCTAGGGCAAGTCTGGATACTCAAAATTCAGCTGCTGCTGGCTTCGTGCCCAGGCAGGTTAGGTCAGCCATCCTGATCTTAAATCCCTTAAGTGGGACAGTTCTGAACACTTCATATGGCCCCAATGGTGCATCCACTGAAAGAAAGAGCTTTGGGAAAATCCAGGCCACACTGGGCGTCCAGTGCCCGGGGATTTGATACCTTTGGCTACTGCTTATTTGAGAGCCTGAAAACAATTATTCTGAATGCACTCCTTTACGTCACTGGGGCAGGATTTGGTTTACCCTTGCACCCCACGTTCACAAGCACACGCCACAAGCACAGTCTAGTGCACACAAACCTGAAATTACCGGACTCATTAACACGTGAAGCGCCAAGCAGGCCTCATCCCAGCACAAGTGGTTCCCTTCATCCTGCTCTCACAGGCAGAGCTACCCAACCTCGGGCCCTGCTTGTGCTTTTAGATATTGGAAAGACAGATAAAACAAAAGGACAGGGAAACACAGCTGTGGTGAACACCGCACCTTGTACAGGTTCCCTTAACACCGTGCGCGCAGCGGGGCAGCCCCAGCCATGCCATGCCCCAGCGCTCTGCTCCAGCCCAAGCCTGAGGTGCCAGGCCCAGCACTGGCAGTGGCTCAGTAGCCCAAACGGGCAGCAGCACTGGGGTCACACCGCCAAGATAAGCAAGGGAAGGGGGATAGGAAGAGAGCCCCCCAACACATAGTGGCAGCTAGATACCTGGTAAGGTCAGAATGCCATTTTTGTTAGAACAGATAGATCTATTTTGTGGTTTTCTCTAAAACGGTTTTCCCTATTTTATTGTATTTCAGTCCTCCTCTTTCTGTAAGTTCCCCAGTCTGCCTTACACTCATTCACGCTATCTTCTTCTATTATCTGTCTCAAAGCTCTGATGACTGAGCACTCGCCTGGGGCTGCAGCTCAGCCTGATTCATACTGCTGGCCCAGAGGCTTTTTCTCCCCGCACACTGCTCTCCCAAGGTTTATTTTTATTCTGCAGCTATCCTAGTACAAGGGCTCAGCTGATTTCTTCCTGCTGCTGAGAGAAGTGGGACTGAGTATACAACATAGGATTAAGCCTGAGGTAGTTCAAGTAAACGTGAAAGAACACGTCACTGTCATCTAAAAACACAAAGTAATTGCAATTAGAGCTCATATTTCCAGAGCTCCATCCACAGCACTCCCCCACCTCCGGTGCCTTTTACAGCAGTGGTAGGAGGGATGGAGGGTTGGTGTGCCCAAGGAAACCCTCACTGCAGGCCTGATTTCTGGATTTCTGTCCTCAGTTACAAAATTCAAGGACATCTTTCTTCATGAGCCTCAGTGTCTCAGCAAACATGCAGTAGATGGGATGAATGAAATGCCAGCTACAGCCTCAGGAATTGCACGAGAGCCTCCCAGTGCCTCCTACCTGATCAGGATTCTCATGCAATGAATGCTATTTTCCAGTCCACTGATCTTGTCTCACAAATACTTACTTGGTGCAATTTACTTCTGTTGGAGAGCAATTATCCTTATCTCTGAAAATGACCGTGATAAACTCACCCACAACTGGTGATTTTTTTTAAGTGGAAAAATACCTCTATTCTGAAACACAATGGTTCCAGCTAGACACAAATTGCTATTCAGCCTGCCAAAACCAGAACACAAATCATAAAACATTCACAACGAGGCTGCTTGCTACCTGAGTCACATTTATCCAAGACACAGCACTTTACTGGCAATGCACAGGGAAATGGAAACAAGTAGGAAAATAATAATAAAACTTGACAGTAAGATCTTTAAATATGTTTTATTAAACCTTCCCATGTTCAGGGTATTTTTATGATGAGGAAATGGGAAATACAGAAATTAAACCTCCCGGTGTTGCTCTTGCAGTAAGTGACAGGATAAGATCAATGTTTGGAAAGAGACTGTAGAAAGACTACAGTCTCCACCAATCTCATCCCTTCCCTTGGAAACAGTATTTAATTTATACTTCCTCTGCTGAGTAATTACCTCTGCTTCACACTTACTGTTCCTTTAGGAGTGGATTAATTAGCATTTGCCACAGAAGCTTCAATAGGTCTGTGTGTTGCTGAAGAACTCTCTAGTCTATATTCAGTGCCCTATGACAAGTGCATTCACAAAGATGGAAGGGTTTCCACGGCAGAGTGCTGCGGGCTGGCATGGAGCAGAGGGTGGCGAAACCCTTGTGCAGCAGCAGCCGCAGCAGGCAGTTCTTCTGAGGCAGGAAAGCACTCGCCGGTCTCGCACGGCCTCCACTGCACTTTCCACCCAGCACCAGAGGGACCGGCTCCCCAGAGCCACCAGTTTACCTGTGGGCTTGCTGCATGGCAGGTTGCTGTGACCTCCTCGCTCCCTCCCCTGGGGACATGAGCACTGGGAGCTGTAGTGCGGGCCCAGCCCCACACACACAGCACCCAGGTAATCAGCAAAACTGTTGCTCCAGGAAAGCTCAGAGCAGCCAGAACAAGAGTGAGGAGAAAATCCTGAAAGAAATGGCAATTCACTGGAGGTTGTGAGTGAAGGTGCTAAACAGATTGTCTTAGCTGGTGACTGTGCGACGCAGTGTGATGGTACGTTGCGTACATGCCTATGTCTGACAGCAGCAGCAGCCTTCAGACAGAGATATTCCCCTCATCGGCTAGGCACAGCCCGGCACACTCCTGATAGCCTCCAGCCGAAACACGGATGAACAGCTAAGCACAGAAGGAGAGTGCACATCAAAATGCAACATTGACCTGAGCACCAAGGTACTCCATGTTATTTCTACCGTCAGATTACATATGAGGCAGCAGAGACCTGGGAGTTGAAAGCTGAACTACATATAAAACTGAAGTGAGATGCATAAAATATTAAGCAACAAAGCCAAGTTTTTAACCAGAGACATCAGGGATCCAACCACACTGAGTTTTGGTGCCAGGACACAGCTAATAGGAAGAATAAATGCAATAGCCATCTACCTCAGGATGAATTTTTAGTGGTAGCAAATGTTTCTGTGAAGCCTCTTATACTTTTCCGAACTCTAGAGAAAAAGAAATACTAAAATAAATAATAAAATATGTAGAATGTCCCTAGAGCCACAAAAAAAAAATGCATCTCTCAGGGACCCCGGGAACCCAAATAAACCTAGGGAAAAAAAAAAAAAAAAAAAGCAATTAAGATGAAATTTTAATATTGATGATCTCAAGGAAGGAAAATCTAAAATAAAGAAAGTCTACCCACACACACAGACTGATGAGAAAAGCAGGAAAATTCAATTAAGTGCAAAAAGAACCCAAACAACTCTCTAAGCCAGCTTGTTCTCCAGGGCATCTGCTGCTGGACATGCAGAGCCCCAGGGCTTCTCCACTGCCCCAGCACACTGCAGCCCCCTGCAGCCATGCAGTATTCCCAGCTCCAGAACGGCCTCCCAGAGCTGTGAGCAATGGGGCTGACTTGCTTCGCACCCCAGAAAGCTTGGCAGACCCACACTCATCGTGGGGCAGCTTCTGAGGGGAAGCCCAAGTGCAGCCAGAGGTACAGCACTACTTTGTTGTGATAGTGGCAGCCCTATCAGGGGATGGCAGCGTGACCTTGCAGATTTTACAGGTGAGAGTATTTGGCAATTCTAGCAGATTACACCACTTCATAGTTAGCAATAAATGCACAAAATTTATGCTTTCATTCTACATTTGCAGGCAGAATTAATCTTTCTTTCAAGTCTGACTAATGTCTCACTCACCCTCTATCACCAGCTCAGGAGTCACCAAAGAGACAGAAGATGTATGTGTTTTATTACTTGAAACATATGGATCTGCTCACATGAGCCACAACCACATCAATTACAACACCACCACCACTGCGAGTGAAAATCCAGCAGCCCCTAGGCACGAGCGCTGGGGCTAGCCATGTCCAGAGAGACTCCAGGTTTTGGGAAAGGTTCTGCAGCTCCCTCACAACACATGGGCATCACATTTTGCTGCTGTCCAGCAGGAACCCTGACCTAACCCAGACTCCAGCTGGTCCTGAGTCAGCCGAGCAGTTCCATGGATGACAGACTGAAAACATCTTGAGGAGAGTCCAAGATGTAGCAGCTAGCTCTGCAGGCAAACACTTTAACCCTCTACAGGTTTTCTTAAATGCTCACACTGAAAATGTAAGGAAGTTCCATCAATCTCTTATTTTTGAGAGAAAAAAAAAAAAAACAAAAAAAAAACAGGTTATTGCTCATTAGTTCTAAGACCTGGTGTTATGAACAGGTCCTCTTACTCAGGTTAGGCAAACTGGAAGGCTGGAACCAGTTCACCCCTTGGATCGCCAGTCAGCCACCCCTAGGAGATTCATCTTTCACAAAACAAAAGTATCACAGAAGTATTTATATGTGAAATAAAACAGGCATCCACAAAGGAAGGTAGCATGGAGGGAAGGCTTGGAGCACGTTAACTATCCATCAAATCACTTCTGACAGTCTCCATCTGCTGAGGACATCCCTCTGCATGGTGTGTGTGCTCAGCGAAGGTTTCTCATTTCAAGGCACTGGGTTCAAACACTGCTTTCCTGAAAGCCTGGCTTACACCTGCAATGCAGTGAGGTTGAAAAAGACCTCTAAGACCATCAAGTCCAAAGGTTCTGCGCGTAGGACTGATTTCTAGAGCACTGTTCTGGTGGAATCAAGACATCAAGGTCTGATTCGGATTATGGCTGCTGTCACTGGCTGTGAAGTCAACACTTACAACAAAAACATGTGGAAGACAAAGAAGAGGCTACCATCTCCACACATGGATCTTGTACATCTTTTGTTTGGTAAACAGGGCATGCTGCTTGTATGGAGACACAGAGGCTTAGCTCTTCCTTCTCCAAATCTGTTACCTCCTACCTCCCTTAAACTTCTTCAGTAGATGGACTAGGCAGCTCAACACATCTAAGAGCTGCCTAGGTAACCCAGGAAGAAATATCGCTGTCTGGGGAGTAATCAGTATTCTCTACTCAGACTGCAAGCATTATACATCTGAGTTCTCATGAGAACATTTTGTGCCACATCTTGAAAAAGGAGATATTACTCTTGATTTGATGAAAAATGGATTGGAAATATGAGCTGTATACGTGCTAATTTATAGCGATGAAGTTTGCATTCATTACTGTAATGAGCATTGCACAAAGCATATAATCAACATTCACTGCAGATGTCAAGAGGAATCCAGAGACAGAGAGGAAGTACATACACTTGCCACAGTTGATCATAAACATCATAAACTTCCAGCCCCCAAAAATACACAGAGCAGGAGGCAGTCCTTTCTCCCTACTAGTCCTCAGTGGTGTTTCAATGTATCTATCAAGTTCTTGTACTAATGAGCTTAGACAGCCCTTCAGCCATAGGATAAATATTCCAAGAAGTGCTGTAAATATTTTTGTAGTATGCACATTGTACCCTAGAAGCAGAGCTATTTCACTCCTTCCCCCAGCAAAAGACAAAAGCTCCAAATCTGATCACATTCAGCGGGTAACTGGGGGGTCCAAACAGATCACTAATTAAATGCAATTCCTTTTCTGTATAGTAAGATGGTTCTCTAGCATTGCATTAGAGATGAAGAGCAAGCAATGGAAAGAAAAAATCATTATCTGGAATAAAGTTAAAACACCGTCCACAGTCTGTGAAATCAAAGCAAGGCAGGTAACAGTGAAACAGTGGCTATTATGTCGAAAGAAACACAAACCACCATCTGAAGGAGCTAAAAGAAGGAAACTGGAGATTTGCTTGATTTCATGTCTGTGTGGAGCAGAAATAAGAAAAGAGGAATGCTGTTATGTGTAAATGCTACATAGACATCTGGAACTGGAAGATAGTTCTTACCTTCTGGTAATCTGGGGTTAGTGTGAATAGAGTTGGGGTCCCCATCTTCCTCATGATGGTAACGGTAAAGTGTCTGTGACTGCTTTTGAGATGGCTGACTACGGTCTTCCTTTAGAGCAACGGGAGGAGAGGTAGTTGCGCTGAACTTTACCTTGGGGAAAGCATTTCCCTCTTGTGTTTCATGGGAAGATTTTGACGAACTTGGCTCTGTTAAATTCACCTCTTTCAGGTCTAGATGAATACTGTTCCCTGGGTCTTCTTTTCTGGCATGCTTTTTCATTTTAGAGTGGGGGGCTCTTTCTTGTTCATTCCTCTCTTTGTCCCCTTGCTTCCCCTTTGGCCTCCTCTCCAGTTCCCCCAGGTGCTTGGGTGTCCCAGTGGTGGCCGTGGTGTTCTCCACAGGAGCATTGGTGGTTACTGGGGCTTCCTTATGCGTTGTTTGCTGGGGGGATGCTGTGGTGGTGCGGGGCACCCTCTTCCGCTCAGTCCTGTCTGTGGCACTGCGAAATTCAGAGAGGAGCTTAGGCGCTGGCGTGGTGAGCGGTGTGGTCGTTTCCTCAGTATACGTATCGGCCTGAGGAGAACTTGAAGGAGCAATGCTGGCTGGTAAGTAGTCATAATCCTCATTTTGCTCTTGGCTGATGCTCTCCTGCTCGAGATGGGAAGAATAGCTCCTGTATTTCTTTGGAGATTCCACCTGGGTGTTGTCTCCTTCTGGTGCCTCCTGGTCGTAGCTGTACGGATCGTCGTAGTGCCTCTCTGGTTCATTGTCTTCTGTGTCCATGGGACTCGCAGTGTTCAAGGCAAATGTGTTACAGTCTGGAAGCTGGTAGCACATCAGCTCGCCGCCAGCATTTGGACAATGGCAAACCTTGCACGGGGGCATGTGGAAGGTGTGCCCTGCCACGTACTTCTGGCCCTCATGGAGGCAGCCTATTCTTCCACACTGAGGGCACCCATCCGCTGGCACCACCGCGTCGATGCAGTTTGGGGGCAGCTCTGGGCACAGCATGAACTGGCAGCTAATCTTCCCTCCTCCCTTGGGGCATGAACACTCGGTGCTTCCAAAGTCCACGAAGTAAGACTGCCCTTCGGGCACTTTGCCGTTCACGAAGCCCACGTTGACGCAGTCGTAGTACTGGTAGCCTTCGCACGTGCAGCCGTGCTGCAGACACGTGGCGCAGCACTCGCCCGGCTCCAGCACGTCCTCGATGCAGTTGTCCAGGGGCTGGCACTCTGCGCCTGTGCAGTCCTTCTGGGCGTGGGAAACACCACTCCACAGCAGCACAAGGAGGGCAGCATTCAGGCAGCTCTGCTGCCAGCTCTGGTGCCTATCCATAGTCTTCCCAAACAAACACAGCTCCAGTCCAAAGCTGCACATATAAGGGCTGTTGGTTTCTTTCCTCGAAGGCTCTAGATTCAGCTCTGATTCTGCAGTGTTTTCCCAAGTTACCTTTTCTCATAGACCCTAGAGTTATGAAAGAAAACTCTGTTAAAGGCTATGCTCAGCACATATCCTGTTAAACATTAGAGGTCTTTAAAAGTTGGGATGAAATCCAACATCTGGAAACCTAAGTATGAAATTAATCATAAAGTCTTCCAAGCATTGTAGGCACTAAGTTTGGAGTTACAAGCTCCCACCCCCTATTTTTAAAAAGAAAGAAAAAATTTTAAAAAGGCTGTTACTGTTCTATTTTTAATCTGGCAACAATATAAATGCATATTAAAATAAAAAGAAGGCCTTTATACTTCAATGTCTTTTTGTTAAATCATTCATTCTAGCTAAAAAAAGAAGAGATTTTTTGGCAGATAATAAACAAATGCACAGTTCCTCCTCTGTAGATGCAAATTTCAGATATTTAATCTTCATGTTTTAATTACAAGGACCCAAATCTTAAACAGCATCCATGGCCAAAACTCAGCCTTGAGACTTGAGAATTTGTCTGTACACATGCTAACTCAAAATAACAGGCATTTTGTTCTGCCTCCTTCCTCCATTAGCAATCGTTTGCACTTCAATCTCCAGCATTAACATCTATTTTCTTGCCCCAGCAGTGCTAAAATAGAACTTCTTTGTATATTGCGGTTACTGTGTGGTTAAACATCATATTAGCTATCCTGTAATACATATTAGAGGCCGGATCCTCAGCTCCCAGAAGTTGGCTCAGCTCCACGGCAGGCCTGTCGTGCACAGGGGGATCAACTGCTGCACTGGAGTTACAACTAACACACAACAGGCGTTTACTCCAGCTGAGGATACACCACCACTGGCAACCGCTCCTCTTCTTTTTGACAGCATGAGCATAAATTTATAGAGAATTACTACTCTGTGAATAGAATATCCGTATCTAAAAATGAAATTAAATGGCGTAACAAAACTTTGCTAAAATGTGTTGAGAAAAATAAAGTTGTTTGCTTCTTAATTACTAAATCCTTTAACCATAGAGAAGTTTAAGAGTCA
Organism: Alectura lathami; assembly: GCA_013399715.1. NCBI lineage: Eukaryota > Metazoa > Chordata > Aves > Galliformes > Megapodiidae > Alectura > Alectura lathami. The sequence goes on along the minus strand of VXAV01002120.1, from coordinate 51,408 downwards.
AAGGAAATCAGCTGTTGACCTTCATACCAAAAGCATGCTCAAAAAGCTATACGACTAACATGGAAAAGTAGATAAAACAGAAAAAAAAAAAAAAAAGTTGTGTATAGAATTCTATAGAATTTGCAATCTGATTATTTTTTCCAGAACCCCTCCCATCTTAAAAAAAAAAAGACCCTAAAACTTTTATCTAGGGGTTTAAATGTAGACACATCACCAAGAACAATAAACCACACACGCAACAGGAACCCTGCCAGAAAATCCATTCAGAAAGATTACTTCTCCCATTCAAACAGGGCTTCCAACAAGTCTGCTTAGGCACTGCTGGAAAGCAGCCAGGCCAAGGGAAAAGCGTGCCTGTTCTGATAAGATATGGACAAACTGTGCTAAGAGTTTCCACTGCTCTGTCCTGGAATTTGAATTACTTCAGCACGTTGTACAGAGATGCAGTTCTTACAAATGTAGGGTTTTTACTACTAATTTGAGTCTATTAGTTCACTATGCTAAAGGATATTGACAACGAAAAACAAAAGTATCAGAAAGTATGCTAATGGTTTGGAAGAATGTCTCTTTCTCAGAACTGCTTCCAGATCTAGGATATTTTGTACAAGAGAGAATTTTTCAATATGTAGTGCTGAAATTAATTTTTCAGAGTGCAGCCTGGGAATTAATAATTTATCCTGTTTTCAGCAGCTTTTCCAGGTAATCCAAGTTGGTAATTATTACCTCACTTTAGCTGGCGAATAAAGAATGAAAGGACAGTTAAAGATAAGCTCCTTCTGTAAGGCTCCCACAGCAGCCTTTTGCCACCATCATCTCCCTCATGGTTTTAATGCTTGAGCACATGGAAGTTGTTCGGTTAGCACTGTGCTGCTTGTGCAGCTGGTGCAGCCCTGCCCCGCTGCTCCTGCCCCAGGCCAGCACTTCCCAGGTGGCTTGGATGTGCGTGAGGGTAGGGCAGGGACTGCCTTGCTGTCAGTGCCTGTGGGCCATGTAAAGGACAAGCTTGTGTGCACCATCCACTTCACATCCAAACTGCAACTGCTCATGGTCCAAACAAGAAACTCCAAACAAGAAACCCCAAATTAGCTCCTGTCCTGAGGCAAGAAGCACAATGCCATTGACAGTTTTACCCAGCCTGCCCAGAAGTTCCAGCACTGCTAAAGATGTACCATGGGACGCAGGAGCAGCGGATTTTTCTCTTCTCTCTCCTTGTTCCCCTTCCTGGACTGGAGGGCTCAGGGCCCCAGCAAGCCCAATCCCCACTTTTCACACTTGCTGTTCAATGCCTTGCTCAGTCACTCTGTATCCTTTCTTGTTTAATTGTTTTTGCAGCACTGAATATTCAGATTTCAAGCTATCAGCCTCAAACTGGTAAGGCCCAAATCCTTAAAAAGCCTTTTTCTGTTGACAACACCACAATTTTCCCTGTCCTCAGGCTCACTCTTTCATCAGAAGCTCCTTGTTTCTGGCATAATAACTCCAACAAAAGTATATTTTTTCATTTCTTTAAAGCACTGCATTTTTCCTGCATTTGCTTTCTCCATCTGTTCCCCACACCCATGGCTCTCCCCCTCCAACCAACCCATAAACTTGCATATCAAAGAAGCAGCCTCTACGTCAGGCACAGAGAAAAACAGCTTGGAGCGAGGCACACAGACATGACTATCAAGCCCACTGAGAAAATGCTCCAGCCCAAGCGTGCGTGCCCTGCCCGGCCCATGTAGCTGATGTGGGATGGCCTCTGGATCCCCGCTGCTGGAGGGGGCTCTGGAGACAGCACCTGATTACTGGGTAATGGCATCAAAAGCTGGAGCTGTGAAATGAAGGTATTTGCTCCAAGAGAGAAAAAATGCACCATCTCCAGAGGATAGAGGAGTTTAATACCATTGATATTACTGTAATAATTTGTTTCCATTAACTATTTTAATGCTTTCTTCTATGTACTTTTATACAACCAGGACAATAAGCAAGGGTTCACCTAAAACAGAATCAGGTCTTTTCATTCCCAGCTCTGTCCTTCACCCATTCTTAGTAATTTCCCTGACTTTTGCTGCTGTGTTGGGATACCGTAACAAATGAAGTCCCACACATGTAAAACAAAGGTTTTCCAAAGTCTTTGTCGGGAGTTTTACAGAGCTCCCAACAAGATACCTTGAGCAAGACACCTCAGGGGTCACCCCAGTCCTCACACATTTCTTCATGACCCAGAAAGCTTCAGTTTGTGTCCTTTCTACATACCCTGCTCTGGGGTATGCCTGGCCCAAGCGCTAACCTTTCTTGCTTCAGTGGTGCCACCCTGGGCCACTGTTAGAGCAGCTGTGACCAGCCTCCTGCACACAGAGCACCCTGAGAAAGCAGGGGCCCCCACACAAGAGAGGGCAGACCTCTGCACTGGCACCAAGTCCCTCAAAGCCAACACAGGAACACCTGTGAGCTAAAATAGCAGTAAACAGAGGATGGTCAGGCCACAGAGGAGTTCCTTATTCCTCAGTTTGTTCTTTATAAATGAGGCCAGGCTGGACGGGTTCCTGGGCAGTTTGACCTAGTGAGGTAGTGGCTGGCAGCCCTGTCCACGGCAGGGGGGTTGGAACTAGATGATCTTTGAGGTCCCTTCCAACTCAAGCCATTCTATGATTCCTAGGAGAGAAAAAACAATGCACTTTGTAGCAAACCAGCTTAAAAATGTAAGAGTCCAAATGAGCATGAAGCATGGGCACATGTCTTCATGGAAAAGGAAATGAGAATGCCTCACATTGCAGATGAAACCAGTATCTGTGCAACGTGCCGTCAAAGGCTAACGTCAGCAACCATTAAAACTGTAACTAGCACTGGCTGAGCAGCACCATATTCCTGTCTCCTGGTGAGGGAAGTGGGTAGAACAAAACAAGTTTTCAAAATGCTCACTTTGATTCAATTTGTGGACAGAGAGTTATAAATGCTGAGATTTTTGCAAAACAATATATTCAGAAAGCGATTTACTTGAATCAAAGTCATAATGTAAAGTCAAAATGAAGAATGTTGATTAAAACAGTTTGATATTACTTGAAAAAGCTGATGAAACCAGTGTGTTCCCACACAACATCCAGACATTTCAAACATACAACATCTTTAAATTATGAGGAGTACTTTATTGGGAGATTTTTTTTCCAGATGGTTTCATTTCAATGCTAAACCAGAAGGCTTATTCCAGGTAAGCAGAGGTGACAAGAGGCTCTGAGCTTCAAAGCCTTCACATGAACATGCTCTTTCCTTGTGAAGGTTGCCCCGGAGACGGCAGAACAACTGCAGAAGGTGTGCATGTGTGGGAGAGATACTGCGCGATCAAACGCATTCTTTCAAATGTTCACTGAAGAAAAAGAGGCAGATGTTTATAAACAACAAGCAATGAACAGAATCAATTCAGCCCACTGCAGAGGACAACACCTGCATCAGATCCCACTGATGTCCAGCTTTGAAGAACTGTGTGTGATTTAACCACTCACAGACCCTTGCAAAAAGTTTACATAGATTACTCTTCTCTCCATCCAACCCCTCAATTCATCACTAAAATGACCCTTTGCTAGGATTGCAAAACCAGAAATGCTGTTTTGCTGCACATCTTCTCCTTCTCAGCAGTGTACAGGGCCAGAAGCAGCCTGATATAGGCAGAAGGTGGCAGACAACGGCATGACCCATCCCACCTCGTGCCAGGAGCGCAGTCCCTGCAGGGAGGAGCTGCAGGTGAGCCGCTCTGTTTGTCTGTCTGTCTACAGCCAGGTTTCATGCATATAAAGAAAGAAGCACATGGGCGCTAGCATGGCTGGATAGCAAACAGGGAACGCAGTAGTGGCAATCACCACCTGTGCACAAAGCAAGTCATCAATGCTATCAAAGATTCTTGTGCTCTCCCAGTGCTACCCAGTCCAAACTGGCTCAGGTTGCATGCAGCCGGGACCAAACACTGCCATGGTCTGTAATGCTGCATCTCTTCTCTATCACATTGGTAAAACCACTCCAAAAAGTACAGTAGAGGCTAAAGTGCACATGCACATACCATAGAAGGCATTTTGCCTGTCTGTGTATTCAGCACCTCTCCCCAGCCAGACCTCGCTGGTCTTCTGCAGCTGCCAGCAGCTCTTAAATGGCTGTGGTCACAGTTTAGACTAAGGGAGGAAGACGGGAGGGGATGGAAGCAAACACCAATTTTAAAACAATCCCTTTTAAATGCAAGAGAAAAATGGAAATTTGTGAGAGACTTTTCTTGTATGAAAAACAGAAAAAAACCCTAAGCCCAGTAACTCCTGGCTAGGCTGTGCCAGCCAGTGGATTAGCTCTTCCTTTCACACCCTCTCAGTCCGGAAACTTGTGATCTCACCAAGCACTGGAAGGGATTGCTGCTGGCTGTTCCCAGCCCATCTCGTCAGCAGAGGTAACTACAGTGCTATTCACCAGATGGATGAATGAGGAGCGGAGAAAGATTTCCTTTACTGCTCTTATGCAATATGCAGTGCACACAGCCAGTCTCTTCTGCCTAATTAATAGAAGTTGATATAAGCTGGAGCCAGCCTCCTCATTCAGGGCACCTGGGTTGGGGCGAAAGAGAAAAGGGGTAGCATAGAGTCCCCAGTGCAAATCCAGTTCCAAGGAGCTGTCCTTTTCTTATCAAAAGTAAAGCACAAGATGCTTAGTCACTTCAGTGTTGTCAACGGCCCAGTTCTTGGCAAAATCAGCCAGTTTTCAGAAGTCATAGCTTTTGCAGGCGGTTTTCCTCAGCTTTATTTTCAATAAGAAATCAGTTACTGTAAACCCTGTTTTCATGGAAAAGCTTAAAAAAATGGACATTTGGGAGCCTGGAGGATCATTACTTAATTCAACAGAGAACTCAAGAGCGGGACAAACAAGGAGCGAGAAACACGAGATCAGAACTCACGTGGATTCCCGAGAACAGCTCCGACAAGACCTCCCTGCCCAGCACAAGCACCCCGGCAGAGATGCTCCCGACACTCTCCAGGACATTCCCCACGCTCAAGTCCAAACAGGAACCTGACACGCCGGACTAATGGAAAAGCATCACCCAAGGTATTTCAGCTGAAGTAGCCAAGCATTAGCAATAGTGACCAGGCAGCTCTGGGACATATTCCTCCAGAATGTGCAGCTTTCAAATCCATCTTCGAAGAACTGGAGACTAAAGACAGCCCTGTTCCAAGCGAATGACGGGGCAAAGCTGTGCAGAGGAGAGTCATGTCTTGGGCGTAGCGCGTCAGTGCTCCCCCTTGCCCTAGCCCAAAACAACAGGGCAGGTACTTGGCTCACCGAACAGCACAGTTCTGTGTCATTGGGAGTCGCCACTGCAGCAGATCCAAAGTGACTCAGTGGGAGGATGGCAGCTGCAGGGAGCGAGAGAGAAACGACTCACATGGGGGAAAGGAGGGGAACAGCAACACCATCCCGCCCAGCGCACATGGAAGAGCTGGTCCTCGTCCCAGCTCTGACACGCTGGCGAGGGATTGCTCAGCAAAGGGGCTGTGTGTGGACGGGGGCTGGAGCAGCCAAAACACGCTGAGCGTGCTGCTATGGCTGCAAAGAGCCCACGCCACACAGAAGAGAGGAGCATGTGTCCTGCAGCAGCACAGGCAGGCAGAGAGGCACAGGTCCCAACATACACCCCTGTCCACTATGTTTTTTAAACCTGTTTTTCCATTGTGGGGCTGCAGGGCTCCCTGAAGCACAAGAGACCTGTGTCTCTGTCAGACCAGTAGAGCTTTGGCTTCGCTCAGGACGAGGCAAACATAGCATCCGTGCACAGGAGACTCAGCATGCACTTGTGGCCAGGCCAGGGTCATACAACTCTACAGCAGAAGAAGCCTAAGTATTTCTTTTAAGTGAAAATAAATGTGTTATTGATATACACTTCTGTTTTGTTTGGTTGGTTGTTTTTTAACATCACCAGACTTCAGGTTACTGTATATGTACCTCCAAAGCACAAGTAAATAATCCATCTATTTCCACCACAGCCAAAAAAATCTGGGAACAGATTAAAGCAAAGTCAGCAACAGCCATTCAAAAACATTTCCCAAGGCACAGCCAACAAAAACTTGTCAAAGCTCATAAGTTACGAACTAATTTGCACAGAGAGCTCTTTTGGCAGTGTACACACAGAGCATGTCCCTGGGTTCCCCAGCACCACGAGCAGCCTCACGCACTGAGAGACAGCCCCAGGGATGTGGCAGCACAGCTCCGGCACAGCCCAGCCCCAGGGGCATCACCAGCACCAACTCGGTGCTCCAGGCTCAGGTAAGCACTGTAACTATGTGTAGCTGCTCCAGTGAGAGAAGGAAAGAAATTTTTCTCATTTACTTAAAGAGCAGCCCTCATCCTTTCCCACTCAGGAGAAATAAATCTCTAGTTTTCCCAGTACTCCCCATTATTTAGTACTTTTTGGTGGAAACCATAGGTAACCAAAGCAGAACCTGCCACTGCGTTTGGTCTCATAACACTGCATCCTGGATTACTCTTCTCTCCTTTCTTTCCCTAACTTCCTCCGGGCTAATCCAGCCCTCTGCCCCTTCCCACTGTTTCCCAGTGCTCAAATATGCTGCTCACTCTCACCAAGGAAAAACCCAGCTGCAGTCTCAAGGATAGCAGCATGCAAAACCTGAGCGCCTTATTTGCACACGCTCCTCAATCCCCTCTCACCATTTCTTCTTCCTTCAGGGAAATGCTGGTGATGCTACTTAGAACTTTCTATTTCCTAAGCAACAGATTCAAGCTTTGGGTTCTTTGTTTTCTTAATTGTCTTCTATCACACGAGTCCAGCCAGTACTTCGAACCTCACAGCCCTAGCAGTGGCAGTTAGCAATACAGACCTCCTTTCCTTGGGAAACATGCTTGTTGGATCATCTGGGCATTAGAGAGAAATACATCTGGACACTGCCTACCTATTTCTGGCAGCCTGACTGGAACAGTTGAAAACCAAAAATTCCCCCACCCTATAATACAAATTAGCAAAAGAAAGCCGACTATTTACTGACAGCTTAGCAAGTGGTGCTTCCTGCCCTGTGTACTGCCATGTGCCAATTTGGAAATAATTAACAACTGTTTTCATCAAGGGAAGATTGAAGGGAACTACAACACTATATTCCACACTATACCTGTAATGCAAAACTGCTCACCAGCCAGGTGGCAGAGATTCTTCCATTGCCTAATCTTCAGCTTCAGAACTGCAAGATTTGATTTTAAAATCTCCGGAGTAACTCAGAGGGGTTTGCTTCATCGGCAAATTAATTTCAAATGAATGTCAAAACAAAACATCAATATAGCAATTTTGCAGTAAATAATTTTTCAGTACGTGTCTTGGCCTTGTCATTACCATGATTAATAGTGAAACTCTATCTGCTGAGTTGAAAATAACACTTACTGAACAGTGAACATTTTATAGTCTCCTACTATTTTGGGTTCACAGTTTCTCCACAAATTTCACACAGACAGTGTACATCTTTTTCTCTGTAATACATACAGTTGCTGTCTACAATCAAGATTTCCCTAGGAGCAGGCCGTGAATGACATTTTCCCCTCAAAACGCACAATTTTTCACATTGTAGTGAAGTCCCTCAGAAGGGCCTGAGATCAAACTATTTCCCTTTATGACTCCACAGGATCCAAATCTGTCCCTCAAGAGAGCAAATGTGCTCTCAGTAACCAACTGTAGCAACAAACCAACTCTTTTCATTAGCTACACTCTGCTCCACAGCTGAGAAAATACATCTCCTGCTCTCCCAGCTGCAGAACGCACCTAGCTGAGGCTCACAGGACAGTAGGTGAACTTCTGCACACCCACTGTCCTGCCTGTGCTCTGGCTCTTAAATAACTAACACTTAGAGACAGCACAAGAGGCCATCACTGCCTTTGTTCCAAACAGAGAGAGCATTATCTGCCCTCTTCCTCTGGATAAAGGCTGTGGGAGAAAAACTGGGGTAGGCAGTGGAAGAAATGCTAGCTCAAATTTACCCATTGCAAGCACACGGTATCCTGCGATCCACCTCAGGTTTTGGAGGCATTACGCTTACAGATTGCTGTCTTCTTCACCTCTACCTCACATTTCAAGGAAATATCTGTCTCAAGTTATTGACATCAGAGTAAATTTTCTCAGAAATTTTCATTTTCAAAAACCTTCATGACTCTGCATAGCCCTGAGCGTGTTCTTATGGCTGGAGTCACCTCAGATTTACTAGTTTTGCTCTTGACAATGATCCTGAGAGTCTTCTGAGCAGAGAAGGGGCAAGAATAAGCAACACAAGAAGAAACAACTTCCCTGACCATCACTTCTATGTCCAAGGCTTATCAGGAGCGAGCCTGGCATGAACTATAAGCTCCACGGCAGGACAGGTCAGACTTATCCTTTGGTATGGAGAGAAGTTGGGTTTATTTTGGCACTCACAAACACACCCTCTCTCCATCCACACCATGAGACGACAGACTCCAGACAAAGCACATCTGTAGTCAGTGGACTGGACATAGCATGAGGCATATTGACACAATTATAAATTACTAGAGTCCAGGAANATCAATCTTTCAGAAACAGTTTCCTCTCCTATATACCAATTAAATTCTTTAGCTAGAGAAAAATAAATCTTTTAATGGAGGAAGAACTAGAACATTTGGTTAAAATGTTCTCACAGAAATGTTAATTACCACAGGCATTGAGCAAACAGAAATCAAAGCCTACCATTCATTAAGCACTCTGAAAATTTTTAATGCAAAAAACGTGCTTGAAAGAAACCTTCAATTTTTCTTCATGAATGAAAGCAAATCCCTGCAAATGAAGCCTACATGTATCATGCTGCTAATCAGTCAGCAGCCACAGATGCAATCCATCAAACAAAACTGTTCCTGTGCAAACTTTCCATAAAAGATAACGGAATTAATTTGGTTTCTTGGATACTGAAATGTGAAAAGATGCCTGCTCATCTTGGAGACCCTCCTGCAGAGACAATAATAAAGCCAGATGTAACGAATAGAAGTTACCCTCACTCTGCCTCCCGTCTTCCACCCCGTGTTTATCCTTCACTGATCCTCCAAGCCTGTGAAGAGTTGCTTAAGAGACGTTGAGAGCTGCTGTATGACTCCTGGTCTGGAAAGGAAACCATCCACGTTTCACAGGAGGGAAGGGGAAGTTTTGCTCCTCAGAGGCCAGCTAATCCTCGAGGTGACACAACGAGTACGTCCACTGCAACATACAAACAACACCCGAGACCTCGTATTGCATCGTCGGCAGCACGCAGTCATGGGAGACGAACCTGATGCTACTCAAGAAGATGTCTAGTGCCTAAAGACAGAGTGATCCAGCACCTCACCAGGGGGGATCCGAATGGACAGCGAGCCCTACTGATCCTTCAGGAGATGCCAAGGCTGTAGTACTGCCTCATCTACCAAAGATTAAAATCTACAGAAGTGTTGTGGATGAGGCAGCCTCATAAAACCCATCTACAACCAAACTGCTTAGGGGCTGCCATAAAATGAAAGCACTGACTGCTTCTTTGAAACTCATGTAAGCAGAATATCTAGTATTAGCTCGTTCTGAAAGGTGTCAGCATGTAAGCATACGTACATGAATAAATATACATATTTCTGGCACCTGAGGATCATTTCCTGGAGATAAGAGCAATGGTTTCTTCAGCAGAGTGTACACAATCTCACACAGACATGCTCAGTGATCGCAGACACTTTGCTCTGCATCTAAATATACTTAGCCAACCTCTGCCCCCAGATGCACCTATTCAGTTCCTGTGTTCATAATGATTTGTGGTTCTTTACAATATGTACCCTACAAACCAGAATGATGGTACAAGAGTAAGTCTTGTTTACTTTATAAGTTATACATTACATTTTCTACTACCACAGGAAGCTAGAATGATTTGCTGTGCAAGCAGGCAACCCATACTCCCGAATATTTTAAGTTACTGTTCGTCAACAAATACAATTACGTCCATAATAACTTGCAACTAAAGGCAGAACATTCAAAACAAAAAATTTCAGCAATCCAGAAATGCTGATACTGAAAAATCTGGCTTTGTTCTAGTGAGGAGCATATTATGTTTTTTAAAGATATTTAAACAAAAGGAAATTTGACTTTAACTGCTGCCCAGAAGAAAACAGGTCTCATCACTGAAAGAAGCAACTAGACTTTCTCTAACACCTGTGAGAAAAACTCAGATCCTTTCAGATATCCTGAAAAAAGTAGCCTATACCCACCTTCTTGTACAGAATTCGGGGGAAATGAAAACATTGATGTAAACTTTACTTTTCATGCCAGACTACATCCAGGTGTTCCTCCTATGCTAGAAAGAGATTCCAGAGCAATCGATTGCTTAGAGTTCTATTTTCACATTAAATTATGCACATTGAGCTACTCCCCCTAACATAAAATGCAGGCTGATTTTTTTTTTTTTTATGTTACCTTGTAGCCATGCATATTATTTAAATAACAAGAATACTTCTTTTCCTTTGACAACATTTTTCTTGATGTTGTTGCTCTTGGCACACTAAAATACATATATATACTTGGGTCAATGTTTCTCCTGTGAAGGGAAGAAACTATTTTGTTTGCCAGCTGAAGAAAGCCTACCACTCTAAGAAGATTTATGCACGGGAAATAAACTATTAACACAAGGGAAGAAGAATGAGCTGATAATCACTCCCTTCTCAATGCTCCTTATGCACAATCCAGCAGAAGACTGGCAAGAAAAATTAAGATGACAAAGTCACTATTATATACAAGATAAAGTAAAATCTCTCAAAATCACAGGACACTTGGTTAAAAAGAAAAAAAGGAAAGAAAAAAAAAAAAAAAAGGGAAAAAGGAAACCCATGTGATTAGGACTACAACATATTCTTCACAGTGAGAGCAGAGGTATTCCAGCTGTCCAGTCTTCCCCCAGATTCCTCTGCTAGTGCTTCCACCAACACTGCCTCCAAGCCCGTGGTAACATGCAGCCATCTGGCAGAAAAGGCACCTGCAGAGAGCCTTCCTGCGGCACGACCTCGCCGCTCCCCGGAACGATTTTAAACGCTGTGGCAGCCCAGTCAGACGTTCACAACCATCTGACTGATTTGGGAGGCTGGGAGAGGGAAGATTTTCATCAGCTATCCAATCACTATACAGATACTACAACTTTTGCAGAATCACTTCTAAATGCAAGCTGCTGATACAGTGATTTTAGGTACAAAAAGTGCAAAGAACAGATGGGCCCATGAATCTAAATTCTCCAGAGATCAAGGCTTTATTTTAACTTCAGTTTTCTAGAAGTTACCTCACTGATGAAGTGTCTGCAGACTGTGGAAAGGTAGGTAAAACTTCAGAGGGCAATTAATATCACTGATAATCCATTTTAGAACTGCCCCCTAGATGTGAGCTTGTCTTTATGCACCTTATTGGGACTTCAGATGATTAATTACCTTATTTTCAGGTAGATAAAGCTGAAGAGCCTATGATTTTTCAATCTGCAGAGGAAAGCTTTAGAAGGAATACAACCAATATTTACAGAATGGTGAAAGAGACAAACTGAAGGAGGAACTCCCACCAAACCTGGATCACATAAGTACATAGACCAATGAGGAGAAGGCAGAAATTCCTCAAAATGCTAGAAGGTAGAATTGTTCTAGAGCTCTGAAAAATGATGGAGCTTCACTGTCCTAATAGATTCTGGTCATTTAGAAGAATGGAAAAGGAAATTGGTGAAACTTCTTGCAATTCTAGCATTCCACAGCTTGACTTGTACGACTAACTGTTATGGGGAGTGCAAGACATGGATCAGGATGGAGATGTTCTGCTCACCTCTCTAGGATTAGCAACACTATACACGGATACGATAAGGACTGTCAGGATTCAGTTTTTCATCATTTCCACACTATTCTCAGAGAGCCAAAGCTCTATAAATCAAATAAGAAAGAATTTCACTGCATGGAGACAAGATGAAGACAAAGCCAATCTATCTGATTGCAAATGTAATGTTCTTTTTATAAAGAGACCACTGTCGGTATATGTTGACTGTCTTACCACTGCCTTCCTAATCATCATAAATATGATTTCCCATTTGGGATATTTAAGCAAAGTAAATGTTTACCTTTAAAATAACGTTAGGCAATAGCTTTCCATGTTACATCCTAATGCATACTACCACTTCAGCATACAGACACTTTTTCCCTTCTTCAGAGGATTTCAGGTTGACTGTACCCTGTTTATTTTACACAAACATTATTCCTTTCTTACAGATGGATATGATCTGATAAAGACCTGGAACATTTTATCCCATAGCAAAACTCATCCAGAGTACCATCTGTTCTTCCTGCAGGGGCACAGTAATGCCAGAAACTGTTTAACATACCATAAATTAAGATGGTATAATGGATAGCTCATTGTTAAAGTGAGCCAAGGAATCATTTCGAACCTGACAACAGATATTTTTCTGGGATTTTGCCTCAAAAGTAGTAGTAGTAGTAGTATCCAATGTATTACTTTTTGTTTGCTTCTTTAAAACTATCACATACATCAAGCAAAAAAGGCATGTCACAACCTAGACCATCTTAATTCTTATCTTCACTTCCATCAGGGTCAGTGAGGTCCTTTCTAATGACTCCAGGGGGTTTGCACTGGTCCAATGGGTTAGAACAGATTCACTGAAAATTCACATTCTGTTCTAATTTACCCTGGGATGAGTCTGTTGCATCTGCAGGATCAACTTCCTAAGAGAACAGAATTCAATCCTCAAGTTTCAGAGCTGGTAAAATGTCTTATTTTATAGGTGTTACACTAACACCCCCCTCACCCGCACCATCACCTTTTTCACTTAGTGGTAAGAAACCCTAGCCAGAAATGAACTGCTACTTTTTACTCCTATCTGCATCCAAATGCTCAGACATGCAGAAGTTTCATCAATAGTAGGGCTGGACATAAAATCCTACTATTGGTACGTATCATTTAACATGAAAACAGCCTTAATTCACCATCCATACAGAGAAACTACAGATTAAATAGGAGCCAACAACCAAGAAAATAAAACATGCAAAAGAAACCAACAGTGCTTAATTGGAAAAAAATGGCACTGTGAAGTTCCCCGCCCTAGAGAGGGGCTCGGTGGCACGCTGCCCAGTGCCGCGGGCTCCTGGGGACAAGCCGTCCTCCCGAGCATGCAGCCCTTGTCTCACGCCTGGAGCTGCGTGCGAGCTGTGCTCCTCCAGCAAAGTGCCCGAGTTGCACTCCTCAAGTCACAAAGCTGCGATGCACCGGTGTGTTTCAAACCTTGTCAGTGCAACAGAGAAATCAATGACCCTCACACGCCCTGAGCGGTAGGAACTGGCATCTAAAGCCTGAGCTATTTGCTTGTGGAGTTGTTCCTTCAGACTATGTAAGCAAGCATGTACAATTGTTACCATCCCTTTGTGAAGCTCCTGCATTGCTGCAGTAACATGCACAGAAGCAAAGCACTTTTAACCCAACCCTTACCATTTCCAGAGACAATGCATACATGTTTCCATCCCATCAGATCCCTGACAGTGGGGGAAGGGCAACAGAGCTGGGGAGGGGGAAATGCAACTTGAGAAGTGGTAAGTGTGTCAAAATCTGAATTGCTTGGAGATATTTTGCAGCACAATCATCCTTTATGCTTGCGCAGCTCGGCTCATATGGCTCACATTCAGCCTGTCACACCGAATCATTGCTACTTCTTGACTTACATTAACAAAAACAAACCCAACTTTTGCTTCAGTATGTGAGGTAAAACGCTTTCTACACTCACAGTCAAAAGGCCAAAAGTGACATTAAAAGTAATTGTTTTTGTAAGAAGCTCACTTCTGGGGAGAGGCGAGAAAAGCCCGAGAAGATCTGACTAATAGCTCTAACACACATGTGTTGCTTGTGGAGCATTCTGCAGAAAACCGTACTGCAAAAAGCTTTGTCCCTGAACAGAGTAGACACAGTCTCAGCAGTCTTAGCTAACAAAGCAAACCCAACTCTACCTACTTAAGTCTTTAAATTGAGTTAAACTGAAGCTGTTAAGCAAGAGTTTTAGAGTCTCACGTACAGTTAGAAAGTAAATCTGGAAAACAAAGTACAAAATCAGAGAGCAAACAGCCAGATACAATCTTTGCAACTAGCAGAGCATAAGGCATAAAGAAAAGCCAACACTCAAACAAAGTTATTTTACGTTTCTTGCAACAAATCTGCCACAAACGCCCAGTTAGGAAAGATTTCTGCTGACCTGTGGATGTGCAGCACTGTAGATGCAGGGAGTTTTCCTATCACCTTTTGTTCCCAGCCATGTCAGCTGTGCTCTGCTCCAAGTGCTGCTCACACTCCCAAATCCCCTTTTCCAGCTCTATCTTAGGAACTGCCCAGATTTTGTAGTGTAATCTGAGTAGGGAAGTACCATGTGCCTATGATATGGTCAATTCACGTTTCACCCCCCGCGATGCCTAAGGAAGCTGCTTCGCATTTCAAAGCCGAGCCTGCGGCCGCCTTACCCAGGTATGGCCAGAGCACACCGGGGCTGCCTCCTCCGCCCAGATGGGTCGATAAACAGCTCCTTTCCAAACACCAGACCTGGGGCTGGGACTCACCGGGCCGCTGAAGAACGGACGTCTCTTTCCCCACAGTGCAGGGCATTGGGGGGCTGCACAGCCCCTTACTGAAAGAGACAGCCCCCCACCCAGGGCCACCACTGGCCCCACGGCCACCAAGAGGCCCTCCGAGGCTCAGTGAGCCCCAGTGAAGCACAGGTCTGGGACCTCTGGCAAAGAAGACATTAAATGGGCTGTGCCGCAAGACCCCAACCATTCCTCTCCAGTGTGACCATTGGGTAAGTGCAAAACCATCTCAGTTCCTTAAGAGAACAAATCTTTCCACCACACACACACACACAAAAACAACAAACCAACCAACCACCCAAAAACCTCTCAAAACTTGTTTCTATTAATTCTTTTGTTAATGTTCTTCTATTTTGATCGGTCCATTTTTGTTCTTCCTTTGCAGTCATGCTCATGTTTACTGATGAGCACTGCACCGTAGAGGAAGAAATGCCTCTCCTTCCCAAATTCTGCACTGGAAAGTGTTATACCAGTGGTGAAGGTGCCGGAAACATACAGCAGCAAGGCATAGAGGAGGCAGAGTAGTCCTCAAGCCCTGTTGCTCCTGCTCATCCAGCCCCAACCACGCCATCAAGCCCTAAGCATAGCACACCAAAAGCTGGGTGGTTTACAACCAGCACTGGCCTAGTGGTCCTCTGACCACTGACCGAACTGGTGCCTCCAGTTCCCAAGTACCTCTGTCCTGTGATGGGGTCGGTGCTGGGCAGTGAGCGCTCCACAGCCAGGGCAGGTCACAGCTAACTGCAGGAAGCCAGCTCACCGCTGCTTCATTCCATTAGCCTGTAGAACAGGCTCTAATTTGCTGAAATGATGATTAATCAAATCTTATCCTTGTCTGAGGCAGTTAATGAAGAGCCAATTAAGTGTCTCAGTAATTCTGAAATAACAAAAGGATACTCTCCAAGTGACGACCAGCAGCTACTTAACAGCACAAGCTGGCATCGTGGTAAAACAAAGTCTGGCTGAAAGGGCAGCAGATATATCACTAGAAGGTCCTTTCACCCACACTGTCACCAAGCCACCATTTTTTCCTGCCCCAGAGAGCCCCTTCGAGCTCTGAGGCCTGTTCTGAGCATCATGCAGATGCTCAGTGCCACGTGTGGGTCACCCGTACATCCCCGCCACTGCTGCCTCCCAGGGCTTTACTCTTTCTTGCTGCACCCTGGACTGCAGCCATCCCCTTCCAGCTGCAGCACTGCAGAGGGAGCTGCCTCCAGCCTGGCCCTGTGCCCATCACTGCTCCCAATGCCTGCAAGGGGAGGGGAAGGCCAGAGAATGGGCATGGCCAGCGGAAAGGGCAGCACAGCCCCAGGCAGTCAGCCTCCAGCTGGAGGGGCCTGGGCATCCGCAGCCTGCAAGCCCATGGGGCAGTGACTGATGTCGTGTGGCTCAGTTCCTATCTTTTCAGACTCCAGACAAATCCATGAAAGCTTAGTTCTGATCATATAACTCAGGATAAGACTAAGATATATAAACAGAATTTAATGCAGTACCAAAGAAGCAAGGAAAGACATTTTTAAAAGAATCCATAATTTTTTTTTTTTTTTTTTTTTTTTTTTTTTTGATGCATATCTTCAGTGGGAAGTGTACTAAAGCAAAGAATGCAAAACTTAGAAGCTTCCAAGAGGGGGTCATGTGAAATTACTGTATTTCAAGATTTTTCCAAATCACTAACATTTTGATTCTGAATGCATTTATAAGAACCTGCCAACAAACAATCTTTCACCATCAAATCAGGCAATCTTTTGCACAGTTTGTAATTAACCTTCTTTGTTTCAGGTATAAAAAGAAGATTTTGTGGAGAACTTATGCCGTTTCTGTAGAAACTTCAGCAATCCACAATGACATTGCAGATTCTTTCAACAAAAAAGCAACCCCCCCCCCTTAAAAGAACAAAGAACATCCTTTGTTTCAGACAAAGAATTTCAGGAGAAACCACAAAATGTTCAAGAAAAACATTAAACATTTGATTTTCCACCCATTTTGCCAGCAGTCTAAATTTTCCCATAGTTCTAATATCAGTGTCAATAAGGAGGGGAGGGGAAGCAGGTCAGAAGGACCGCAATCACTCTGCAACTTAAAATCCATGCTAATTGAAGGATAAAAAACAGGATGTGATTTGCAAAAAAGCATTTTTGTCCTTCAACTTACTTTTTCTTTTTGTGAGGAAACAAGTCATACTTAATTTTCCCATCAGGAAATATGTCATTGAAAAACAACTAGAAAAAGTTACTAGTGTTCTTACACAAATGCGGGGCTCTGGTGTTGCCCAAACGCTTGCCAGTAAACACCTAACCCTGCACCCCATCCTGGTGACTAATAGGAATGTCTTGGGCTTTGTGCGCTCAGGGCTAGGGCCCAAACACAAGGATGTCACTGATGGCAGATGTTATTTAGTCTCTTTAAATGAGTTTTTTAAAAGCAGGCTTAAAAAGAAATGGAAACATTTCATTTTAAAGCCAGTGGAGACTGCTTTATTTAAAACACACACATGCTTGCCTGACGCACACTTCACTGTCTAAAAAAAAAAAAAAAACTGTGTTTTTTTTCCAAAGCAAAGACGTATCCCGCTCATGGCAGCACCTGGAACCTTGGCTGCACACTAGGACATCACAGTAACCAGCACTGCACAAGCATGTAACAAAAAGGCATTTCTAGCCTCAGAGACAGACGAATACAGACTACAGCAACATAACCAAGAATAATTAAATGTGACACTGTCTAGTCTAGAGGTATGCTTCAGATTTTCTTCACTGAGAAAGTGGTGAGGTGCTGGAACAGGCTGCCCAGAGAAGCTGTGGATGCCCCATCCCTGGCCGTGTTCAAGGCCAGGCTGGATGGGTTCCTGGGCAGTTTGATCTCATGAGCTAGTGGCTGGCAGCCCTGTCCATGGCAGGGGGTTGGAGCTAGATGATCTCTGAGGTACCTTCCAACCCAAGCCATTCTATGATTTACTTTTTCCACTGTTTACATGAGGATAGATTTTGGAAAGCATAAGTATCTATCAGTAAGTTTCCTTTTTGATTAATAGCATCTTCGTTTAAACGTAAGAATAAAAGTGATGCACTCAAGTTAACTTGTCCTGGCAGGACTGAAGATATGTTATTGCATGATCGTGTTCTTTCACACATCCTAAATATCTATACACTTGCAACACCCCAGGGTACAGTGTGCCATGTCAAAACTTTGAGAAGAATGCAAAAATCTTAATAAAAGAGACTGCTTATTGTGCATTCTTGCTATTAATGTTGGCACCTCTCAAAAGCCCACAAAAGCCTTCAAACACTTTCCACAGGGCATATCCTTCTGGCTTAAAGCAAGCAGCCATGCCAGAAACCAAACAGCATGTCAGAAAGCAGACTGCAGTCTTGGTTTTCTCTGAAGGCAAGCTGCAACATTTCAGAGCATCCTGCAGTTCCTCTTGGCGAGCGAATCCATTTATACTATTTACCAATTCAGGACTGAGAGGTAATCCCCCAAATCAATCTGCTCTCTACAGTATCAGGTTATATCCTTTCCAAGTGGCTGTGCAAGTTTAATACATTAATCATATCCAGTCTTCAAAGATAATCAGATGGTGTATCGTGTTGATTATTTGACAGAACTCCACGCTTGAGTTAGATGAGTTTAGGAAATGAAGCTAATAGGACACAGGAAAAGCATGTCATACCACCAAGTATAAGTGTTCTGGTAACAAGAATGGAGTAAGGGGGAAAGCAGCCTGAGAAGACCTGGCAGAACCAGTGCGCAAGCCTCAGCAGCTCAGTAAGAAAGATCTCTTGTGATGAATGACTTCAGGAAGATGCTGGTGAGGCCATGGTGCCTGCCTTCCCCCTCAGCTGCAGCTGTGCTGGTGCAGAGCCCTCCTGCTGCCTGGCCTCACACCCCACCACAGCCCAGCTGCCTTCTGATGTGGCTGGTGAGCAGCTCTCAGTCCTCCTTAATGTGCTTTAGGAAGGAAAAAGACAAACCCAAAAGCCAGAAGGATTGCCTTCAATAGTCTAATTAGTGGCTTGAGATAATCCACTTGATTTTGCCTGAAGCAAATTAGGAAGTGCTCACTGGAAGTATGCAGCCAGCAGATAGAGGGCTGCTACCTCTTGCCAAGAGGCAGTGACCGCAGTGGCAGGCAATGACCAGCACAGCTGCTGCCAGGGGAGGAGACCTGGCCGTGGGCAGAGGGGACAGATCAGATCTCTGCTCAGATGCCCACCTTTGCCCTCAACCTCAAGGGGTTTCAGAAGTGCAAACCAGGCCCAAGATCAGACCAAACAGAGTTGCTAGCATCTTCTCTGCCAGCTCCATTAAAAGCCAGCCATATATTCTGCAAACAAAATGGTATTAAAAACGAAACAAAATTGGGCTTCGGTATCAAAATTAAAATCTGGCAGCGTGTTCTCATGCAAAATCCATCACAAGCAATACATGTGTGGAGGACAGCTGGAACAAATCCATGACATCTAATGACATAGTAAAAGCAAACCTTGAACAAACAACTTTAAATCATTTGAAATACTACTGTGAATGGATGAGACATTACAGTGCTCACATGTTACAATAATTAATCATTTCTAAACAGTTGTTTTTAATTCTTAAAAAAATCATCATTGGCAGATGTGTTTTTTTTTTTTCCCCTTTCCAGTCATACATTTAAAGTAGTATTCTCCTGCGAAAATGTTTCAGGTTATGCAACACTGCAGACTTTCAAATGTATTGTGTCTCCCCAATATCTAAAGTATCCAGATACCAGCAAATCAATACTTTTTTTAAAAAAAACTTTTCTTTTTCTGGACATAACCTGGCCTCCGAGGTCCAGTGAACAGTAAGGCAAAGCTAAAGTTCCAGAAGTTGATTCTATAAAACACTTAGAATGGGATTGCCACAGAAACATGGACAACAAACTGCCTTTTAATTTAAACAGGAATTCAAACCTCATAGGCATCCTCTAAACCTCTCTCTATGAAGGCCTATCCAGGATCATCTTAAACGATTCACAGATCCTCGGGTAACTAAGCAGGCCTGTCCTTCCAGGGGTAAGACGGCAAATTAAACACTAAGCTATTCAATCTGCACCCCACAGACACCCTTAAGGATTTCAGCTGGTCCCACTCCTGATGGCTGCCGCAGAGCGCCGGTGACCTGTGAAATCTCCCGGAGAGGACTGTTAATGGGACCTGAACCAGGACCAGTGGGATAGGTGTCAGGCTGAAATGATTAAGGACAGCACGAACACAAGCGTCTGGGGCACATCTTAAGCTGATACCGCCTGACAAACGTGTTTAAACCGACACCAGACAAACGGCTCCGCTCTGGTTTAAGAGAAGCCCAGGGGACACAGACGGCCTCTCCTGGCTGTGGCTGCAGCAGGAGTTGGCGGAGGACCAGCAGCGGGCTGGTAGACCCCCACCGCACGTCTGGCAGGAGGGACAGAGGGAACATTCACTGCGCTACTGCAGACTCAGCTAACTGAAGTCAAAACAAAGGTGGTTTGAGCTAACCTGGCTAACTCTGCAGTGAGGTAGATTAAGAACACCCCTAGGACCCCTCCTGCCAGCTCTGCAGGGGATATAACTTTTGCTGGTTATATTTTCTGTTTCCAAAAAGCCATATATCCGTGCCCCAGGAATTGCTTTTTCCTCTCTCACCAGCCTAGACAAAACCAGGCTAAGACCCTTCTTTGACTAGACATGTACAGGTGTAAGGGGTTAGCAGTTCCTGAAAAGTTTTGCTGATACAGGAAAAAATGAGCTCCTTGTCCCCAAGGTTTGTTCACTGAATAGCATCAGGAGCAAAAACCAGAACTGAACTAAAAGAATTTTCATTCTAAGGATCCAAGAAAAAAGAAAATCCTACTACAATAGGCAGGGAAGAAGTCTCTCAAGTAAGAAGGAACAACTTTTAAATATTCACTTTTCTGAAGAGCGTGACTTACACTTCATGGCTTTCTCTCCCCAGCATCCCCTGAGTCCAGCCCACCCCAGACCACAGAAGCAGCGCAGCCACCATGCAGCCATCGCACAGCAGGGACCACAGAGCACCTCCCACAGCAGGGACCACGGAGCACTTCCCACGGGGCTGCCTCCACCCCGTCTCCACAATACCAGGTTCATGGCACCAGTCTGGACAGCTCAGCAGTCACTGCCTGCCTTCATTCATAAAAAGGAGACCACACTGAGGAAGGCACAGGATCTAGTGCACCCAGCAATAAATGCTGGTGACATCTCACTGCCATTTATTTCCACGGCCATAGGAAGCCTAGAGGTCACATCTGGACAAGGAAATGAGGGCAAGCTGCATGCACGGATCCATGGCAGTGCATTAACTTCTCTCTGAGTTTGGATTCAGTCCACAGAGTTCATTAGCAAGCAAGTCAGACAGGAATGTATGTCTCGCTTAAAGCAGACCAGAGGATGTAATTAACACAACTTAATTTTCATGAATAATATATTAGGTTAGGAAGAAGTAAGAATGGAAAGGTAACTCAAAGGGTCTGATTTTGCTCTAAGCATGTTCAGAAGAAGGAGCAGATCCAGGACACAAGTGAACTGCAATTTCTTCATATCCCAGTGAAACTTGTTTCAACAGTCTGATATCTTAAAGGAAGACCACAACAACATCAGTAGGAGAAAACAAACCAGTCTTTGGAAAGTCCCTCTCTGAAAATTCTCTTTTAGCTCCCGATCTATATGAACACAGAATTGGAAAGGACCCCCCAGGACATTAAATCCAGGCCCCGGTTACTGAAGGCAACATGTCACATCCAGCAAAAAGAAAGGTTAATATTATGCCAATGAGCTGGCAGGAAATCCAAATTTCTAATGCAGGAGAATGAGGGGAAAAGCTAAACAAAAGTGAATGCATGAGACCATATCACTATATCAGAGCCTTATTCTAAACATATGGGCTGTCGGTACATCTAAAAAGAGATAAGAAGCAGAATAATTAAGAGTCAAGGTTCTTTCTGCCACTTGGGATCTGCATACCACATAGAAAAGAACCACCTCAGTACAGTTCAGCCCTGGGACAGAGGAGGAGGGGGAGCTCCCAGCAGGTGCAGCCCGGGGTTGTTTATGGCCACCTGAGATCATGGGCACCTCCATAAAAGATGGCAGCATTCTCCAAGGCTGTTGGCTCAGGAAGGAGGCAAGCGACTCCAAAGATCCAGTCAGCCAGCTAGCAGCACTCTGGCTCCTTCAAGGTATGATCCTGAAAAGCAGCTGTAGGAAAGCGTGTGCCCAGTGAAGTCTTTCAACAACCACAAAAATATCTGGAAAATTTAAGGGACACTTCCGGTTTTGCCAGAAGCAGTTAAATCTCAGCTCTTACCCACAGACCAGGTGAAGAAACTCCAAGGCATGGGAAAATTCCCGAACAGCAGTTTGAAAGAAACCAACATTGTAAATATTTGTCATCTCACAGAAGAAAGGAAAGAAAGCAGCTGTGAAAGGCAAGGCTCAGTTTGGTTCACAAGGGACATAAAATCTAAGGCCAGGAGGGTGACAAGGAGGGACAATCGGGCTACCCTCCATACCCAACAGTCTCCACATAGGCTTTGAAAACTGCAAGCAGATACCAGATGCTACAGCAATGTGAGTCATGGGAGCCCTTAGAGGTGAAGCGCAAAAAGCATGATTTAAAACACGGAGAGAAAGCAGGTCACAGCACGGATTCGGGACTAATTGCTCTCTGCTTCTGCACATCCTGAGGAATGGGCATCCCCAGGGCTAGGGTAGCTCTGGCCACGTGGAAACACCCCAGTACCACCCGTTCTGTTGCTGGGGAACTGTCCAGCAAAACAAAATACTTCCATAATAATAAAATTAATAATGGGGCTGAATACCAACCAGAGCCACAGCAGGCGGGACGATGCCATCTCCTTGCACTGCTGCTCTAGAGCAATGTACTACCAGAGCCAGAAGCCAGCCTGGGATGCCTGGAGGTCTGCCTGTTGCCCACATGCAGGCATGAAGCTATGCCTGTGCGCACTACGTGCACTACATGGTCATGGGCCTTTTCCAACAGGTCCACGGTTACGCAGCAAAGCCCACCCAGCCAGCCCTCACCTACGTGGGTTACTGTTGCTCTTCAATGCTGCACTTTTGAGCAGGACAGAAGACACTGACGACACAGGAATGTCACCCTTGATGCCTTTAGGTAACACGAGACTCGCTGCCCATCACTACCATTGAAAGGCTACCTACCACTCGGTGCACAAACTCAAAGAAAGACAGTGTCTTCCAGCTTCACATCAATCAGATACATTTATAAGTCTATAATGACATATGACCACCTAATTCAACTGAAAATATGTTAAAGTGGATGGAGAGGAAAAACGTGAAGGATCTTTCTACTCATGGAAGTTGATTTGAATTTACAGTTATTGATTTGAATTAATAGTTATTGATTTGAATGAATATTGATTTAATTATTGATTTGAATTTATTTAAATACGCTGCAAGGCTAGTACTTAACTACTTTTCTTCCCAGTGCAGCCCACAACGCAGCTTACTGCAGTGGGCCCAAACCAGGAGTCCCACAAGCACGGAGTCACTGAGATGTTACCAGCACTGAAGGCCTCAGCTGCTTTGCCATTGGCTTTCTTGTCTTCACTGGAGAAGGTGAAGGGGCAGCAGTTGGAACTGGATGATCTTTACAGTCCCTTCCAACCCAAAACATTCTATGATTCTACGATTTCAGCCATCACACTGGTTTCAGTAGAACCTGACCAGAGCCTCTGCCCATGAGACAGCAGACATGATACAGTTACAATAATATGGCTGTTGAAGGGTAAAGCAGAACTAGAAAAGGTTTGCCAACTCACTAATGCCAACTAAGGGTGTGATTTTTGGATGATATTTTTATGCCAACACGAGCCCTATTCATGCCAGTGTAGCTGTGTCTTCAAAGTGATTCCACAGGTCCAGCTGACAACCCTTGGGAAAATAAGCAAGTCTCTTCTGGCCTCCATAGGCCCCATTATGCTACTTGGGGAAAAATCTCATATTGAAAATAGATTTATGTCTACAAAGCTGCATCTTGCTTGAATAATTTTATACCTATTAACCATAAACCATAACCTGAAGGTTTTGGTGATGTTAAATCACAGTCAAACCAAGCTATACGTAAAGCAGTGTCCAACCTGTGCAAGGCCTGTGCCCATAGCTTCCCCCTGCCAGCAAAAGGGCAAGGATGCCCTTCCATGAGGAGGGGTGGTAGAGGTGAGGATTCAGGTGCTGATGGTCCATTACAAAGCTGGAGGAACAAGCACACTATCACCGCCTCTCTGCTCATCACCTCTGGGTGCAAAGGAACAAAGAAACTCAGCACTACCGTAACAGCAATGATAACACCTCTTCCTTTGGTACCAAAGGAAAAATGCAATGCCACTGTGGCACCAGTAAGCTCAAGGGACCTACTCTCGCTCAAGCCCTGAGTGATTCTGCTGCTGGGGGCTGGGTTTCTCCACCAGTCCTCCACGACTGGTCCCCCAGATCTCCCCAAGACAGACTCTCACTCTGCTCTCCTAAGGAGGCAGCCAGTCAGTGTTTGTATCCACCACCGCTCACTCCAGGAACTGAAGAACACCAGCAAAAGCAGGCAGCAAGCACTTTTCTTAGTTATCCCATGTATTTTCTCCTCTTTCTTTCAAACTTCCCGTTGGTTTTCGTTAAGCTCACATGAGGCGAGCAAGCCTGCACGACTTGGAGAACGCGTTCACAGAACAATTCTGCCAGATTTCCCCCACCTCCAAGTGACATTTGATTTGCAAACACTCCCACCGAACCGCAGGCTGCTCTCGCCTCCACCCAGGGAGTTGTTTTCAATAAAGCAACAGCTCTGAAACATCTACAGCAACTTTTTTGCTTGACAATTTGCCACTTTCAGAACGAAAAAAAAAAAAAAAAAAAAAAAAAGGGAGAGAGAGAGAGAAGAGAAACAGCATAAGGAAATATTTGCATATTTGTCCCGGTAGCCAGGAAACGGCTTTGGATCGCGTCCCCTGCTCCGAGGGGCTGCAGCTGACTCCTCTCCGCCCGGCACCAGCACCGGGACCGGCGGGCGCCCGGCACGGCTCCGCTCCCGGGGCTGCGGGGCTCCGCGCCGCACTTACCGTGCTGCTCCGCTCCACTCCGCTCCGCTCCGCCGGGGAAGGGGCGAGGGGACCCCGGGAGGCAGAGGGAGGGGCCGGAAAGCTGCGGCGGGGCTGCTCCTCTCACCCGGAGCGGGGCCGCTGCGCACCGCGGCCAGCCGCAGCCCGAGGAGCCCGGGGAGCTCGACGAGCGGGGCTGGGCAGCCCGAAACAATGAGGGTGGCTGTTTTGTAACGCTCACGTGGAGGAGAAAGGTCTGCATCCCATTTCCTGGGTTTCCATTAAAATAAGTTAAATGTAAGTGAGGGGTGAAAGCCGAGCCCCGCGCCTGCTGTGGGGCAGAGGTGCCTCGCCACCTAGGTTTGCCCAGCTTAAGCCCACTCAGTCAATCAAAGTCGGCTTCGAAATTGTGCTAAGGAGGGTTTTTTATTTTCTTTTAGTCTCACTGCTGCTGACTGAGATCTAAGCCTCCCCACGCTTACCTCGCTGTAACCTGCCACGGGAGCTTTTGGCGATTTTGATCCTAATCTTTACAACAGTTGTCATATTTATATGACAATAGAGACTGTTTGTAGAAACCCATCCTGGTATAAATCAGAGACTTTGGGAAGAACAAAGTCATTGCAGCACTATGTCATGGAGAAAACATCCCTTAGAGGGTTGTAACGATAACCCGTGTGCCTCTCCCTTGCCAGGCAGCAGGGTGAATCTCCAGGCAAGCAGGGCTCACAGCAGCATGCTGGCTTGGCCGCAGACCACCTGTCCCACCCTGCCCTGCATTTCTGCCTGTGCGGCACAAGCCATTTCCAGCCCTTATTCTAGCCCTACAACCACCCTCAAGCTCCTGCACAAGGCCCTAGGGCAAGCAGCATAGGGAGACTCAGGCTGTTTTCATAGTACAGAGCTCCTCCATCTCCTCTAGCATTTAGTTATGGGGGGAAGGGACTGACTAAACACCCCGCACACATCCAGACCCACTGCTCATCCTGCCTGAGGCCCACTGAAAAGGTCTGTGCAGACAGCTCTGCCCAAACCTGCATGGAGATGGACAAACCTGGTGCTCGGTGCCTCACCAAGGCTGCTGGTTCAGCCCTCAGCAAAAGGGCTCTGCCCCAGCAGCCTGCCCCGAGCACAGGCAGCAGGGACGGCAGCCTGCAGCAGATGGACGTAGCTGAGCGTCCATAGCCTGGCTGCTGGCTTTGCCTTTCTCAGTGACCATGAGATGGAGCAGCAGCTTTGGTGGCTCCCAGCAGTGCTCTGTCGCTTCCTCACCTCTCTGCCACAGCAGGGGAGATTCCTCAGCATGCCCTCCCTTCTCCTTCTAGCAAATGCAGCCCAGCCCACTCTCAGTGACAGTAAAAACACAACATTACCTAGCAGTCGGAGAAACTTTGAGCTGCCTCTGGCCCTCAGCAGCTCCCATTCACAGGCAAATTTGAAATCTGCACAGACAAAATGTGTGTACAATTATGGAAAAGCAGCAGTGTAAGAATTTCCATTTCTGAATAATGTGGTATCCTGTCTCTGACACGGCCAAAGCTTGGGAAAGTGGGACTGCCTTATTGTGCAATGTGGCAATGTGCATGGAAAGGGGGTTTGCTGCCGGTTGCTGCTGGTCACCCTCAAGGCAAGCACAACTATACAAAATTGTTGTGTAACTTTAGCCAAAGAAAAGAATGCTATTTTCTTGGTGAGGAAATAATCAACCCTCCAAAAATGATCCTAAACAGTCTTGAATTTCATCTGAGGGAAGAAGGAAAGCACAGAACAGAGAAATAATTGGCTGGAGGACATGGATTTCCCTCCACCTCAGCAAAGATGCTCTGTGAGCACTGCTGCTCTGAAGGTGGCATTTACAGCCTGCTTAAACCATTGGGTGATAGTCCATGAGTGCCACTTACTGCCACCCTGCTGTGCCATGAGCATACAGAAGGCAGCAGAGCCAGCAAAAATGTTTCATCTGGGCTTCGCACCTCAGGTTAGTGGCCAAGCTGGGAGGGAGCCCACATCTGCCAGCGCTGCGCCCCAGGGTCTGAGTCACACTGGTTTGGGAAAGACCAGGAGTGTTCACTGGAATCCACCCTACGGCTGTGATAATCTAAGACAGAAATTACAGTGGACTCCTGAAATCACTCCAGCAGCTTTTGCAGTTAAAGCCATGATGGCTTCAGCAAGGCAAGAAAGGTCTGAAGGGCTAATGTCTTTCATCAGACTGATTCATGCCCATGAAAATACTTCCAGGCACACATATCCTTCCTCAGATCTATGGATCTACAAGGGGCACCTAAGCAGCACTCCTGGCTCTGTTAGTACTTCATCATGATGTTTCCTCTCCCTAAAATCCTCACTGACTGTTGTCACCACTTTTTGTTCCACCAACGCAGGCAGAGGTAGCAGGATGCAACATAGCCTCAGAGGACAGAAGGAGAGGACAAGCTGCTTAGCAGAGCAGAGCAAAATGTTTGTTATGAACCTGCCAGCTCAGCTCTGCTACACCTTGCCACAACACCACTCACCTGGATAGACCTGGGGCATCTGAAACCTCAGCTGGAAGATGGAGTCCTGTGTTGGTGGCCTGTCCTCAGGCAGTGCCATCACTCAATCTTCCTGAGTAAAAATACGGCTCAGAAATAGAGTAATTATTTTTTCTATCATGAGATCTCTTCAAATACTTTGCTTTGTCTTCAAGTGACACTGAAGAACTAATACATCCAGGAGTTTGTAAAGTGAAGCTAAAAGGAAATATCCATCATTTCTGAATTAAAGAAAAATGACAAAATACATTGTTTAGGGACTGAAAGTGTAAGGCAGGCCGTGTGAATCCGCACAGGATACAGAGCGGCCGTCGTCATGGGTGGGATTAGCACATACCCACTTGGGGACGAGCTTTGGAAAGCAGAGCTAACTCTTTGGAACTCTGACTCAAGGAGGAAAAATGTTCTTTTGGGCTTTCATTCAGCCATTTTTCCCATCCTCAGCAATCCTGAATCTCTGTGCTCTGCATGGGGCACCAAAGGCGAGAGAGCAGAAAAGCTGGACACAGAGAAGCTTCTATACATGGTACAGTTGAGCCTAGAGAACTTGACCCATTAACAAATAACTGGAGCTTTTCCAAACGAAAGCCCTAAAGAAGAGGAACCAGACCAGAGGAGAGAAGTTGTGACATTTTAGTACCCCAGAGCTATGGGAACTATTTTTCCACACCTATTCCATGACCGTCTTTTTCACATGGCAATAGCATTCCCACTGTAAAGCAGTGATACTCTGGCTGAAAAACCACAGAGCAGAGCTGAAAAATTGTCAAGTGTGGGCAGACTCAGACTGAAATATTTTCTCACATGTTCTCATCCAACCACAGCTTTTTTAGAACTCAGGAAGATGTCATAAAGCAACAGAAAAATAATGCCTACTTGACCAAAGTCAGGCCATTCAGCAGCATGCATTTTATTGCAGTTTGGAAACACGAGAAATGTATAGGTCACACAGGAATTGCTTTTAGCAGATGTGGCTGCTTTGAAATATCAGCACATCAATATTCTGACAAATTCAAACGAGAGGAGAACTGCACAAAGACCAGCACAACCCAAACAAATCAATTACAACGTACCTCTGCTCTGAACATCCCGGTGGAGAAAAGCTCATGTTGTTTTGGAGATTTCTGATCACCAGGGCTTGTGAAGACTTGCTGTGACCTGCATGTTTGAACAGCGGAAAGCAAAAGAAGCAACTTACAAGAGAGGATTCCCACTGTGCTGGATGAACATGGCATGAGAATTACCTGCTCAAACGGCTTAGGAGGAAAACAGCATCTCCGTTCTTTATCATCACCTGTTTTTTTCTGCAGGTATTTGGCCAAACTCACTACTCTGCTACACGCATTCAGTACCCTTGGGGGAGGCTGCATGTGTGAAACAATAAAGCATAATTCTTTGAGTGAGGAGCAAGCATGCCCTACAGTGACTTGCTGTTAATTTAATGTACTGGTAAGCCAAGAGCACTTCCAAGCAGCATTCGGTAAGACATTCTTTCAGATTAATGCAAGTATTTCAGAGTAGTACATAAACTGAAGAAACAGGGACTCTTCAAGGAAAACAGCAGGAAAACTGTCTTAACCTTGGAACCTGATCTGAAACTACTCCTCGTTGTCAGCCATCTTCATCATCAATAAATACAGGAAAGAAAGCACAGCTCTCATGGCAGACAGGACTGCGCGCACTGCTAGCAGTCTTCCAGAAGAAAGCTTGTCTGCAGCTGCTGCACCGATGTGCAGAGCCCTTCTCTGAAGTCAGCACCCTGACACCAGCAAACGTCACCTAACTGATGAATTTTGGCCTGTGAATGCTACTGAGATGATCCCTCTGCCAAGGTCAGCCTCTTTTTTTTTACCCCATAGCCATACGGGCAGATACGGCATGCTCTCTTCTAGGGCTCATTGCCTTCATTTTCGTCATCTGTAATAAAGTTCTCAAGAAACCCCAGCTGAGCATGTCAGACACTCTTCACTTTGGACTGATTTCTGATTACGCAGTAGTGGCTTAAATCTGGCATCCATACAGGCATGCAGAGAGCAGGCGGATTTGCATTTTCCCCAGTTACCCCTGTTGGCCTCTCCCATTTCCTCCTGGCAGTCCTCGTTCCTCTCACAGTATCTTCTGCACATTTTGACAGTGAAGAAGTTGAGGATAAAATTGAAACAATGAGCTCCTTTTTATTGTTTTCTGAAAGTGTTTCAGTATTGACCTTGAAAGTCATGAAAAACAGATGAAGATTTCTCTCTTTTGGTGGTTCCAACTGTTAAAATCCACTTCAGATTTGCTGCAGCAATTACATGCAGGGTGTAAACAAAACAAAGCAAATATCCAAGATAAGAATGACCGCCAACATGCTGCATCATGTGAAGTTAGTCTTCAAGTGGTGCTTCATCTTTGGATTCTGAACCATGCTCTTAATTTAGAAGGGGTAACAGTATTGAAATGTCAGCAGAGCGTTACAAATACTGAAGGTTGCCTGCTAGGACCCAGAGCCCACAGGCTTTTTCTGTGTGGGATCTCTTTATGTGGGTTTCTGCACCCAAATCCAGCTCTGCTAATGTCGGCAGTGCTCTCTGTGGGTACAGAGATCTGTCAGCACTGTGCCCAGCCTTGCTGCATATAGCAGCAGGTAGGATGCAGGACAGCAGCCAGTGTGAAAGTCAGAATGGCTTCAGGTTGCAAGAAGAAAGTAAAACGAGGGGACCCTGGCAGATGAACGGTGAGCAGGGCTGAAATGCCCTGTGAAGCTGCACACGCTCTGCATTGCTTTTCTTGTAAAGAGCCAATTCAGTTTCCAAAATCTGGAGTCCCCGTTTGGTTTTGTCCCATACTGGTGAATGGAATAAACTAATGTTGCCAGACACCATTTGCCTGGGAGCATTTACTGACAGGGCGAATGGTGGCACAGGCCAGAGCATTTCAGAGCATAGGAGGAATTAAACTAAAGCTATCTTCCAAAGAGCATAAACTGAGCAACTGGCAGCAGTAAAACCAGCTGAGGGACTGACAGCAAAGGAAACTCAGGCAGTAAAGCATCCCTGTTGGGCTCTGCTGGACCACTGCCTCTCCTGGTCCTGTCAGACCTAAGCACAGGGCAGGGGTGCACGGTTCTCCCAATGGAATAGCCCACGTGCCAGGGAAGGAGAAGGGATGAAATTGGAGAGGCTGCAGGGGCACACAGCCAGCCCCAGGCGGAAAACGCGGCTACCTTTAAGCTCTCCCTCCAGTTTGTGTGGGCTTTTTTTCAATCCCCTGCCCTTTCAGTGCAAGCAAGGACTTGCCAGGTTTTTAACCTAAAGTAAATTGAATCTTCTGACATTCCTTTACTTGCATACTTAGTTATGTACTTGCCAACTGCTGAATTTTACCTGTTCATCTTCAACTGCCAGGAGCTTTTCCCTTCATGCTAATATTTCTGCTCTCAGCAGTTGTGGGACTTACACAACTTTATGGTATGACCAACTTCAGACAAATAGTCCTTCCATTTGCTTCCAAGGTGGGCACAGATGCATCTCCTACTGCAGAATCCTGTAGCCACTAGAAGATGCACTTGCAGCTGGAGGCAGTGCCTTTGCCCATGTGTACAGTGCCCCCACCAAAAAACTTTCCAAAAATGGAGTACCTGTGTGTGCCATGGCACAGACAGCCCTGCAGGCAGGTTCTTATGCACTCATATTTCTGTTCTTGCAAAATTTAGGGTTCGGTCCCCTGTACACAACATCACTTACCTGTATGCTTTTCACACGCACGAGCCTGTGCAAGATTCCCTTCTGTCCTTTCCAAAGTATAAATTATTTTTTCTGTTGTTTAATTGTGGGCCTGAATGTACCCTTCAAGATCCCAATCACAAGCTCCTTTTCCCTATCACACACACCATTAACAACAACGACAAGATTGTGTCCTCATCCCTGAGAGGAGGCAGAATTTCTAGTATTTCTGTGGCTCACTGCATGTGAAGTACCATTTTACCATTTCCTAAGTTTCTGTAAGGAGCATGACAGGCAGTGCCTTGCCCTAACACCTTTCTGTAGCTTTTGCCAGCTGTTATCAGTAATGCAGCTGAGAAACCACCCTAGTTCAGGTGTGGATCCAGCCATGAGGCTGGCAGAGCTGTGCCACGCTGCCTGGCTCTGCCCTCCGACAGCACACTAATGTGGAAATGGACATGGCACAGGCTGTTGGTTTCACTGCTGTCCCTTGACCCCACCAGGCCGTGGTGAGCATCACCAGAGCACTCCTTGTCAATTTTTGTCCCCCAGAGCTATTCCCTATTAACAGCACCAGCCTGAGGCTTTCTGCACCTTTTCCACAGCAAACTGGCATAATGTTACAATAAACCAGTTGGGTTAGGAACTGACCTGCTCTTACTTACCGTGCAATTGTCATTGCTGATTTCCTTGCTTGCTTTAATATGCAAACAATCTAGAACAACAAGTAAAACTGTGTTTTAACTGCTGTGAGGACGTAGGCAGCTGTCACTGAGGGCTGGCAGCTCATGTCTCTTCTGCAGCCAGGCCAAGGCCTCATATTAGAAGCTTCCCAAATTGACTAAGGTGTGGAGCTAAGAAAAATTTGAATCAGCCTGGAGACCTGATGATTAAATCTTGGAAAGCTGAAGGCCATGTGACCAGTTCGTACTGACTTCTACTACTGGTGGATCTCTAACGACACATGAAAGTTATCATCTGCTGAGGCAAAACATCCCTGTTGTTGGGCATCACAGACACACAGCTAGCCAAGTTCTTAGCAAAACCTCATGAGACCCACAGGGACTATTTGAAGATGTCATCCTGCACAAACACACCTAGTTCACACAAAATCATCTCAGTTAAAAATTAGGCAGCCCCATGTTACCTGCTCTGGAAAATCCAGCTGAGCCATGTCCTTTTCTTTTTTTCCTCCTTAGCTGAAACTAAGGCTTTGGAGTGGGATCCATACAACAGGCATCCTTTTTACAGCACATGCTTCTTTGCTGTATTTATGGATGCTGCTGTGTAGGGAAGTAACAAGGCTGTAATACTATGTGGCCCTGGTAGGTTCATACCCAAAGGCCAACCCACGATTGCCTTGGACGCAGTTCTCCTGTTACTGCTGAAAAGGGAACAGATTAGCCCATAAGACAGACAGCAGCAACACTCCCTTCACAGCTTTCTCCAGTTTCTCTCCTGAAATTTGGCTGGGTGTTTTCTTCAAGATTCAGAGAACAGATGTAAACTATTTAGGAATATCCCTGTTTCTTCTTAACAATGCCAGAGAGAATGAAAATGCAGCCCATTCGTTTTAAAGTCATCAGGAAAAAAAATCTCTGCAGTGAGGGTCTGACCTGCAGCAGACAGGTCTGCCTTCTCCACGTGGTACAGTTTCTGGGGACATGTTGCTCTGAAGAAGCTTTCAGGCAGCAGTGGGCAGATCCCCAGCTGCCCATAGGTCTCATGCTGGTGGTCTCCAGAGTAAGCCGTGCATCTTCCCAGGAAGGGGAAAAGAAAGGACCACAGAGGGAATTTTGTCCCTAGATATCTATATATGTGTATATTTAAGATGAAATCTGTCAACTGAAAACTAGTATTACCAAGGCATGGTGGCAGCAGCTCATCAGAAAAGCCCCAGTCACCTGTGCGTTTCCTGCTTGCCCTCTGGGCTTCTCCAGAACAGACAAAGCTGGCCTATGCTTTGTCCTCGCATGAAGAGCCCATCTGGAGACCAGCCCGTGCCAGCTTCTGCCACTAGGGCAAGGAGGAAGGACCCAGCTTTCCCCCAGTTTCAACACAAGCCCTGTGTGTGGATGAGGAGATGTGACCCCGCATGGCTGCCAAAGGCAAAGATGGAAACCTGAGGTTCGCTTGGGTGTCTCTGGGGTGACAGAAACAGGAATGTGAGGTGCCTCAGCCGAGAGTAGAGCAGGGAGCTAATTAACAAAGGGAACATATGAATGTGCAGCTTATGTCTGCCTGAGGAGAAGAGCATCTGCCAGAAGCTGCAGGCCCTCAGCTGCGGGGGAAAGCTTCAGGCTGGGAAGATGAACGCACAAGGGGATAGACTCCCATGAGAAACGAGCAGTGCTTGTAACTCCAGCTCTACAAAATGTCAGGAACAGAAGTGGGGAAAGCACACCCTGTGGTGGGGCGAGGGGCCAGCGCCCTGCTACCCTTCTGCCTACCAGTGCTCCTGCACTCACCGTTGCTCTCTGCCTACTGCCCCTAACGTAACAGCTTGTGACAGCTAAGACCAATCCCATCGCCTAAAATAGGGAAACATACTGCAGATTTCCTTCCTAAGAATTATCTATGTGAAGAAGCACAAATAAAGACTGTCAGAAATTAGTGCCATGAGGAGAAAAAGTAATGCCATCTGCAGTGACGGCAGCTGCAGCCCCCTCAGGGCTTCGGTGAAGCCGGCCCAAGGGCTGTCCAGCTGTGGGTGGCTGCAGCTCACCTCTTGGCACACCATTGCTGAATTTCACCCCGAGGTGCGTACTCGGCACAGACAGTCCCTGCTGTGTCTGGGGGTGACTTGCAGACCCCAGCACCAGACCCAGGGTGCAGGAGGTCACGCTTCCAGCCCTGCACCTAGGTGCTGCCTCGCATTGAGAAGTTTCCCAGCAGAACTTCAACTGTCTCTGCAGGCAGCTCGGCAGAGCTAAATTTAAGCTTGCAAGCTGTTATTTACCACACTATTTTTTTTATTTTTTTGAGAGAGGGAGAGCTCTGTGCGCAAAGCACTTTGTGCAAAGTGTGTGTGGGTTTGAGGAGTGGGAGAGAACTGCAAATAGATTCAAGTTCTTCACTGGTTACCAAAAGTCTGCTTGAGATGTAAATTCACGCTTTGCCCTTAACACGGATATCTTAAAAACGTGTGGAGGCCTGAGTTGATGGTGTTTTTTTATTAATGTGGACCTTTATCTTCAAATAAACCAATGCTTTGCCTTATGCAAGGCAATGCTGTAAAAAGAATGTCTTTTATCTCCAGCATTTGTTGTTGTGTGGCATCAACACAGCGTTTACTGAAAAACATCTTGATGTAATAGTAGTTTAAAGTTTGTTTTCTAAACAGAGCTGTTGTTTGCCCATAATAATGTAAATTTGCTGTTCTTCTTTACGCTTCACGTATGAGAGAGAGACTTCAGATCTCTCCACAGGAGAGAATTAATTGTAAAGCAAAGCACTAAGTATGACATTTATCTGAGGTTGTAAAGGCTACAGTAATTAAAAAAGACTAAAACATATGGTGCACCTCATAAGGATGGATACTGTGATCTCCCAAACCGAACCTTTTTTAGTTACTGAGAAGAAACAGGAAAATACAGCTATTCTCCTATGTTGAATCATAAAATAAGCCTTTGCTATAGCTGTGGTGAATCAGGAATGGCATTGCCATTTTAACTCCGTCAGTCTGGAGGATAATGGTTTCCTTTCATCTGGTAAGCAAAATATGAGCTACAGTTTGGATCTGTTAGTGCATTTACAATCGGATATGGGGGAAGGAAGCTGTCATTAGTGGCTTGTAGCAGTCTGGCAGATGATGTCAGCATGTGACATGCCTCGCTGCAGCTAGAGGAGCATCACATAACCCTTATGTTATACTTAGGGCACCCTCTCTGAACACAGATGCTAGGTTATATTTCAGTGAAGATATAGGTGTAATGTGGGCCACAAACAGACCTTTGTCTGCTGGCTCTCACAGGCTTCTCGCTGAAGATGTTGCGATGTATTCTGATCCCATAACAACAGACCTGGAAATTAAAAAAAAAAAAAATAATAATAATAAAAAACAACTGCAAAACAACAACAACAAACACTTGTGTAATCAGATAATACATAGAAGCTGAAAGACAAATCTTTGGCTGGCATTAACTAGTACAGCTCTAGTACATCATCACTCACTCTCCCCATTCTGGGCTCAGTTCCTGTTATTTCATAGTTTTTCAGATCTACATTCCCACTTCAAAGTGCAGAAAAAAAAGACTTTGTGCTACAAGTTGAAAAATGTGTTTTGTGAAAATCTCTCCTTGGTTAGAACCCTCACGTGTGCATCGGGTGGGGACACACAGGTTGGACTGGTGAAATGTCTGTCTCTAATGGGAGGACATGTGCTGGCTGTTTAAGCCTTCCATCTGAGAAAGCACTATTAATTAGATAAATGTGATGAACATTCACTGCTTTTAGGCTTTCAGGAAGATAGTTAAAAAGGAAGTCAAATAATGAGAATTACTGTGACAATGATAGGGAAAGTGAAGTTCTGGCAACAGTGCATTTTCCAAGACATTTCATGTGTGCTTTTAAACTCCTTACATCAAATTGCTTCAGAAAAAGGTGAGAAATACATATAAAAAAAGATAAGCAGAAAAGAAAATTCCTCTGACTGCCATTCAGTCAAGCATTACTTAGTGTCGCATGCTTCCATGCAACAGGTACCTGGTGTGTTATGTGTACATCATGATATGTTAAAGGTATCACAAGAAAACTCTCTGGCCCTCGACTCACACTAGTTCCCAGACCGACCCGCAGTATCACTAGGGAAGATAGCATACATTTCCCAGGTAGATGAATGTAGTGTTGACCAAGAGCACTTTTCCTCAGCCCAAACAGCCATCAGCACACAGAGCTTCTTCCCCGTCTCCTTTTGGAATGGGCCCAAATACCACATTCAGTCGCTTTGCTCTGAGCAGTTAACAGTGACACCAGGAGCACATGCTGTAGTGACCGCACTCAGCCCCATCCTCACCTCTCAGCCAGAACAGCCCACTGAGGTCTGGTGAAGAGGTATGACATGGGGAAAGAGGCAGGAAGGCTGGTCCATCCCACACAAATTAAGCTGGTAGCTTCATTGATTCAAAGTGGTACCTTCAAAGGGAGGCAGAGGAATTTTGCCACTTTTTTTTCCCAGAGAGAAGCCTGAAGTTAATAGCCCTCAGCCAGCGGTGTTTATAAGATGTAATTTGCCCAGTTAAATGACATAACTGGTGGAGAAGTATGGGCTAATCGGTCAGACCTGCAAAGCAATAACTGTTGGTGACAGCAGCAGCTAGAACAGCAACAGCACAGCAGTAAGTAGCCCAAACCTTTAGCAAAGGAACCAAAATTCTCCCCCGAGATCTACCTTTTCAGCAAAAGTAACATCAAGCTCATAAGAAACTGGAGTTTGTTTCTCCTTTCTTTTTTTCTTCTTCTGTGTAAGTAACGTGGAAACAAAAAAAAAGGAAGAGGATAATTTCTCTGGTATTAAAGTGCTTTCTGACTGCAACTATTTCTGGATCCCTCAAACTCTCCATTTTCAGTTTCATACCAGGAGTAAGGTGTGCAGTTTGCATTTTTAGGAAAACTTCTCAGATGAATCTGTGCACATTTGGATATAAATTACTTCAAGGCACAACTTCTCACATGATGGCGAATCTCATCTGTGACTCCCCAAGTGTCCGCAGTCTCCAGTATCTGTAGCAGCCTGTAGGTGTTCTCTCAAGTTGAGTTTGCTGCATTCGTCTGAGTGTGAGCTCAAAGGCAAAAATGTTTTCTTCTACCAAATGTCTTCTTTAGATATAATTTGCATAAGGGGAAAAAAAAAGTGTGAGAAATATCAATATTTGCATTTTAAACATGATTTCAGGATGTCTGTCATGGTTCATTCATCTGCGTTTTGGCTCTTCAGTACATTTAGTTCACTGTTATTTGACTATAAAAGCATATGGGTCTCATTAGCTTAATGGTGAGCTTATTTATTCTTCATCCACTTGCTGGCACTTCTTTAACTTTTAACTGCAGTAGTGGGCTAGGTGAACTGTGTTTATACTCAAATTTTCCATATCATAATGACTCACTGATCCTGACTAAATACCCGCGGAAAGTCGAGGTGATGTTCATCTTGATTTTCACCTTTTCAGATAAAACACTGTATCTTTCTGCTAAGCAGAGGTCTTGGAGAGGGAAGGCCAGCAAAGACAGTTGGAACAATTTTGTGAAGCTGCCCAAGTAACTCGTAGCCTCCAGGTATTCATGGTCTGAGTGGGCTGTCTGGTGCCCATACAGACCCACACAGAAGCAGCATGAATTGTTCTTTCTGCAGCCGGACAGTGAGGGCATACGTCCTGCCTGAGAACCAGGTAAAGTGACGGGGAGGAGCAGCACCTTCTGTAGGTGCTGGATGTCCCCAGCTTGACATAGGCTTGCAGCGGGTTGCCCTGGGTGACGCTGGCCTGCCACAGACCCCTCCTTGCCACCCACTTTAGAGATAGGGCAGCTATTGTGTAGGACTAACAGCCACCTCTAACCTCCATTTCAGCTCCATATGCTTTCTTAGAAACCTGTGCAGGTCACCTAGTCCTCTGTGTCTGTTCATTGGGAGCATCCCTCTAACCTGAATAGTGTCAAAATATGACATCTTTTACATTTTCTCATAATTGAAGGAAAAATATATATAAATAAAATCATTAAACAACTAAGCCAGCTCCTGGGACACTGATACAAAGCTGTGTGCTCAGAGATGTTCAACAGCCTCGGAGCCCCTCAGAGAGAAGGTGGGAAAGGAAGGGGTGCTGCTTGGAGAAGCTACTAAGAAAAATGAAGCTGCTGTCTTTGCTAAGGGAATACTGTAGCAGCTATTTACCTCTCCTGGCTGAGATCACATGTCTAGGAAATGTACTCCTCACCAAGTGTTAGCATTGCATCGAGCCTAGTAGTTCATAACAACAGGCCTGCTAGAGTTTTGCAAATGAAGCAGTTTTTGCCTCCCTTGTAGAACATTTTTGTCACTGCTTCCATCATTACTGGTGTTTCTCTTCCCCACTTCCTTCCACCACGGGTGATGTCTGACTGTTTCAGGACCGCAGGCTCCCTTCCTGCACTGCGTGGTGCCCGTGGTCCTTCGTGACCACGCGATGCTGGCTGTGGCTGGTGTCGTGTTGAGGCTTTTCTTCATCGTGATTCCCTGTGGTGCTAACAACTTGAAAGCTTTAACACCCACCTGATGTGCCAGAGATGAGAAAATTGTTGAAAAATATAGCAATTGAATTTCCAGCTTATGAAGTGGTATTGAACAACCTTCCCTCTTCAAATTTCATAAAAAAAATCTCGCTTTATCTTACCGTTGTTCCACCGACGCTGACAAGGTTTAAAAGCGAAGCAGGTAGCAGTGATACAGGGCTTGTTTCGAAGCTCATGAAGGCCCCTGTCATTGGGGCTTACTAGCAGGGCACTGGAAGTCAGCCGGCTCGCCCTCATCATGCTTCATAACACAGCACCTCCCTGGAGTTTACCTTAACAAATTCCATCTTGCAGCCTGTCAAAAGTATATTCTTATTGAAAGCTTGCCTTTTATATTATACACAAGAGCCTAATTTCTGTGAAGAACTACTTTTCACATTGTAGAAAGAGGAATAACATGTGAGAAGGATTAAATAAAAAATATTTTTGTTTCAAGAAATCCGTTCTGTGACAAAGAATAATCAGCTTCCAAAAGTAAATACAATGTTTCATTTCAAATTTCTGTGTAAAGCCAGGATGAATATCTAAAATTATTCCATTAAAACAGAGGAAAAACCTTTCCAAGATAAACCACTCTGTATGCAAGAGAAAGTGAAGCTGGTCCACTCCCGCAGGCAAGTTCTGCTGCAGCATGAATGTCCCCAGGGCCCAGGGATTACCTGGCTTATCCATCCTGCCCTGCTCCTCGCTCACTGCTGCTTCTGCATCTTCCAAACCAGAGGCCCCATCAGAGCTCAGGGAGCTGGACCTAGCAGAAGTTTGTATCCGACCCCTGGTAAGCAGTCCCATGGAAATCAGGGGGATATTGAGAGAGCAATTTCTATTTAGCTCCAGAAGATAACACAAAATCCGAGCATTTCTGCAGAGGGATTTTAGTTCTACATAAATCAGTGGTTACATCCTAAGCAGATCCCAGATGCAGCAGTGCTCCGCTTTCCGCAGGGGCCCAGTGGAACCAGGCAGTGCTTGGCAGGACACATGTGCACAGAGCTTCTCCTCCCCCCATCCCGGGCATAGCGTGCTTCGTTGTTACATGGCTTCCTCTAATGGCACACATGGCCCTTGCCATTTCTGCAGCCTTCCGTGGGCTGTAATTTCAAACAGCGTCTATCTACCTACAAACCATCTAGGAAGGGTCACTAGGGGAGAAAGTTATGAACTGTAAGACTATTCCTATATAGAGATGTTACAGAGTGAGCTAGCTGCAGTAAGTCAGCCTGTTACCAGGAGTGTCACCCTGACTGCCACGTCATCCGGTGGAGGTTCGGAGCTCAGGAGTGGAGGGCCTGGAAAGAAGTAAAAGGGCAGATGCAGTTTCTGGTTGGATGTTCCCCCAGCTCGGGCTGAGCTGAGCTGCCTGGGCTGCCCATCCATCCTGCCAACACCACTCTCCAGCTTCACAGCCAACCTTAGAATGCAGGGGATAGCATCACCTATCCAGAGAAAATAATTCAATTAAGCAGCTGGTTGCTGACACGCTGCAAACATTTTCCAATTGCAAAGCATTGTGCACAGCTATTGGTTTCACAGGAGCTGGGATGCAAGCAGTAAAGCAGTGGGTACAGTAATTATATACCAGTGGAAAGAAGGGGGGGAAACGAGGCTCGCTCACCACTTTGTTGGTGCTTCTGGCACGGCTGTAAGAAATGCAACAAAATGCCAGGGCAGCACTAAGCC
Source organism: Alectura lathami (assembly GCA_013399715.1). Taxonomy (NCBI): domain Eukaryota; kingdom Metazoa; phylum Chordata; class Aves; order Galliformes; family Megapodiidae; genus Alectura; species Alectura lathami. The sequence goes on along the minus strand of VXAV01002120.1, from coordinate 11,518 downwards.
AGGAACAGAGAAGAATCTGCTGGAATGGCAAAAACTAAAAAATGGAGCTATGAATGCAGCTGCAGTCCCAACACCATCAGCACTGAGGCTGCATTCTCATCACACTCAGAATTGCAGGCGAAGTTAGTAGTGGTTTTAGTTATTCAAGGAATGCCAAACAGAGCTGAAATTGGTCTGCTGTGACAACAGAAAAGCACACATAAAAGTTAAGCAATACGAGCATTCACGATGAGATCTTGCAGTTCTGGAGCAATAAAACATGTACATGCCACAGTGCATGACAGAAAAGCCAAATCTCTCCTTAAGTCCAACAAGACTTTTCCAGCCCAGCTTTCATCTCCTACCCACGCTTACATGGGGGGATCGGCTCAGTCATGTTGCATCATGGCTTAGACCAAGCAAGTTGCTTTGTATCTCTTTAAAGGAATAGGGCCCAATACTAAGAAATGTTCCCTTAATATTTTGAGAATTAATGATGCATGAGTAATGCTGAAGTCTGGTCCAAGAAATGTTCCAGTATACTTTCATATTATGAAGTTTTTCCAAACACCTAATTTCACAAACTGCCCACAGAGCACTGGAAGCGACTGGTAGCCATCTGAGGCGGCCCCAGGCTCACCAAAAGAGCAGGAGAGGGGGGCTGAAGGGGCACCTTTAACACGTTCCCCCTTGATGGAGGCTTCAGAAACACACTCGAATGGGTTATTTGCATTAATTTGGAATTTGCGAGGAAACGCTCCCTACGTGTCCAGCCAGAAAGCCACGCACCGGCCTGCCCGCGCCGTCCTGCAGCAGGACCGCCGGCACCAGCTGCAGCAGCGTGGCGTGGAGAAGTTGCAGCCCTGTTTTCTTCTGCCGTCAACCGTGGGGTTTCTTTTAACAAAAAGCCTCCTCCTAACCAGCGTTTTTTGGAGTTGAAGAGTTTTTGGAACTCAAACGATCATATGGTGTGACTTAATGAATTACATGTTTTGTCTTGCTTCTGCTGGTTGATTTTTTAAGATAATATTCATTAGCCTGCCTCACCCAGTAGTGTTTGTCAGCTGTGCAATGCCTCTCACCAAAACGTTAATGTGTTTGGGTTACAATGTGAGCAAGTCCCACAAAACCTGAAGGCTTTTACCAGGAGAAGGGCAGAAGATGCTTCAGAAGCCTGGCGTGCTTTCTTTGTTGTAGTAACCAGAAAAGAATTATTACTTAGCCCAAGTTACCACAGAGACAGCCAGTAACTGATCACCCTCCAGGTCAGCTGCAAGGCTCCTTCCCTTCGCAGCCATCACTGACAGCTGCTAAATTTTGTGGTGAGGACAGCAGCAGTGTCTGCATGAACTTGCATGCATATTTTCGAGAAGAATGGAAGATTTTTGGCCTTGTGAAAAATATTCACAATTTTCTAGGAGGCTTTCTATGCGGTACTTTAGACGGATCTCTCTGACCCTGCTTAGTGGCAGCCCTGGAGGTGACAGACACTTGAGATCTGATCAGGGCAGGACCAGCCACGTGCCCTCCGTGCTGCTCTGCACTGCTGCTCGAGCTCGCCTCAGCGACCTCTTTTTTCCAGCGCAGTTCCACTCTGCAGTTTGATGGGAAGCTGGCCTGCTGGTGTTTCATAACGAGCTGGAAATCCATGGGAAATGATAATGTGTGCACAGTTCACAGGGTGAATTTTCCTTTTTTTTTTTTTAATTTATTGCTAAGACTACAAAACCAAATCTGAGATCTGAAAGGCAAACCGGACTCCCTCCTTCTTTGTCAAACCCTAGCAATAAAGAGCTGTAGAAAAAACTCTCTTAACCCTCCTGCCTAATGAAAACCATGCAGAGCTCTGCCTCCTGGAGCGCTTTGGAGGGAGGGGAAGAGAGGGCAAGGCAAGCAGCACTGACTGAAGTTGTACCTTCAAAAACTAGGCAGCACTTTAAAGAATTCTAAATATTATTTTTTTTAAATATGGGCTTTTCGGGAAGGAAAAGAAAAAAAAAAAGAAAAGTATTTCTATGTAAATTGTCTATGGTAGATTTGCAGAGTTGCTGTTAGAGTCCCAATGGTTACTTGAGCTGACTGGGTAAAAGGCAAAAGCTTTACCAGAGAAAAACGAGAGGCTTCATTCAGTTCCCTTGTCTTCCTGCTTTGGGCCCAATCTCACTTTCCTGTCTTTGCTGCACTGCCCAAAGACTTTATCTGTCACTTGCTCTCCTGCATTTTGATTTTTGATTTCCCTGTTTCTAACCAAGTTCATCATAGTAAGTCTCCTGGCCATTTATTGCCCTGATCCTCAGCCCTCTCTTCTCAACCCTCCAGGCTACCTCCTGACTGTAAGACATTTAGCACACACGATGCTCATTCAAATCCTTACCATTTTTAAAGGTAAATGCTGCAGCTCTGCTGGCACCCACCCCGTTCCAACTGCCAGACTGTCAGAGCAGTAAATAGGCAAATATTTTGCTTGGCAGTACTGGCTGCAGTAGGAACAGTTTTGTAAACTGACTTTAAAGCCCAAAGCAATGAGTTCCTTTTTATTAGACAATAGAAGGTATACAGGAAAGTATGCTGAGTTCTTGTACATTGTATGGAAAGAAAACTACTATAAAAAAGACATAAAAATATTAATTCAGTAAATCTGCTGGTGACATTGTTCCCATAGGATGAGGGCCACGCTGGTAGCTGTAGTTTTGAGTATATAGGTATGAAAATCACACCTCAATGTATTCATAAATAAGAAGATGAGATTACCTGAATAGATCCCTAAGGTGAAAAAGCAAGATTATTCTTTCCTTGTTCTAAGCAAAAGATGACAAGTCAATAAACAGTTGTATTTTAAGGTGGTGTGTCCAAAAAATGCTGAAGCTGCTATTGTAAACTTGACAGACAAACCATGTCAACATTTCACATAAATCCATAGGTGATGTGAAAAATATATGCGGTTTATTCTGCTCCTGAAGAGCTAAATGAAAAATCGCTCCATCTCTGTCCCAGTGCAGCTCGCTGTGCTGTTGTACAACAGAAAGAAATTTCAGCCAAGTGTAAACCTAGAACTGGATTTCAAAAATGTTGGGTTTTTCCCTTTGTGCTTCAAGAAAAAAAAAAAAAAAAAAAAAAAAATGTATTCTGGTACCCAAGACCCTGCTGGCTTCACAGACCATGGTCCTTTTGCTTGGATGCCAGGAGCAACTGGGAGACTTGTTAAGCACGAATACGGCGTGGAGACATGGATGGCCATGCTACAGGGCTGCTCTCCACAGACAACAGTTGTAGCCGGGGTGCACTGCTGCACCGGGGCAGTGAAGCCCTGCAGCCATCTGTATCCACTCCTGGAGTCAGTGCAGAAATCCCCTGCTCCTGCTGGGCTGAGCAGCTCCTGCTGGGGATCAGATTCAAAAGCATAACCCTCCTCTCACCCATGTTACTGTAAAAATATTTACTGCATTCCTGTAAATACCAATGGGTTTTTCCAAGTGGCAGCAGTGGCCTTCTTGTCTCTGCTTTGGTCTAGCCAGTCACAAGGAGTTATAACTTACAGGTGTCTGCTTACGGTTCAGGCAGCTGGAGGAAATGTTTTGTGGCTGCAAAAGATTTAACACAGCTTGACTGAGGTCTTTGGGCTTGTGTCTGCTTATTTCTTCATGTGGTATATTGGGAGGAGGATCTAGGAGGAGTATGATGTCTGGGAATGAGGTGGCTACAGGAAAAGATTTACCATGCAGCTGGTTCTGGAGCCACATCGGCTTCTGGAGGCAGGAAAAAGGCTTTGCATTCAGCATGCTCTGAAATTCCTTATCGCATTCCCGTCCCCACTAACAACAGAGGCATTTCTGACACAGCAGCGGCCAACTGGCAGGAGCACGTGGAGATCAAAGGCTGTCCCGCAGCTCCGCGGCTTGCACTCTGCAGGTCGGGCCAGCGCTGCGCTGAGAATTGCGTGACCCTCCTGAACCTGCTGAACCAGCACCAAAGAAGTGTTTGTCCCATCCTTGCATCTGGGAAGTCTACAAAGAGCAAAGCTGTTTTTCATTAATTACCAACTATTCCTTTTGGCAAGCTAGTTTTCCTCCCATTTTTATTCACCCTGAAAAAATTATCAGGAGCCCATTTACTCCAACACTACAATGGGGCTGAGGATATATCCCCAGCTTCTCTTCCAAATCCCCGTGCCAGCAGCTATCAGCTGTTAGTGTGTAACAACTAATCCGGCGTGTCATCTACCTGAAATCCGAGAGAGCTGTGTTTTTTAAAGATGCCGTTTGACGGTGCTCAGCAGTCAGTCAGAACAGTGCCAGCCTCAGAGCGAGCTGTGAGCCCAGGTGCAGCCGGGCCAGGACGAAAGCAGCCGTCCCACCTCTCATCCATGGCAGGGGGAGAGCGCTTTTGTGATGAATGTGGTGACAGCATGGCTGTCGTTCGGTGTTTCTGACTCGCTCATCGACGGTCGGCCTGAGCCAGGGGGAAGCGGGGTGGATGCTGCCGCCGTGTTGTAGGCACAGGGCAACGCAGTGCTGTGCCACAGGAGGAACACGCTACGTGCTCGGCTGCATGGGGAACAAATTGGTGACACCAGCTCCCAAAAGACCCCCTCAGAGCAGGGCTCAGTGGCAGGTGTGCACATCTGCCTTTGGAGGTTGGTTCAAACATCTTGGCGTTAGTCCACAGATGTCTCTTCAGTCAGCACATTTCCTGTGCTGCTGATCTAAACTCTTTCGGCCTCCTCTGTTTTCTTCAGCAAACAAGACCACAGGCAAGGATCTGGCTGAGAGATCAGTGACTTCTTCATTTTGTTTATCTTTTTTAGTCCAAAAGTGACTTATCTGCCAAAGCCAATCCACTTTGATAAACTTAGAATAAGCCACACTCCAAATGCAGCCTTGCCCCCAGTTCACCTGCAAAGCTGGGGGACTGCAGGCTTCTCTGGCTCCCCAGAACAGCCTTGTTTTGCAGACATAATTGCTTCTGGGGCTTCCTGGGTCCTTGGGGCAGCCGTGTGCTGTGGGCTGATCCTGCACTGAGGCTGCTGCAGCCCCCAACATCGCCAGATCCAACCTGGCATTGCCTCTGCACCCTGGTGCAGACGAGCCAGCAAACCTTGGCCGAGATACGCTGGGACTGGACTTCATTGAGAGCCCAGTCCTGGTACCCACAGCTGCCATCGTCCTTCACAGTTTTCAAAATGAAATGCTTTGGGTGTCTGTGGTATTTTCCTCCTGACACAGAAATAGAAAAAAATCTGTTAATTACACTAAAACAGAACTTTGAGCTGTGCAGCCTCCCTTGCAGTGGAAGTGCCGACTTGTGATCAGTTTTAGTCACAGCCCAATATGTCAGACTGCGAATATGTTTCTGATAGAAAATGTAAATTTCCTCTATCCTTAATTTTGTGCTAATTTGCCTTTTTTACTTGAAATAATTAGTTTTTTTCTCAGTGGTATTTAGGAATTTAAAAAATTTGGTTCATTTTAGTCATCCATTAAATATTTGGTTTGTTTTTAGTGAGTAGAAATCCGCACGACCATTTCCTAGTTGCCTTGGAAACTCATCTCAGAGTTTCATCGAATTAACATGTCAGCAAGGTCCTCTTTGAGCTGTTACCCAAAATCCACTGAGGACTATAGCAGACCAACTGTGCTTGTCTGAAATTCCCCCTCCCAGCTTCTGAGGAGCGCAGGTCACGCCGAGTCCTCCAGACAAGGAATGTGATCACTCGCTGGAGAGGAGGCAGCAGGAGAGATGCCAAAAGGTCTGTGTCACGGTGCTGTTATCAGAGCAGGGACAGCCTAACCCACAATATCTTGCAGATTTACTTTTTTCCCCCATTCTCTTCCAGAAGGTTTAAATCACAAGTGGAGAGGCAGTGCTTCCTAAGCCTCCCCACGCCTTAAAAAGTGAGGGCTATGCAGTTGCACTGCATTCCATACAATGTAAAGGATTTGGTTTTAATTGATTCCTTTTCATTCAGCAAATATTTCATTTTTATATCTTCCACTTCTCAAAGCAATTTTGTGTAAGTACAGCATGGATGGTTGTGTGGTTGTTTCCTCGCCCACGTTCGCAAGTTTTCCCTGAATTCCAGGGCTCTTCACACAGCAAATGACACCTTCAGAGATGACAGAATGGGGTTTCCTTTCTCCCAGCAACCAGAGCTGGAGTTTTGATTCTAATTTGGTAAACTTGGAGGAAACACTCCTATTTTCACTTATAAAAACCGGAGGGAAAAAGAAAAACAGCAACAAATTAAATTAATAATCATATATCTTGAGCCCCTCACAAGGCACCTGGTAAACATGTCCTCACTAAGGCAGGAGGCAAAGATAGCTGTCAGCTCTGTCTGGGCGGTTGGCTGCTCTTTCCACTGGTGTGCAGATTTGAATAAAGGTCACGAAAAGCAGTGACCCAAGATGAACGCATAATTAGAAATAATGCCTGTTTATGAAATGCTATGTGATGTTCCTGAGAGACACATGCAATATAGTCTCTTGTTTAAAAAAGTTGTCCCGTTGATTTTTCCACTGATTGGTAACGTTGGCATAATGATGGGATTCATGGCTCTCTTATGTAATACTACGTTAGGATTCACTAGAAAGAGCAAAGCCTCCCTAATTTTTCAAGACAATAGTAAATAGAATTTCCTCAGTATGTTCATTGAATGATTAAAGCAATTCAGGTGGGAGATTACAAAATAGAAAATAATCACATAGAAAATAATCACATAGAAAATACACGAAAATTAATGCACATGTGTACCATGTGTACCAGCCTGACCTGCACATCACTGGAGACAAAAAAGCATCTGCCAGAGCACTGGACAGCATTCAGCACCAGCCTCTGCCTCCAGGCAATACTCCATGTTCTTGTCTAGTTTTATATGAAGTATATGGTACCTAGGGGATGAGAAACATGTAAGAGAAAAACCTTGATGATTAAAAACAAAAAGTTACGTACTTTCTTTTGAGTTAGTAGTTCATGAAATACCTTCAAGGCCTCTACTTCACTTTTGTGGTACATGCAGCATGGTTCATGCAGCTAACACCCCATAAGTGGCATTAGAAATCCCAAGACAGCCTTTAGCTGACAAGCGTGGCTTTTGCCTTTTTTTATTTTTAACTTCTATCTTTTTCCTCGTGTGGCTGCCCGATCCCACACCCTCACTGCCCCTTGCACCCCCAGCTGCCACTTCTCGCAGCAGCACTGCTCCACTTTTGCAAGGCAGCACAAGCAGATTCCTTTAGGGAACGTGACCAGCCATCCATCTTAAAGTAAAAAAAGTCCACAGACCAGATCCTTTCTATCGATTAGATTTGTGGAGACAGACTGGAGGGCAAGGTTTGTTCCAAGCAACTCCCAGTGAAACGGGTATCAGCAGGAATACATTTGACCAGTGCACAGAGAGCTATTGCTGTTGCACTGTTTGTAACAACTATTAGAAGGACAGGACAGGCCTTTCCCAGTGGTGGGAAAACAAGCAGTGTGTACACAAACATGCCTGGGGATGAAGCTCAGCTCACCCCCACTCCTGCTGAGGACCTGTCCCAGGTATAAGACGTGAGGCTCAGTGTGTTTTGTAGGGCTGTTACTTATTTTCAGTCACCTCCAAACAAGCTACTTAACAGACTGAATTCAGATTACAGTGAAGGCAAATGCTTTTCTTCTACAAATGGTCTCTGGCCCTTCTCCCCTGTGGCGTGCTGCAGCAGCTTGGAGCAGGGAGCCTGATCGCCCTGTGGGTGCCTTGAGGTTGTCATGGTTCTGCCCAGGACAAAGACATTCGCTTCCCTTGGCACACAGCACTGAGGAATTTTGTCTACCAGATGGACTGCAGAGTGAAGAGCCAACAGAGATGAGCCGTAACTCATAGTTTCCATGAATTCCTACAACCAACTGCACTAACTGGCTTTTGTCAGCAAGAAATGGATGACCAATAGTCACAGGAATAAAAACAAGGGAGCAGACCCTTGAAATGCAAAAAAAAAAANAAAAAAAAAAAAAAAAAAAAAAAAAAAAAAAAAAAGTGTTGGCTTCTTTTTAAGAAAGAAGTGCAAAATTTAGAGGATACCATGCCAGGTGTTCAAATATGAGCCTGCTTAACTTTGGGGAAAAATTGCAATGGGTGTCTCTGCTTTGATGGATGCTGTCAGTCTCCTGCCAGTACGAGTCATTTGTCCAAGGCCGAAGCAATGAGGAGGCCTTGGACACTCTCAGCCCTTAGTACTAAACAGTCATTCATTTGCACAGTTATCATCAGGAATGTGAATGTAAGAGGAAGATGAAATCTAGCCCTGGGACAGGCAAGAACCACAGCACCATTCCTCCCACATTTCTGCATAGCCCAGTTTCCCAGGATCTCCCCTCAGAAAGGGATGTGTTAGAGTTCTGCTGCCCTTGAAGGCACTTTATCATGGCCCTGCAGAGCAGAGCATTTATTTTAGACCACTCAGCCCAGCCAAAGCCCAGTGTCAGCAGCCCTCTTCTCCCTGCAGCGCCGGGCTCTAAACACGCGTGTGGTCATCCCCAGGGCCCTGTCACTTCCCCAGACTGTACTCAGAGCACAGGCCTTCTAGGTTAAAGATTATATCTACAGAAAAAACAACTTTGATATGAGAGAAGTATTCCCCATGGGCATTTAAAAAAATACAGTCATTCCCTGAACTATGGTTCATATCTTTCTCTTAATAGAATGCAGCTGGCTTAATGAGTAGAAATATTCAAGAACAATTACTTCAGTCACTGGTGGGGGGAGGTATCCCAAATAATTTATATTCTACAAAACTGATATATTAATGAAGGCATTTATTCATAAGAAACATATTCAACAGTGATAGTGAAAATTAATCAAACACTCTATTAGCAATTACTATTCCACTAACTCTAATTGAGAGATAAAATGTCCTTTAGCTACAGTTTTTATATGGAGTGCACAGTGAAGCAATTATTCAGGTACCTGAGCCAGAAATAGTTCAGCAGATTTCAGGGGCAATGGATGCATCAAACAATATCAATTAAGCCCATTCCAGCTAAAAACTGCAATGTTCTCCTTGGGGTTTCTGCTACTTTCTAGTTATTTTGCATTATTAATTTGGGGTAATGCTTACACAGAATACCAAGGGGAATTTGACAGGAAATTAATGTGGAGACTCCCCCCAGAGAAGTGAGATGTTTCTAAGCCCATTTTTCCTTACCCAGAGTTAATGAATAATCATCTCCTTGGCAATGTTTCCCACAGTAAAAGCTTGTACTTTGGATCCTGTTAAATATAGAAAAGTAAGAAGTGTCAGATAACACAGGCATCATGGGGACTTATCTAAAGAAACTTTAGTGAGTAAATAACCTCCAATGCTGAGTCATTTACTTGCTTCAAACTGTTAGGGATGTTAATATAGCTGGCTTCAGCATAAAGGGAGTTTTACAGAAAAGTAACATTTATTCTGGTCCTTCTAAAGATACCTCGATATCTCATCTACATCTGTGCACATCCTCCACACCCACCCACGCACCTCCCCCCTCAGCCCTACAACCAGTCAATAAGGCCAGGGATTTGTTTCATCCTTCCTTCCCCAAACTCCAGGACAACGACTTCCATAGGTGCTTTCCTTGGCTTTCATCACTCCATTTATCACAGGCGCGGAAGGTGAGCACTGGAAGCCCTTTTCCTGTTGCCCTTGTGCTAACAGGAAGCTGACCCCAGGGCAGTCCCTCAGGGAGAGAGATTTCCTTGGAAAAACCTGAAACTGAGCTAAAGCTCACTGCGCTTCAGCAAAGTGATTCACTGAACCCCTCGCTGATGCCTGCAGAGCAGGAGCTGCAGCTCCCGGAGCGCGCTCAGCTCTTCCCTCCTGGAGCTGCAAACCCTGCACTGCATTTCTGCACAGCTGCCCCCAGCACCTCCCCGTGCAGAAGACCTGGAAGCAGCAGGGGAGGGTGCTCAGGACCTTGCGTGGTGGGAGACCAACCCCAATATATCCATCAGCATGGTGTACAAACAAAGCCAGCTCGTCAGGAGCAGGAGGTCTGTGCCCAGGGCCAAGGGGCTCAGCACATCCCATGAGGCCCTATTTGCAACAAAGAAATGCTTTCGGATGGATTTCCAGGCACACAGCAACACAGGACTGCACGTGACCTAGGTCAAATTTTTGCATAGCCTTTTGCATAGATTGGCAACGTGATCATAGGATCATAGAATGGCTTGGGTTGGAAGGGACCATTTTCAATTTTTATGTGTATTGAAGGATGTGATATGCTATAACACTTGGAAACCTTGCATTTTTAGTGCACACCATAAGTAGCTTTTTTCAATAAACATCTAGAACAATTGCTGTGTCATACAGAAAATTCTATTTACAAATCCCATTTCTATGTGCCGCACTCAAAACCATCAGTCTGAGTAAGGACTGCAGCAGCACGTCTCAGTAAACACCATGGAACACAAAATTCAAGCCAGGGATACAGAAGTAAAATATGTACACAGCTTAATTTGTAGGTCCTGAGCTGAAAGTGAACCACGCACGTGGGGGATCATTCCTAGACCAGGCTCTGCTGGGGGTTGCAAGGATACATGAGAAACCCTCCTGGCACTTCTCCTGCTTGGGTTATAACTGGATTTTTCCATCAGGAGGGTTTGGTTTTGTTGGGTTTGTTTGTTTCTTTTTGCTTATTTCATCCCTGCATTTGTTTTGTTTTGTTTTATTTTAACAATATTCTACATTTGCATTTGGATTCACTTTTATAGCTAGTGAAGTTACTGGTAAAGCCCTTCTTATCCAGTCTACGTCTACACATCATCTGTAAGTAATACCTTCAAGAACCACTTATGGTGGAACTGCTCCTTGAACCACTTAGAGGTAAAATTATATATTTATATATATANATATATATAAATAAAAGACAAAAAGTAGAAGTCTCCATCCTGCAAAGCCTCCAGACGAGGTTTATCTACCCTCCAGACTGTGCTGGTCTCTGTCCCCTGAGACTAGCAGGACTGGCCCAAAGAGACAAGCGACACAATGCAGGCAGTGGAGGACATGGTGGCACGGGGACATGGTGACATGGTGACACGGTGTCACGGGGACAAGGTGACACAAGGACATGGGGATGTGCTGGCCAGGACAGGCCCAGCAGCAGGGCACCTGCACGACCCCAGGTGAGGAGGCTGAGGTCTGCATCCCAGGGTCACCGCCTGCCTCTCCCCAGGCACAGCGTCCTCACTGCCCGGCTGGGGCCGAAGATGAGGAAACAACGAAGGCAAATGGTGCCCAGTGACTGCTGTTACCCAAAAACACACTGCCTTTGCAGGTTGCAAACAACAAACATGGTTTTGAAGTCCTGCTGTTCACCAACCACAAGTGTATCTGTAATTCTGTCCCTTAATCGTGAGTAACAACAGCGAAAGAAATCATTCCACTGGGGACAAACAATCAGCTGTGGGCATCACCCCACAGTTGATAAGCTTTTATTGACATCGCTAAGCCCAGGTTTCTGTTTGAGCAGTTCAGTCTCCTCCTCAAATAAAAGCCAAAATCAAACAGAAGAGGTAAATGTA
>VXAV01002119.1:119536-139440 GCA_013399715.1 Alectura lathami | reverse complement strand
CCTCAGGATCACAAACTCCACCAGGGCATGGTCACTGCAGCCCAGGCTGCCTCCAATCTGCACCTCTTTGACCATCTCCTCCACATTAGTGAGCACTAGGTCCAGCAACGCATCCCCTCTGGTCAGTCTGCCCAAGACCTGAACCAGAAGGTTATCGTCGATGGACTCCAGCAGCCTCCTGGATCGCTTGCAGCTTGCCGTGTTGCTGTCCCAGCAGATATCCGGGTGGTTGAAATCCCCCATGAGGATGAGTGCCCGTGCCTGCAATGCCTCCTTCAACTGAAGCAAGAAGGCCTCACTCATCAACAGGCTCCCCTTGATCAGGTGGCCTGTAGTAGACCCCAACCACCAGCTGCCTTTTATTGGTCCCACCCTTAATTTTCACCCACAGGCTCTCAACAATTTCCTGACTGTCACTCAGGGGCAGCTCCTCACAGTCTGTGCACTTCTTAACAGAGAGGGCAACTCCCCCACCCCTCCTACCTTGCCTATCCCTTCTAAAAAGCTTGTAGCCCTCCATGGTGGTATTCCAGTCATGTGAATCATCCCTCCACATTTCTGTGAGAGTGACAAGATCGTAGTTCCCCAAGTGCACCAGAGCTTCCAGCTCCTTCTGCTTATTTCCCATGCTGCGTGCATTCGTATAGAGGCACTTCAGCTGGGCTATGGGTTTCCCCTCAGTCCCTGGCACACCCCTCCTAGGCTGATCTCTGATGCACTCAGTTTTAACCCCTTCCCCCTTCAAATCTAGTTTAAAGCCTTCTCCAGTACAGAGAAGCCTATTCAGATCAAGGAATATGTTGTTACAGCACTGAAATGTATATTGTCACAAGAAACTTAATTTCTCTGTTATTTTCATAAGGCCAATTGTTTTCAAGTACATTCTAATTTACCCCAGTAAAACATGATTATGTTACAGCATTACTCTTAATCTATGTGAGCAAAATTGGAAGAAGGATTTGACACATTCATTATTTGGCACCACCATCTAGTAAAAATCATTTAAATCAACATACCTTTAAATTTGTATGAAAAGAATAATAGTATAATTTGAGTCCACATCTGATAACCATACAGGAATTTCAACATATATATATATAAGGGAGGTAGATTTAATCAAGTTCAGAGGGAATAATACTATCAAAGCAGATTATCTTGGTGACTAATGTTTTTTTTGGTGTACTTTTGATAAATACTTGCTTTATCAGGGAGAGAGTAGGCAGTGGGAGAAAAGTAAAGAACAAAGCAACACCTCAAAAAGCAACAAAAGCTTTTGTTTGCATTTAGTTGGGCACACCAAAAACTGGATCAAGATGGGGTGACACAGACTAGAACAATCAGTGTGGTGCACGGACTGGTCAAGCAGAATTTGTCACATTCGGTAGCTAAAAGACAAGCTTTTAAGATCAATCCAGCAACTATTTCTGTAGCTTTATTTTTGCTAGACAACAAAGCATGAAAAAAACACATGAAAATGTAAGTATGTGTGTGCAAAACAAAAAACTAATTTGAGAACAGGGTCAAGTGGTTGTTAGCCTTAGAAGTCTGCTGCACAGCAGTACAAGAACTTAGTACAGAAACAGAGAATGCCTTGATCAGAGCTTTAAAAACCAGACAGAGAAACACAAGCTTGGAATGGAAATGGAAAAAGACATTATACAGTAAATGCATCCCCTCCCTGCCCTTTTTCCTGGCTTCTACTACTGTAATTAGTTTCATAAGCTGTTCTTAATGTCAAATGCTCTAACTGTGTGTTTGCCATACAAACTACTTAAGTAATCAAAAGTTGATGGAAGATTTGGAGATTCAGGCTTCCAAGTGTGATGCATCATTATAATGGCCAAATTGGCGACGGTTGTTAGAACAAATGGACCAAAGCGTTTTCCAGCTCATTACTAATGTCACCACGGGGACAGGCACTATAAAGTTTAGTTTCTCAGCACACTTCTTGAGAATTAGTTGATAATTAAATTTCCAGAGACTGTGAGAGGATTTTGTGATATTCAAACTAGGCTTTTTTCTCTATTTTGGATCTTTAAAGCTAAGGACATGCCTGTCTCCATTTGGCATCCACAATTCAGATCGATTGGAACTAAATCTTTTTGCTTAGTAATTTATTACTTTCACTCACCATACTCTACCTTATGCAAATTGCAAAGTGGGTGCAAAATGGAGGTGAAAAACAGTTCTTTCACTCACAGTGCTGTAGGGCAAGCAAGACATCCATCAATAGCAGCGTGGCCCTTACTGGTATAAAGGAGAATCGAACCTCACCTTCCTAACTAAAGTGAGATGTCCTGTCTTTTCAGTAACAGTTGCAACAATGATCTTCAGCAACTAACAGCAGTGGAGAATTTGGCTCAGAGACATTAGTTTATGACAGAGTCCCCTTCATGCCATTCCAGAAATCAAAAGGAAGCGTGCAAACCCACACTGAACTACTGTAAGGCACAGAATGGGTGTACAAAGGACCTGATAGAGGTCCTGTTAAATAAGAAGGGCTTTTTGAGTACTTAAATGGGTACCTCTTAAGTTGCTTCTTCTGTAATAAACAAGAAACAAAGCCAAATTATCTGAGGATATATATATATATGTATATTACACAGCAGTGGAGACTACTGCAAGTTTCTGCAGCAAACAAGGCAAATAAATTCTTCCTATGGCTACATGTGTAACTATCAAATTCAGATAAAAATTAAAAATCTACTTTCTACATGACAATTGATATAAAATGTCCATCGTTACTGCTTCTCCCTTATTCACCTTTTGCAGTCTCTAGTTTATGGTCCCTTTCTTGAATTAGCCTTTAGTCTGTAACCAGATATATTTTTGTGAAGAGGTTCTGTGAAGATACAGAGGCCAGACCTCAAGATTGGGAAGCAAATCCAAAAAGAGAGAACAGTGCAGAAAGGGTTCAGGAAGGTAGGCAAACAAAAGAACACAATAATTTCTGTCATATAGATCCAACCTCATCATTTCTGAGGACATGAATTAACATCTTTTAAAACAGCAGAGGTGGAAATCTTGCTATTTTAAAAATGTTATGAACTATGAATAAAAAAAATAGACTGTATTGTCATACAGGCATGAAGTGTAACTACAAATTTTCTTAGGCATCCATTTTCTGGTGCTGTTTTTTTTTTTCCAGTTTAGACTTAATTGTCAAATGCTTTAAAATTACCATTACAAGTTGTCTTTAATCTTCCTGTATGTAATGAATTCAATTAGGCTAGTATCAAAGCCTACTCTTATCAGAGCACTTCCACAGGAAGCCCGTCATGATTCTGTGAACAGAGGGCACCTGCCAAGAAGGTAAACCCACTTTACTTTGGGATATTACTGTATAAGAAGTAAGAGTACACATCAATTACCACCAGAACTTGCCTCATCTACCATCAAAATGAAGATCGCTGTAAGTACATATATCACTTTCTCATAAAACTACTAAGGTTGGAGAGTTTTTAAATTATTTTGAGTCTTTCTTGGCACATATAGAACTATCACTGATTCATGTAGGGTTTACAGAGCAAAAAGGCCGAATGTGTTGCGACTTCATGGATGAAATTCAATTTTTGGCAGTGACTTCACTCCATAAGCCTAGCCAAACACGAAAGTGCTCTGTTGCAAGGGTGAGATGCACATGTAAAATCTAGAAAGGGTAATATTCTCTTATTGACAATTCTTAAATGCAAGTCAAGAGTCTTACCAAGTTATATAAGGTTATGGTACAGCAGTTTTTTGAGATCACAAGAGAAGAACCATGAGCTGTAAGAAACTCTAAGTGCATGAGTATGAAGCATGGAGGTACTTCAAGCAGTCTGAAATTGTTGCAGAATAAATTCCAAAACGTTAGTGCTAAGTACTCTGAGTCACACTTGGATCTTACTAGTAAAAAATTCTCCTTTGAAGTCAAAGAAATTTGTGACTTATTCAATATCTGAGGGATTGCTTCCAAGAGAACAACTGCTCACAATAATTACTATTACAAAATAATTTAATATTAAATTTTACATAAAAATATATTGGAAGTAGTTTTGACCCTAGGGAAATCTGAGCAACAACAAGCATGTGAGTCACTGAAACTATATAATTTTAGAAGCTGGTAACAATGTGTAGCATGACATTTTTTTGTATAGAAAAGATTGTACCTACCCTTATACTATTACGTCTGCATTTGGAGACATGAGATCTACTGTGAGCAAAGTCTCTTTTCTGCTGTGTTCCAAAGACACAGCTGTACTGCACACCCATATTCTAACTTATCACAATAGGTGTGCATGAATGCTGCAAGGGTTTGCTCCATGTCTGAAATCAAAAAGCTCAGAGTGAAAAGTTCACACTTAAAATGAAATACTTCAGTCCACCTTTTTCCGAGGAGTGTACTGAGCTGGAGCTGGACATATTTTAAAAACCACTGTGTTTAAATTATCATTTTACCTGCATAAAATATAATTTTAATGTTATGGGTAATTGATACTAATTGATTATCTGATTTATGGTCATTTTAACAAAAAAATTCTTCTGCATATTTGGGTACTTATCAGCTAGACTCAACTTCAGACAAGTGCTGAGCATGTACATAAAGCTAAACAGGAAGACAAACTCACTTTAAGACACCAAACAACTTGATGTTAGATGAGCAGTCACAATGTTAAAATGCGAACTTCAAATGTTCATTTCAGATTGCGATTGCTTTTCTTGGAGTTTTCCTGGCTCCATCCCTGGAGTATGTAAGTATATTGCTATCTGCAATCGTACACTTCTGCCATAAGAACTGGTGGTCATTAGTTGTAACATCTTAAAAATGTTTCTGAAAATGAAGCTGTACTCTAAAATCTGACCCTTAGCATGAAACTGTATTTTTTATACTAAAGAAAATAATTAAGTGGTCGATATATCAGGGGAAAATGTCAATTGCTAGATATGAATTCAGCAACAAATTCTGACTTGAGATTAGCATAAATACTATGAAGTATTAATTAAAGTAGTTGTGTGAAGAGAGACCTATGTTAGCATGAAGGATGTCATCACAAAACACAGTGAAATACTGTAAATTGCTGTCTGCTTGCAAATTCCTCCTGGGGAAAGGACAGTAAGGAATTATTTTACTTTTCCTCCAATTTCCTCCTTACTATTCTCCAATTCAAGTTGAACCCTGAATATCCAGTTAAGCTTTTAACTTTAAAGGAAATCATCCAATGTCTACAACTAAATGTTTTCTCCCTGACTTTTCCGCCTGGTCTAACAGTCATTCTGTGCAAGGGTGCAAGGAGGAAGGAATCAGATATACATAAAAACCAGGACTTGCTAAATTCTGCATGTGAGGTTTGATACAAAAGTATTAACGGCTTCACAGCCGTCCCTCTGAGGCTGGAATTTATCTTTTACTATGGTCTTGAAGAGCAGTTATTTCCCAAAGCACAGTTACCAGAGCAATAGTGTGAGAGACCACTGGGAATCTCCAAACCTAAATTCTTACCTTCTTTAATCTTTTTCCAAAATCAGGACAGCGAGGAAAACATTGGTGGGAACCTTGGTGAAAATTCATACCCTGATGTGGATGACACTGCGTTCAGCTTTCCTGGGCGCCGTAAGGCCTGGAAAACTATCTGGGATTCCAAGACTGTAAGTGGCTGCCAACATGGCTCAAACACCTTTTTTGCTTCTGCTGCAAAGGGTCATGGTGCAAGTTGGTACTGGATGGACACTGGTGTTACTTGGTTGGTCTCTTCTTGATTAAGGTGTAAGACGATCGATGTAAGAACAACGAGATCCAGAAAATCTGTAGAGAAAATCAACCAAGTAATCGAGTTGCACAACTGCTCCACAAGTTCAGCAAAGATCACACAAAGCTGCAAACCTGCTTCTTCTCATGCAGCTGAGAAATCTCAGTTGGTACTTAGGTTAGCACTGGAAAAGAACCAAATGTTCTTCAGCTTCAGCAAGCTAGTGAGATTTTAGAGGAGATGCTTTAAAAATGCTCTCATTTAACCATTTTAGAACTTCTGCTGTACTGCATGCTGCACTAATTTTCAACAGTTAATTCCTTTACCACGCCTAAACAATACAATATCCCACACACATGGCATTACTGGTGAAGGCAATTTATTTTACTTTTTATACATTGTTAGCCTCCACAACACATTTACCTAGGCAATATAACAGAAAAACATTATTTTCCTTCTCTATGATTAACCATACTTTAAAAGGCCTTTTTTTTTTTTTTTTACCAGTGTTGCTCTCTGGCAATCTACTTCACTTTTATTTTGTTTGCAACCAAGATATAAGGTTTTGTTGTTGATGGTTTTTATCTGTTCATTTTTTAATAGGGCTTCATTGCAACCAAGGTACTTACAAAAAACACCTGCATCATCAGTAAAGCCGACACAGGATTTAATGGAAGTGAGGTAGGCTGTGAATGAAAGTGCTGCAAAAGCTATTGACTGCCTGTGCAAAGCATTCCTTCTATACCCACACAGAGGTGAAAAGGCTCCTGAACTGAAGCTTCTCAGCAGGCCTGAGTTGCTCTGATGTTAGTCTCTAGTCTCAAAAGTTGCATTACACTTGAATAACCCCTTCTGCACTATGAAGTGTGGATTTGGAACTCTATTTTTTTTTTTCCTAAATGCTGTAATCTGGCTTTGTTTCTTTGATGCTTAGGAGTTTGGCTCTCGGCACCTTCCACCCATAGAGCATCGTTACATTATCTCAAATGACAGACTCGAAAGCCTGCAGCCATACGGACAACGCATTCAAAAACTGTGCAAAGGGATTCCCTCTTACTTGGCTTTCCCAACTGCTGGTGCGTATAGCAGTAACTAGTGTTTTGTATACCAAAATAGGCATTAGTAAGATTACAAATAAGGATTATATAAATGTGTAAGTGAAAATTAATATGTTAATTATTTGAAATCCTGTGGTTTTTTCTATTAGTTTTTATAAATCTGTGAATGCATACATAAGAGATGTAAGTCTGTCACTCTGCTGCGTACAACTGGGAGACTGGGATACTTCAGGAAGGTCTGGGCGCTGTTGATGAGAGTCTGAATTTTTCATGCGTATATAACATACCGATGCCCTGGTACCACAGGTCCAGCCACAGTACAGTTTTGAGATTCAAAACCCAATTTGCAGCTTAGACTTTTGTCTAAAAAGATCACACTAGCAGCTGCTTGAAGCTGCATTTAGAAAGAAGCAGATCAGTTTTTAAGCTGTGGTTTTACTAGGTTTGACATTTTCTGGTGGACAAAAATAATGACAGAAAAATTTCACCTACTTCAGTCTCCTATTTTCTGAGATCAAATCTAATATGCTTATTCATTTTCTTTTAGGGTCAAACTTCTCAGAGGATAATGTCCCATGCTTGAAAACTCAGATCGGAAATGTGATGCTCGTTTACTGTAGTTCATTTTGAGGAAGAAAATTCACGGATCTGTGTACCTATGAAGATGCCTTTCTTTTCTTGATAATCTTACCTTGATCACAATTTCAATCATTTGTCTTTCTTTTCTTCTGCTCTTTGTGGAGCATATTGTTTCTCAGTAAAATTCATCATTAACCAACACTAGTCTCTGTTTTTACTGATCCTTTTGAAAAGCAGAAGTAAGCCCAAAGCCAAGTTGCTAAACCAGCACCCCTGCAAAATCCCAGTTTGGGCATTTAAATCTGAACGTGTAGTGTTTCCCAATGAGATTTCACATGCTACCTTAAGAAGTTTTTCATCATTGCTAAAAGCTAATGGTGTTACCTATTGCATAACCATATATAAAAGAATAAAATCCAGATGTGTGAAGCAAGGATATTTGTGAATTATTTTGACTTTAACTTCCTGCTAAAATGCTAAGTCACACAAGCATTGTAGTGCGTTATAGCCAAATACAAATAGGTGCACTATTGCTGTGATAAACACAGAAATCAAGCTTTCAGTAACAGAATGAATGTGTACTGTCAAAATGCAGTTTGTAGTTGAATATAAGTGCTATTTACCAAAGTTTTGCAAATATTTAACACAGGAAACAAAAGAGCACACCCTAACCAAATAGAAGTGCAGCTGGAAATTTTAGAGTTGAATTGTAGTTAGGCCAAAACTCAGGCAAAATGGCTGGGATGAGTTTCTTCCACTGAAAGGATTCATTCTGTGACTGGGGCTGGCTGGAGGATATTAGATCCTCACCTCCACTCCTTGCTCAGGTGCTCTTTTCCTGAAGTTTGGAAGGAATTAACCTAAGAGATGCTTTATTGTTCAGGGAAGTCAAGGGTTACTCTTCAGGTTGCAGCAGCCTGTCTTCTTTAGTAAAATAGTTAAATTAAAAGCAAAGCTTGTCTGCCTGCACCCAAAAATATTTTAGTACTTCCAAAGAAAAGTAACCATACGGCCGCACATATTTAAACAAAGCTCCTGTCTGACTTACCAGGGGTTTCTGGAGAAAATCTCTTCTCCTTTACCAGTTTTACCCTGCATTTCCCCTGAGATAAAGCAGGCACAACACTCTCAACTTACTCGATAGCTTGTCACTGGGAAATGTCTTTCGTGGACCTGCTAGCCCCTGAAGGCAATGGACCAGCCCCCGTGACAGATGGTGCTTCAGAGTCCCCTGGGACAGCAGGGATCAGACTGGGGGTGCAGGGGACAGCAGCCTTGTGGGGTACAGGGATGCCCTGTGACAGCCTCATTGTCTCCTCAGCAGGGAACACCTGGGCACAGATGCTCCCAGCAAGGGACGGTGCTGCTCCAGTACCGCCTTCGGTTATGGCCAACATTTCAACCACAGGGCACAAAACATCAGCAGCAAGGTCCAGCTTCTGGCTAAGCCACTTCAACTTCATGCACATAGGTTCCAATTATTATATTATTTGACATTGCAATGCCTAAAGCACCTACAGTGATGATGAAATTGGCCTGAAATGCTTCAATTAACCATGTGTCCTACAGTAACATTTCATAAACTTTGAAGATGGCATAGAACTGCTAATGAACTGATGACATAAAGTATTTGTGCTTTGCAGACCTTAGGAATTTAATTTCAAGATTACATTTTGACTAGTTCCTTGCTCTAATTAGGATGTCATTAGATTTCACAATGCTCATTATTCAAGTTTAAATTGTTTCATGTTTAAATTGGTAAGGAAGAGAGTGTATTTCAAAAAAGGGAACAGCCATCAATACTGTGACTCTCAATAAAATATTTGTCTGAGTACAGAGATATATATCTCTTTGTAGCAATGCAGGGAATTGGCATTTCTTACCAGAAAAAAAGTCCTGGTCAGGAAGGAACAGGCCTGAGCTTTCTCGGTAAAAACACCACGATCTACAGTTCAGATTCTGTGGGACAACCCATCAGCTTGCCACATCAGCATTACCAAGGCACGGAACTTCGGCCTAAGTCCTGCAGCTGTTTTTCTTCTACCCAACAGCAGTCAGAAGGTGAAGATTCAGCTGAATTTACACTTTTAAAAAGCACCTGGAAAACTGTATTGATGGGAAAAAGTGATTGGAGTATAATTAAAAAGCCATAAAATAATCTACTAAATGGATTTGAATAAAAACCAGGATGCTGGGAGAACCTGATTGTGAGGGCTTAAAAAAAAAAAAAAAAAAAAAAGTAGGTAATATTCACAACTGAGATGCCCAACAGAGGGCATAACACCAGACCTTCAGGGGCAAAAAATAACAGAAACATAAAACGAAGCCATGATGGCAATCGTGCAGGCCTACCTCAGTGCCCCCGCCCTCACTCCCCGCAGCCGCCTCAGAGCAGCCCTGCCGTCCTCTGCCTCCGCTCCCCCGCACCTCAGCGAAGAGAAGCTTCTTCGTGCCTCTGCCAAAGGCTTCTTTCCTGACAGGCAGTGTGGGAAGCGGTTTTCTCTCCCCATTGGCATCACAGGTGAGCAGCAGGCAGCGCGGTCTGCCCTCAGAGGCTGTGCAGAAGCCTACATTCTCTGCCAAACCCATACAAGCACCATTGCTTGTAAAGAATCAGGAAGATACCCACCATTCGGTTTAACAGTCCCATAGGACTTGCAGATTTGCATCAGTTAAACCGGAATTTGATCTAATATTGCATTTGCAGCACAGGTTTGAAGCGGTCTAGAAAGAGATTTAGAGAGAGAAATCCCCTATTTTTGAAAAATGTGCTGAATTGCCACTAGACAATTTCAGAATCTTTACAGTGATCCCGTGGTACAGACTCAGATTGCACTGACTGCATGCAAAATCAAACTTGGGGCTAAAACAAATTATTCAATAAACTCTGAGCGAATCATCACCTTTCACAATAAACATTTACTTCACCACAGAAGATGAGCTGAGGCAAGGAGAAAAAATTATTGTTGCTACCTAGGATAACAAAGAGACACCACAGTCTTGCACATGTATGTTGTAATTCAGCTGAAGTTTTGTATTTATGGAGAAACCATTTTCAGTGGCAGTGTTGCATTTGGGCCATATATTTTGCTGGACCCTGTGACTCTATGGTAAAGTGTGGTGTGTTTTGGAGGGTGCCAAGGCTCTAACTTATCTGTATTTTGTCTGAACTAGGCTATTTTTTAAAAACCTTAGGTTATCTCGAGTCTCAAGTTTGATGTACATTTTCAAAATCAGGTAGCAAATATGTCAGAAAGTTATCATAAAACACATTTCCTTTTTTACTGCAAATGGATTCTTATCTGATAATTTTGTTAGACTGGCAGGCCAGAATTTGCAGAAGTATAACCCCTGTATTTATGGAGCTGTTAGGGCAGGAAATAATGTCTGATGATACACAGACTTGGATATAAATTACTAAACAATTTTCTTTCAATACTTAGTCATTCCACACCTGATTTTGAGGACTAGCGTATATAAGGTGGATGGTTCACCGTGTTCGTTCCATCTGCACTTGCATCTGCTCTGCAGTCAAGATGAAATTCACTGTGAGTATGCATGCTATTTTCTTATTATAAACTAAAACTTTGATTCAAAGCTCTTGCCTTTTATACCTCTGAAATGCCTCTGTTCATTTATAGTGAAAAGTTAATCTCTGGGGAAGTTTCACTCCTCCAGAGGCTGCATTTTAGACCATAATAGCCTAAATAGATGAAGAATCTTTGTAAAGGCTTATTTATGCACTATTCAGTCTACACAGATACTAGTGCAGTGCCCAGTTTTGTCAATAGGCTTTTTGCAAATCTGGAGCAACATGCTATGGATCAAACTACTTTCTTGTGATGTATATGCAGAGGAAATTTAAATTCTCTCTCCTCTCTCTTGTAAAATATCTACTTATACAGCATCAATACTATATTGATCTCTGTAGTAACTTCAGATTCTGCTCTTAAAAATGCAGGCTACTGGTATGTGTCTAGTTCGCATTATTCTAGGATAAAGCAAGGATGAGTCACTTCAGGTGACTATCATAAATCCAGTACGAAAGCAAAAAGTATCCAAGGAGTACATTTCAACATCAGATTAGGAAAAAGGATTCTCTTGACAAGATTTATCAGCCAGACCTGCAGCTACATTTTTATGCTTTCAATGTTCCTTTCAGATTGTGGCCGCTGTCCTTCTTGGACTTGTGCTGACTCCAGCTTTTGCTGAATACGTGAGTATTGTGACCAAGTGATACATTGCTGCTCTGTTTCTACATTCCCTGCTTCTTGAATTTTCCCCCTCCCTTCGGAGGAAAGGAATCTAAATCTTTTTCATGCATAAAACTCTGAAACCACAAGACAACAGTTGTAAAATTCAGAGATTACTCATTGAATGTATTAAAATAATTCTTAGATCTAGTGCAAAATGCTATGGCCTTACTCTTTTGTCATTTTGACAATACCGTGGTCACTGAAGGCACTTCTTAGGGGCCAGCATTTGTTCTATTATAGCGGTGATTTCCTAAAGCTCTGGGGAGATAACTGACTACAGCTTGAAAGTCTAAAACTGTTTTGTTTTCTATACAGCAATTTCAGGACACTAAAATACACAGGAGACCCTCATTGCATAGGACGATCCAGGTTGGCCTGGGCTACCAAATTCTGACCATCGATAGTGACGATCTTTTGGCAATCATTGAGCAGAAGGGCAACCAGGAATCATGGAAAACTGTTTGGAACTACCAAACTGTAAGTGGCAAGGAGCATGGTTTTTCAGAAAATTTACAAGGATCCTAGCTCCTATAAAGCTGACTGAAACAGAGAACTCGTTTCTTTATTCTTACCATTTTGAGTCCAAGATTGGGCGTAAAAACTCTCTATGTTTATTACCTTGATTTTTAATACAGACTTTATTTTGATCTCTGTTAGTAGCCTGCTCCTGATAGCAGCATTTCAGTACCTAAAGGGGGGCTAGAAGAAAGAAGGGGACAGACTCTTTAGCAGGGTCTGTTGTGATAGGACTGGGGGAAATGGTTTCAAATTGAGAGAGGGGAGATTTAGACTGGATATAAGGAAAAAGTTTTTTATGATAAGGATGATGAAGCACTGGCACAGGCTGCCCAGAGAGGTGGTGGATGCCCTGTCCCTGGAGACCTTCAAGGCCAGGCTGGACAGGGCTCTGAGCAACCTGACCCAGCTGTAGCGGTCCCTGTGCACTGCAGGACAGTTGGACTGGTGGCCTTTAAAAGTCCCTTCCATCTCGGATGATTCTATGGTTCTATGATTCTGTTATTTAAAAGCTGAATTCCTAGGTTTCAACTTTTTTTTACAGGGCTACATTGCAAGCAGACTGGTGCCAGAGGGAGTCTGCTACATTTCTAGAATGAACAGACTTGTGATGCCCACTCTTAATTCAATTTCTCTGCTTGCTGATGAGTCGAAGGTAAGATAAAAAGCAGGCAATTGCCTGTAACTTTGAGCAGTAATGCAACTAAAGTCTAAGCATGGGTTGTCAGAGAGGTATTTTCAAAAACTTTTGAACTAACAGTTGATTTAAAAGATCAAACCATTTGATCATTTAGATCTGACTGTTGACTATGAAATTGTACCAATTTCAATGATATTGTATATTGACATAATTTGAAAGTTTTGAGAAATTAAAATATATTGTTCTAGATTCTTGCAAGGGAGGTTTCTACTGTTTCTGTTATGTATCACTTAAAATATTTTTACAATATTTTAAAAGATGATGTATACTATGCTATATTTTAAAATTTTATATTTTTCTCATAATCTCAAATTATTTGCACGCTAGAAAAAAAAAAAAAAAACATTTTTAGGAAGCTCTAGCTTGGAAAGAACAAATAATCCAGTAACAACAACAACAAAATAATTAGATAAAATTTCAAGCCCTCATTAAGCTTTTTCTAGAGAACTAATGACCTTTTATCGACACAGACTCCTTCTGAAGCCCGAGAACTAAGTCCTTATAAAAATCCAGATTTTAAAGGGCAAGAACGTGTGGTTGGGAAGAAAAGGGATAGTAATATTTCAGACAAGAGAAAAACCATCCAGGCTTGCTTTTACTAAGGTGCATCTTTGTGCCTTCTGAAGCTTATCTCAACTCACTGTATGCCATCAAGAAGGAAACGTATTTGAGTGGACTTTCAGGAACCCTTTGATAAAATTCCACCGTAACTTTCAAAGTATACATCAGTCTCAGTCATCCCTGCTAAGTGTGTCTTTACCCTGGAGTTCATCAAGCTGTTTCTTAACAGTATGCTTTCTCTTTCTTGAAGGGCTAGGTTTTTTGGAAGTGGCGTGGTGTATTTTTCAAAAGAAAAAGAGTAGGTTCATGCTCCCACCTCCTCTGCCCATCTGTATTTTCACTGAAAAAATGTAGAGGTTGCTAAGAAACAATTAGGAAACTTTCAGAGGCATTATTTTTAGATAACAAGGTCCAAAAATAATTAATTCAGAGCCATTTTGACACAAAATTCTTTTTTTTCATTTTGGAACATTGCTTTTTGGGTGGTATTGTTTGGACCTCTATTTCCCTTTAAGGCACAAGAGAGCATCTCCCCATATTCAGCACAGCCTCTGTATTAATGGTGCGATCCAGAACAGGAGTCCCGTGTCTGTAGCTGGACAGTGAAATACTAACAGGAAGCCTACGTCATAGGAGAAAATACAGAATTTCTGTACCCAGAAACTATGTCTAGAGGACAAAGCACTCAAGTAGGAAAATATGTTTGAAATTCACTGGAAACAAAGCACTCTGGAACAGTTCGGAGAATCTATTCCATTAAAACACTCAGCAGAGTTTTTAAAGAGGTCGTAAGAACTGCTCTCAAATTATTTTAATGTAGATACACCTGCCAGCTGTATCTATTGTCCTCCTTGGTTCCAGTTTTAGAAAAGTGAATAGATTTCTTCTCCTTCCATGCTTCAGGTTACGACCCAAGTATCTCTAGGGTGAGAGATTCATGACTGCAGAAATGCCTTTGTAGGAGGTCTGTGTTAAAATACTGGCAGCACTTCTTTTTTCCTATGCAGCTGTTTAGTGAAGTTTTCAGTTCTCTTTAGACTCTCTCCACCTTAGTTCCCTTAGAAAGCTCAGTCTTAGGAGTTGTCTTCAGTGCTTACTAATGGTCACATATTTACACAGCAGGTTAAAAGACTGTACACTAAATACAGTTTTAGTGGAACATCAAGTACTGTGTCATCATTCCAGAATTAGGAATATGCATAGAATTAAATGGATCAAGGCACTGATCTTGCTGAATGTGATGTTATTTGATGTTTAGAATGTGAAAGGTGAAAGACTGGCTTCCAGGGAGATCAGATACTACGTCACAAGAAGACCCGTCCGTGAACTCAGATCTTACGGATCAGAGATCTACAACCTGTGCAGAGGATACGTAACTTACACTGCTTCTGAGGAGCAGCAGCCCACAGGTAAGTGTGGTCATAGGAACTGGATATTTAACTAAGCAGATGGTTTTGTTTCCTTTGGCAATACACAAATGCTGCTGTTACAGCTAGAGAGAGATGCAAATCAAAAACTTCAGGAGTTGCAGGAAGGGCTCAGTGTCTCCGTAATTCAGGACTGGAACAATGCTGAGTTGCAAACTCCACTAAAATGATCTGATCCAAACTCTTACTACTACTTTTACTAAAGGTTAAGGAAGCTTAAGCTGTGGCTCAAAATTTTGCAGACTGAACTCATCTGTAATGGCAAGGTAAAGCAGCAAGGCAGTCTCAGGAACTACTATCCTTCAGTTCAGCGATTGCTGACAGTTCATTGAGGAATCACACCACTAAACGGCTCCTGCTGAAGCCAAGCACTTATATTTCCCAATATTAAACTAAGCTGCTTCATACCCTGTTTTTCAGAGCCAGAATGATTCCATGATGTAGGAGTTTAGTGGCCTAAACTTTATAGGGTTGTTTGACAACGTCAAGGCCTGACAGGACCTATTAAATAGCAGTAACATAACTGTGTAATACACAGTAATATATACTAATAGCAGAGAGTATAGTAGTGCCCCTCAGTTCTAGAAAAGGTAAAGAATATTAAATAGCATGTCTTTGTGTTCCTTTGTTCGAGTTAAAGATCCATTTGTGTCTGGTGACGACAAAAGAATCTTTCACTCATGGATGTAAATTATTTCTATAGCAACAATTATAAAAAACTAATTCCTTAATCAGAGGTAAAGTGCAAGCTATTGCTATACAGTTGAGTATAAATCATTAGTTGTCAAGCTGTGGGTGCTATAATCAGAGCTTGATGACTTGCAGTAGAATTCCATGTGTTATGGGGAAAAAAAGAGAAGTTGTTTTCAAATACATGTCATGAAAGCAGTTTTTACTCAGAGAAGTTAATCCTGCAGCAGTGAAGTACTCTGAATCTTACTGCAACCTGTTTGTTACCAAACCGTATCATAAGGAACGGGCACTCTGACATAGCAGCATTTACACCTGGTGCTGCTCACTTAGCTTTGATAACTGCTTGGGAAATTGAAATAGCTCAGTTTGAGTGAGAATGCAAGCATAATGTCCCAGGTATCAAGGGCTGCCAATCAATGAACAGATCACTTAAAACCATCTTGGGAATTAACTCCTGGCACTTTGTTTTTTCTTGCTTTTAGGATCCCAGGTTTTGTACAACCAAGACTCATGCAACAGACTTAATGTCCTGAATCTTTTGGGAATTGACTACTGTCAGCCTAGCATCTTGTGAGCATCATCCCTTTCTTGCACCTAGTATCAATGCTCAGTAGCTGAACAAAGCTGTCCCTGATGCTATTCTTCCCTGACATCACGTCTTGAGAGTTTTGTTCTTCATGATTCACATGTTGAAACAGATCAATCGGTGATAGTACCTTTCAATAAAACACCTTTAGCATAGATGAACTGTGTCTGGTTTCTCATTACTACACTTTTTATGATCTATGAAAACTTGCAAAAAAAAAAAGTCGAAATCTTAGAATGGTTTGGGTTGGAAGGGACCTTTAAAGATCATGTAGTTTCAGCACCTGTGCCGTGGGCAGGGACATGTGTGGTGGTTTCACACCAGCGGGTAGCTAAGCACCACCAGTCTGTAGCTCCCTGGGTCCTCCTTTTTATCCTTTGAAAAAAAAGGTGTTATATTTCCCTTCTTCCAGACACTGGGGACTTCAGCTCAGTTCAGCCCCTTTTCAAATATGATGGATAGTGGCTTAGCTACTCAATTTGCTAGTTCCTTCATGACCCGGGGATGCATCTCATCAGGTTCCATGGACTGTTCACTTTCATGTTCCTCAGAGGGTCTCAAACCTGATCTCCTACAGGGGGTGGGACTTCATTCACTGAGTCCCTTCCTTGAGATTGAAAGCTATGGAAAGAGCAATTAATTGCCAGTGAAGACTGAGGAAAATATGCTGAGTACCTCATCCTCCATGACAGCTGATCCAGGTCCCCTGTCTCACTCAAAGGGGTACAATTCCTTTCATCTTATTTTTCTCTTATGTACTTGTAGAAACTCTTGTTGTTACTCTCCACCTCCCTAGCCGAGTTCTGCTCCAGCTGAGCCTTGCTTTTCCTGATCCCATTCCAACACTCCCAGGCCATATCCTTATAATCTTTCCAGGATGCATGTCCCTGCCTCCACTCTTCATGTGTTTCCTTTTTGTGCTTTTATCTGGCCAACTCAGCCAGTCTGGTCTTCTGCTTTCCTTGCCCAATTTCTTGCATGTTGAAATTGAGAGCTCATGTGCCATGAGAAAGACGTCTTTAAATGTCTCCCAGCTCTCTTCTGCTCCTTTATCCCTGAGGGCAATTTCCCAGGGGGTACCATCCACCAGTCTCTTAAACAGCTGAAACTTTTCCTTCCTGAGGTTTAGGGTCCTGACTATGCTTTTTGCCCTCCCTGTATCCCTCAAGGAAATGAATTCTGCTAGAGCATGATCACTGCAGCTCAGGCTACCTCCAGTCTTGACCTCTCCAATAGGTCCCTCTGCACTGGTGAGCAACAGGTCCAGTAACACATCTCCCCTGGTTGGGTTTTCTATCATCTGGGCTAGTAAGTTATCCTCAGTGCACTCTAGGAGTGTCCTAGCTTGCTAGCAGCTTGGCATGCTCCTTTTCCAGTAGGAGTCAGGGTGGTTTAAGTCCCCCAGCAGGATCAGTGCTAGCAAACATGACGCTTCCTATAGCTGAAGAAAGAACTCTTCATCAACATCCTCCCCTTGGATCTGACAATCTGTAGTAAACACCAACTATGAAGTTCTCTTTTTTGGCTTGGTCTCCAGTTTTCACCCATAAGCTCTTGACCTGTGCACTGCACAGAGCTGTTTCTGAAAAACAGCAAGCAACCCCCTTTTTGTGTGTGTGTGTAGAAAGGAACCCCCATCAGCTTTCCTTCCTTGCCTGTCCAATCTGAACATAGCCATCAACTGCAGTGCTCCAGTCACGCCATTTATCCCACCAAGTGTCAGCGATAAGCTGAAAACAAACTAGTTTAAAGATGTCACACCTGCTTTTTCCTTAGCTCACTACTGAAACAAGTCTTCAGAAATGATGGTCTTACTCTGTGCACCTCACATTCGAGAGATCAGGCAGGAGAGCTAGCATAGGGTTCTCCTCCCTTAAGAACACAAAAAACAAAGCATTTGAAGAAATGCTTTTTCTAGTCAAGAGAGAACGCCAGCTATGGAACAGGCTTCATAGAGAGGTGGTTGGTGCCCCATGTCTGTATGTGTTTAAGAGGCATTTGGATAATGCTCTTAAGGATGTGTTGTAAGTTTGGGTCAGCCCCAAAGTAGTCTGACTATTGGACTCAACATTTGTATGTCGCTTTCAACTCCATCTAAACCATTAGATGTGTGTTAAAGTATTTGATTGCATCTCCTCTACCCCTTTGAGACCCTTGGGTAATCTTTTAAAAGCCAGCTCTTAACAGAGGGTACAACCATGCGGGGGGACATGCAGAGTGTGTACATTACAAACATGCATACAGAATTCCATGGCATTAGGGAAAGATGCCTCACATTAGAAATCTTGTTTATTGTTGCATGAAAGGTAGAAATAGAAGGAGAACACAATGAATTTGTTTTGTTAGGGAAAAAAGATTTTTGTAATTTGTAGGATTTACAGAGTTGATATATTCCTAAAATAAAATCCTCTAATTCTTTTTCCAGTACATAGTGAGAACTGGCTGAAGACACCACACTGAACACTCAGAGGGATGGAGTTTTGTTTCAGAGATGCATACACAAATCAACACAATTATTGACCCACGTAAGACAGTGCAAGATTCCCAGATGTTTAGTCCCAAAGGCCTATAACTCAGCCTTGAGATACAAGAAAATGGGCTTAGCTTTCCTTCCTTCATGTTACACTATATAGGGGCATGAAAGATTTATTCCACTGAAGCTGCCAGGGCCACGTAGAAAGAGTCTTTATGCTTTCCTGATAGCTTATCCCAGATCTGCATTTGCAGTCTCCCAGCAGTATAAATTTGAAAGGAATCAAGCCAGGAATACTTTAATGTTTCTGCTGAATTAACCAGGGCATGCAACAGTTTGTCAGATTTATGTCAGCTCTAGGAAGACAAACAATGATCTGTTTGTCACAGCATGAAACCTGTGTTACAAAGTTAACATTCCATTTATTTATGTATGTATTTATGAAGCACTGAGAACAAGAGTAGGGCCATTAAACACTAAAGCTTTACCAAGAAAACTTCTCCATTGCTCATGAGATTAAAATCAAGATTATTTCTTCTGTTCAGACAAAAATTCAGGATGTCCTCTGTTATTCAGATGAGTATGTTCTGTATCTAGGAATACCAGCTCTCAGTGTCTATTACCTTCTTACTGATCCCCAGAGGCTTTATTCTATAGCAGTTTGAGAGGATATAGAGTTCACTTAGGAATCTCTCAGGCAAAAGCATCTGAATTATCTGCATGAGCACACATCAGTCCTAGCTGGGGTCAGGAGGGGGAGACTTAACAGCGTCTGTTGCTGTTCACCTCCTTCCTTTTTGCACAGGTTTGCTAATTCCTTTACATACCACCAGGTCTCATTTTACACAGCATGACGCTAAATGTGACAGAGAGGCAAGAATCAATGTTCAGGTGAGATTTTCACTTATTTTTAGAGTCGTTATACAGCATCCTAAGGAAACTCTTTAAGCTGTTCTCATCCTCTGCTTTGGCTTCTTATTAGTATTTCTTAATTTTGCTTCCTTTCCAGCAGGAACTGGAAAGAAGTTACAGTAGTAATATGTGTTTTAATGCCAAATGTGCGTGAATGAAAGAAAAGGAAAATTCAGCCATGAGCAGAACAAAGAAGCTCCTCAGCATGCAACAAAAATACACTCATGATGTACACGCATAACTGGAGTACAAAGTATCTGAAGAAACAGCCAAGGGAAAAATTTTCTCTTCATCACTCCAGCCCGAACTCCACCTAGGAGCACATGTCACTATAATTAACCTCTTTCATCTCTAATGAGAAAAGTAAATGTGTTTATCTGGGTGGTTTAATAAAAAGCAGTATGTAGCTAGGAAAAA
>VXAV01002119.1:0-114549 GCA_013399715.1 Alectura lathami | reverse complement strand
ACTTACCACCTTTAATAATAACAATAATAATTAAGGGAGAAAAAAAAAAATCAGACCCTCTCTGCCTTTTCTGGAGACTGTGATAAAGCAAGATCTGTTAGGCGGATGCTGCTCCTGTTGGAAAACAATGGTGCTGCTTTCAGAGAGCTTTAGGGGAGACTAAGGGTCAAGTCCCTTTAAAAAAAAAAAAAAAAAAAGTGAAATACAGTATTGTGCATCTTGAAATCTGAAACCAAGAAACAGAAGTGCAAGGGAAACAAGGGGGAAAGTCTTGCAATTCCTGAGGACAACTGTTGCAAGTGGAGTTTCACGGAGCAAAATTCCTGTATTTACATTTAAAGCTTATTGAATGGCTTTTGTGGAGAAGCCTGTGAAATAAAGGAGCCTTGGAAGAAGACATTTCTTTTTCTCGTCCTCTCTGGATATAATGGCCATTTCAAGGCAAAGCATCTTCAGATTTGGCTTCAAGTGGCTCTTCTTAGCTACTTTTATGCTAGCCTGCGATGGACAAGGTGGAAAGAGAGAGAACGGTGGTCCTGCCTGTTACGGAGGCTTTGATTTGTATTTCATTCTAGACAAGTAAGTCATTTCTACTCTTCTATTTCAAAGAAATTTTTCTCTTGGCATGACCTGGAACAGTGTATGCTGATACTGAGGAGGTTTTCTTTGGATTTTGGTTTTGTAAAAGTCACTGTGTCCCTGAGGGACCTGCTGGCTTTGTTGTGGTGGTGTTAACTTTGGTAGGTGAGGCACACAATGCTATTGTGCTAGAAATTTTGTTGTGGCCGATATAAAAACTTTCTTTTGTACTTGACCTTGTAGTTTCTTAAAAGAAGTTTGGGAGAAGAGCAGGATCCTGGTCACACTCATTTCCCTGAGCCGTGAAAGCTGAGGCACTCATAAAAGCAGGGACTGGGGAGTTGTTACTGCAGGCATTAATTCTGTAGCTGAAAACGTGGAGAAAATGCTCTCCTGCCTAGAGGGCTGCTTGGGTACCGTGGGCTCCTTGTCCCAGAAAGCGTCCTGGTGCAGCAAAGCAGGTAAAGACCAGGCTCTGAGACATGGTGACTCCCTTTAAAAGGGTCTGAATTTGGCCATTGTGATGGAAAACAGCTAGACTGCCGTATTTAAAAGAGAACTTTATTTTTCTCTAAGCTGAGTCACATTTTCTTTGTTTCCTGTTAATCAAATGCATATTTTGACTGCTTAACTGTTTATGCTGAAGATAACTGCCTACTCACTTTTTCAACACTAAATCTGATCTGACAGTAGTAAATTTCCCTTTTTAGAGGCCTTCAGATTTCAGTCTGAGTAATATGAAATTTAAAATTATTCTCATAACTTTCTTAATTAAGAATAGTTATTTTGAACCTCAAGTTTGGAAATATTGGAGCATATACGTGCCAGAGCCATAGCAGTAACACTTTTAACCATAAATTTCAGAGACAGGAAAGGATTTCACGTTGCCAGAAGTGTTTGCAGATGAAGCTTTCTGTCTGATCCTCGAGTGTTTTGCAGTAGCAGCCACATTCCATTTGTATAAATGACTTGGAATTACATAACACTTTATTACAAAATACTGGGTAAAATGTAAGCCTCAGACAAGTACGCTGGATACTTCATTGTGCCAGTTGTCCTAATCCTCCAGGGAAAAGATTTTTATTTTTGTTTTACTTCATTCAGTGGAAAGATCCTTCCATCTACTGCGTTTTGTTGCTTTGGCTATTCTGTTGTTAGTTGGATTACTTCTATTGCTACATCTGAAAAACAGAGCATGATTTGTACTGCAGACAGCATTTGCAGACAGAGTTTTCCTGCAAGTTGAAGCAGAATTAAAGGTTTTATCAAACCTGATGGATGTGCTCTGTAATACCTCTGAGCTGTTATTTAAAAGCTGTTTATTTCAAGCTCTGTGCTGTCCTCTTACTAAGAGGCATGACTTTCTAGGCTTGCTCAAGGAAATTTAGGTGGAAATACAAAGGTTGGCTCAAACTTTAAAGTACACAGGCTCACAGTACTCGATTATATATCAACATATCAAAAAATCCTGCTTTAACAGTTCCAGATTTCCTATTTCTGTTTTTTTGTTTTGTTTTGTTTCTGGTGCAGAAATGAGCAGTCTGATGCCAAGTCCATTGTGGGAGTCATGGTGTTTAGCTGCTGTGTACAGTATGCTGTGGATGTGAGGAGGATAAGGAGAGACATAGTGTGGTACAGGATGCTCCTCCTTTTTCTTTAAAACTTTCTTTCTTTCTTCAGGTGCTAAGCTGAAGCTGTATAAAACTTCATCCTAATTTAGCCTGGGTTTTCTACTTTCTAATGGTTTAGTGAATGTCTTCAAAAATGCTGGTGAAGTCCTGAATGCCTGTAGAGAAATTCAGGCAGACTGTGAAATGGTAGTAATATATTGAGGACTCATTGTGCTGCTTTTATTTGAAATACCCCTGAAGACAGTGGAAGCCCTGGTGATAAAGATGCTGAAACAGATGTAGATTTTGAAACATGAAGTGTTAATTTTAATGGTGGAAGAAAGCCATTAAAACATTAAGCAACCTACTTTCTGGGATTGGAGTAGAATAGAAACACCATAAGCACTGCTCTGGATGTCACTGGTGCTGAAGCCCTCTGTTGACCCTTTGCCTCAGAGCCTGGCTAGATTTGTTGACTCCTCCAGTCCATGTAGCACACTCTATGTGTGCTGCTCGCACAAAGCATTCCAGCTGCAGCAATGCACGCAGTCCTTGTCACTGTGCTGACTCTTGTACCACCAGCTGCACGAAGCCCCTGCAAAGTCAGCATGTAGCCTGCCGAGGAAGGTGCAGGTGTTACAGGCTGTTCTCTTAGAGTGATGCTCTGTCTCACTGCAGCAGGCTGGACATGAGCCAGCAGTGTGCCCTTGGAGCCCAGAAAGCAAACCACATCCTGGACTGCACGGAAAGAAGCATGGCCAGTAGGGCAAGGGAGGTCACCCTGCCCCTCCACTCTGTGCTGATGAGACCCCACCTGGAGCACTGCGTCCAGATGTGGAGTTCTCAGTACCGGAGGGACATGGGCCTGTTGGATAGTGTCCAGATGAGGGTCACAAAAATGATCCAAGGGATGGAACACCTCCCCTGTGAGGACAGGCTGAGAGAGCTGGGGCTGTTCAGTCTGGAGAAGAGAAGGCTCTGGGCAGACCTGATAGCAGCCTTTCTAAAGCAGGGCTACAAGAAAGAAGGGGACAGGCTCTTTAGCAGGGTCTGTTGTGACAGAACTAGCGGAAATGGTTTCAAATTGAGAGAGGGGAGATTTAAACTGGATATAAGGAAAAAGTTTTTTACAATAAGGGTGGTGAAGAGGTGGTGGATGCCCTGTCCCTGGAGACGTTGAATGTCAGGCTGGACAGGGCTCTGAGCAACCTGATCCAGCCGTAGGTGTCCCTGTGCACTGCAGGGCAGTTGGACTAGATGACCTTTAAAGGTCCCTTCCAACTCAAATGATTCTGTGATTTTCCTTTGGAGACTCCTGCAAACATGCTGTGCAAACTGTTGAAGGGAAGTCAGGCTTCTTCTGGCTCTGTGCATGCAGCTGGAGATATGATTCCCATGCTGAAACAAATCTCCTGCTTCTCATGGTTATGAAGGGGCAGCAAATCAAGCACTCAGCCATTCAGAAATAATCCTGCTTGGTATGCAGCCTTGATGTGCATGTAAGAAACAGAATGAAAGCTTTAAGTAGAGCGGGTGTGCCTGCTAGGTTACAAGAGCATCCTTAATCTGTGCGTGCACTTGCATGTCTTTCATTGCTTCCAAGAGGAGTGCTCACACCGCTTAGGTAGCAATATAGGAGGCCTCTGAGGCTGTGACCATTGGACCTCAGGCTAGCAGAATTCTGTTCCAAAAATGATGCAAAGACACTCCTGAGGACTGCAGTTTGAGTTGGGCCAGCTCCTTGCCAAGCAAAACTGAGGTTGTCATGCTCTTGCTGGTGCAGTGCTCCAGCTCTGCAGGAAACTCAGGTTTGTCAGCTCTCTTGAGAATTGTTGATTGACACACAGCAAACTTGAAAGGATTAAAACAGTGTTACACACACAAACACATAACTTGAGATTCCAAGCTGCCTGACAGCAGGTTCAGTGAAGGAATCGTATTCACGTGGCTTAAGAATAGATTGATCCATTTTCTTTGGGCTTTGATTGTAAGAATAATAATCATTAAAAAAAAAAAAAAAAAAAAAAGCTGTGTCAGGAGGTGTTACAACTCAAGCTGTAAGCTATTTAGGGTATAGTTACCTCATATTTGCTATTCAGGTAATATGCAGGATGCAGTCATATAGGGTGCTGAGCATTTCTCCTAGCCATGCCAAGATGAACTCAGTGTTGTGGAAGGTAAAGCCCACTTGTCTCGGGTGAATGGCTGAGTCAGCTGGTCCTAGGTGGGACATCCTGTTGTGTTTCTGCATGCTTTACTGTGGTGCTGAGCAGTTTCAGTCATGGTCGGAGCCTCTTCTGCACTGAATGGTAGCAAAAGAAATGGCAGAAGGTCATAAAAGCATTGAATCATAGAGTGGTTGGGTTGGAAGGGACCTTAAAGTCCACCCAGTCCCAGCCCCTGCCGTGGGCTGGTTGCCACCCACTGGATCAGGCTGCCCAGGGCCTATCCAGCCTGGCCTTGAGCACCTCCATGCTGCCAGACAGTTTACAGCCTGGATGTCAGATGAGGTAGGGTCTTAATTAAGAACTAAGAATGAGGAAGCAGTGAGATGATGCTGATAAGCATAAAGCAAACATTTCTTTTTTTCTGGTATTGTTCAGGTATTCAAAAAATATCATCCACGTGACTAACGAAGACTAGGACCCACCAACCTGACTGTCACTCTGTTAGAATGTAAGCACCCCACATGAGCACTGCCTGAAGGTCAGACAGATTTGCAGGCAGAGAGGAAGGAGTAATAATGAGTAAATACCAGTAACCTTTTGCTGTATCCGCTGTATGTCAAAGGCATTATTTCCTATGCTCTTGACTGTTGCATGTGCAAATTGTAGGATTTTATACCCATGTGTGGAAAACATGCAAGGAACTGTACACGTGTGAAAGAAAACTTGGCTCTAAAGGATCCCTGGCAAAATGAAGCAAGCAATCCAAGCTGTTTCCTGTGATCCCTTCACTATTCAGCCACAGGGCTGATCTATTTTTAACCAGCTGTGAGACCCCAGGCGGAGTCTGCGGGCCGCAGCGCAAGAGGGATGTGGAGCTGTTGGAGGAGGCCCAGAGGAGGCCATGAGGATGCTCAGAGGCTGCAGCATCTCTTCTATGGAGACAGGCTGAGGGAGCTGGGATTGTTCAGCTACTGGGGAATAGAAGGCTCCAGGGAGACCTCACTGTGACCCTCCAGTACCTGAAGGGCCTACAGGAAAGCTGGGGATAGACTTCATCAGAGGGTGTAGTGATGGGACAAGAGGTAGCGGCTTTGAACTAAAAGAGGGGAGATTTGGGTCAGATGCGAGGAGGAAGTTGTTTACCCAGAGGCGGTGAGGCCCTGGCCCAGGCTGCCCAGAGCAGCGGTGGGTGCCCCACCCCTGGGGGTGCCCCAGGCCAGGCTGGGTGGGCCCTGGGCAGCCTGAGCTGGGGGGTGGCAGCCAGCCCCCGACAGGGGTTGGGGCTGGGGGGGCTTTGGGGTTCCTTCCAACCCAACCAGTCTGTGAGCCTGTGATTCTAAACCTAGCCAGTGATTCTGTGATTCAGGAATCACAGGCCTGGACCCAGATCAATGTATGCATTTTGTGTGGATGGCATGGGGCTGCAAAGACATGGAAGCACAGAACCATAGAATCATGGAATGGCTTGGGTTGGAAGGGACCTCAGAGATCATCTAGTTCCAACCCCCCTGCCGTGGACAGGGCTGCCAGCCACTAGCTGACTAGATCAAACTGCCCAGGAACCCATCCAGCCTGGCCTTGGACACAGCCAAGGATGGGTTATTTTTTCTTTGTTTTAGTGTGAGGGTTGAAGGAAGTTAGTGAAGTAGTGTGGAGAAATTTGAACATTCTTTTTTCTTTTTAATTATTGCTCGGAGGAGTAAAATTTGCTCCTGAGACTCCTGTAGGCACATGGATTGTAATGAGCTAATTTAGCAAGTGAAATCATTGCTCATCAAGACCAGTGAAAAATTGAAGGTAAACTTTTCTTGGTACAAGAGTTGAGTGGGAGCTGCCTTGCAGTGAGTTATGTGTATCTGCAGCACTCTGCACTTCTCCGCTTGATGAAAGTTCAGCCCATGGTTGTTTGTTTATTAGTTGTATATCCCCTGCCACTCAGGTAACAAAGAATATTCTCTTCTTGGACTGTGTTTGGGCTTAGAGGGTATGCTGCTCTAAACTGGACCTCTATAACCTGCGTGATTGTTTGACAATAGCTTTAGTGAGCTGTCTCATGTGAAGTTCAGCACAAGATAGTATAGTGTCTGCATCACCTCACTAACATCTTTGTGCTGTCTGGTCTTCCAGGAATTACTCCTGAAGTATTTGGAAAGACAAAGGACACTTTGGCCCATCTGTGTTGTTGTTTAAAGAGCTCAGTAAAATAATGCTGCAACATTTAAAGGTCCCTTCCAACTCGGATGATTCTATGATTCTGTGATTTCTTGGGTCAATGCCACCTCTGACAGCTAGGAGACTTCTTGAAGTTAGTCCAAAACTGGATGTTTAAGGAGAACTTAGATCAACATCAGCCTCTGAATCAGGTGCCTGCATGTATTTCTGCCAGCTGCAGTGCTCTAGCTGGCGTGAAGTCTTTGTATTAGAGCTTGTGGGCTTGATTCTGTATTTGTCTAGTCTATGAATTAAAAATAACACTGAGTTTCTTGAGAAGGTGCAATGGGACAAGTAGAAATAAGGAGCTTAAAAAGTGCAAGAAAGACAAACTAAGAAGATTAGAGTTGCTACAGCTAAGTGTTACAGTGCATGGCGCTGCAGTGGGTAGGAGAAAGGCACCTGCTGGGCCAGCGCGTGGCTCTCTGCCTCTGGAAACACTGAGCCCTGCAGAGCGTCTCTGCCTTGGATTTAGTTTACATGCCCAAAATCTCAGCCCAGTTGACCACAGAATGTATCATTCTCATGTTAAATGCATAATGCTTTACTTATTCTTAATTTCCACTTACGGGGTTTTTGTCCAGCAAGAGGATCTGGCATGCTCAGTAGAAGCCTTTTCTTAAATTGCAAGTTTACAGCATCAGCCATTTAGCCTGCGCAGCCCTGGCTGGCTGATTGTCTTGTTTCTCGTTGGGAATATGAAGAGACAATAATTTTAAATTTGGGTTTTATTGTCTTGCAGTTAGGCTTCAGGAATATTTCTCCTGTTCAGAGTTCTTGGCATGCCTTAGGAGAGGCTCCACCAGTGACACGTGTCCTTTACTGCAGGCCTTCCTAATGGCCCAGCTGAAAGGTGTGGCTTTGAACACTGTGAGCTAACTCTGCTTTTGTAACCCTTCATTAACTGCAGAAAGACTTGCTGTGTGCTTTCTCTTTTATACTGAGTGAAGACTGTTCGGAAGTCTGAAGTGTGTTTGAGAAAATGTCTTTTTTGTTATCAAAATATTTATTCTAAATACAGACCTGGGCATCTTATGTTGACTGAGACCTGGGCCTGGTTTATTAAAGAGATTAACTGCAAGTGGGCTGCAGACTGCCTACCTTCTTGAGGAAGGGTTTGGAAGGAACAATGTGTGGCCAGCAAAAGTGCGAGCCTTCATTTTGGATCCATTTTTTAGTCTTGCTCTGGTAGAGACGAATAATAATTGTAGGTTATTAAAATTGCCCACTTTCAGTGCTTTTGTAACTGTAAGCAGAAACAATCCTTGTGGGATTGTGATTGTAGAAATGATAAGGAGCTTCTTTATAACAGAGAAAACATTCTGCTGCTATTGAACTTCAGGTTCTTAGGTGAGTGGGAGGGCTTCATGGAAGAGCTGGAGTTTTCAGTGCTTGGAGTTTTCTTCCAGAGTGCATAAAGATGGGGCAGCTGGTGGGAGAACAGAGGAAGATGAAGAGGTGCAGCAGGAGCTGAAGCCTCACTTGTATGAAGAGTTAAATAGCACCACTTCGCTGAAAAAAGTGCCCAAACCATTTAACAACAGCAGAATGAAGCTGCAAATGCAGATGCTTAAACAAGATGTGCTATTGAGTGGCACATCAGGGAACTGAGCTATTGGTTTTTAAGCTTCATTCTGGCAAGTGCTGCTTTAAAAAAAATGCATGACTTCAGAGCCATGGAAAAAAAANAAAAAAAAAAAAAAAAAAAAAAAAAAAAAAGAAAAAGAGTTTTGTATTACAACCTACATACCCCATGTGCTCTGTGGCTGGATCTCATTCTCATGTGCCTTGCAATAATAGTAATTTAAAGTGGTAATCAACTTTTGTTCAGTGGTTTGCAATGACGTAGGAGGAATAATCACACTTTTCTAGGCTAGTGGTGCTTCTAGGGCAGCGTCCTATTGCAAGTGAGGGCTGGACAGAGCTGCTGTGCTAGTGGAGGCTGATAGCTAAGCTTTCCCTTAGCATAAAGTATAGTGTTGTCTTCACATCTGATGGTCAGAAAGCTGGTGTTAGCATATACCTGTGAAACTGTCCTACCCTCAGATGTCTGTTACCTGACAGTTCAGGAGATGTGAAACTGTAATTAGGCATAGGGGTTTTTTTAGAGGGTTGGCTATATGCTCTTAAGCAACATACAGTTCAACGAAGGAGGTAGCAATTGGTTTATGGTTAATGAAGCCTTGACTTCATTGACTTCTGGAGGCTGCGATAACCATTGCCATAATGTCAAGTGTTTCTTTTGCACCCTACCTTGTAAAGACAACAAATACCTATGTTCCAGGCCCTTTCTCAGAGTTCATTTGGCATTGATGGGGCTGGTGTATGTCATATTCAAGATCTCAGAGTTATTCCATTCATTTGAGAGGAATTTGCATGTGGATTTGAGCTTTGCCCATCTCTATTCTGCTGGTACATAACTCAGTGTAGTTTGGATTACTACATTAGAGTTTTTCGTTTGTGGGTGAATCCTAAATTACCTCATCCCTCATCTGTTACAAGACACTAGATTTCTCACTCTGTGGCTTAATTTACTAAGACCATTGCTAACAGCATTTCCTTTGTCCTCTCCGTGCTTGGAGAACAAGTAATCATTTCAAGTCCTGATCTGATGGAAAGTAAAAGATTTTGTGTCTCTTCTCTGAAAATCAACAAACAGAACTATTAGCACTTGTGATCAAGTCTCCTCAGCAATCTGTCCATTACAATCACACAACGAAAGCAGGAGTGCCCGTAGGGTTCTGTTTAAAGAGGTGCAATTGGTATTAGGTCTTCTGTGTAAAGAGAACCAGTGTTGTCCACTCTTTACCCAGACAGAGCAGACGTACCCCTGCAAGGCTCCCCATTGCACGTCCCCATCCAGGGCTGCCTTTGGCCCTATGGGGTCATATAGAGAAAGAATGGCTTAAGGTACCATCGAGCAAGTGGATAAGGTGAAGGTTTTACTGAACGGCTGTAAATAAAAACCAGGTGTGGGGATGTGACAGTGCACTCCTTGCGCCCCCCCTCCCCGCCTGGTCGCTCTGCCCGAGGCCTAGCGCACTGCGATGCAAAAGACCTTGTCCTTGGAACTGACAACAGTCGAGGTTGCACCAGAGACAGCTAACGAGCACCATATTGTCTCAGAGTGGGTGCTCAGAGAGCTGCTAACAGGCACTTAGTTGAAACGATCCAATTCTGGGCCATATGACTGTGAGTTAATCGTCTTACCCCATAAATGGCAGGCAGCCTAGCATCTGGCCGCACACCAGAATCTCCCCTCAAGTAGGGACACCTCTAGAGGTTACACAGACATTCACCGAGGAGCATGGTGACGCCTTGCTGGCAGATCCTTGGTAAGTGATTTATTGTTTTTAAGCTATACTAGCTTCACTAAGACTTGATCTTAGGTTTATTGTGCACCTCCACCCTCTGTGTAGCAAGTAGTTAAGGATATCTAGCCATTTTGAATCTTGTTAGGTTGCTGTCTTCAGTGCTCAAATTACCTTATTATATCTATTCTATATCAGTAAATATCTTTAGGCCTTCCTCTTACGAGTGAAGTGTGCAGTGCTTTAGTTTCCTTCCACGACAGGGGAGAACAGGAGGAAATTCGTATAGCCTGTACAATGTGGTTTGCATGCTTGCAGTGCTTCTAGGAAGTGAAGTAATTATATTTGCAGCTAGACTGGGGCTGCCTGTGCCAGGTGTGTTGTACTTGGTTGAATCCATTCATGGGTATTCATTTAGATTCTTGGATCTAAGGTAGAACAGAGACAGGTCAGATGCCTCTTTCTGTGAAGTGAAAAAAAAATCTCAAATGTTTATTTTTCCTTTCTCAGACTGCAGATCAATGAAATTTTGAATTTTCTGTTAAAACTGGAATTGTTTTCCCCCTATAAATCTTTTTATTTGTAGTCAAAGAATAGAAATAAGTGATGACACATTAATTTTCCATCTCTAGAAAGGATTTTTTTTACCAATATTAATATTCCAGTATTCGTAGAAATGTTAATGCCAGAAGATGCATTTAGTGCTGGAAGATTCTGGTTAATCTCATTTTTTCCTGGTTCTTACATGAAAAATAATCCAATCCCATCCAAATCCATGGTTTATTTTCCTGGGGAGCAAAATTAATTTGTGTTTTGCCTTGAACTGAGCTATGACAGAATGGGACAGAACAGCCAAGATGTGGACCTAAGGTATTTTACTTTTCATATTCTCTATCACAGTGGAAGTGCTAGAGGGGTTTAGGAATCTGTTCCTCCAACTGCATTTCATTCCCAAAATACACTTGAGCTAAAAACAGTATGGCAAGTGGGCTGGCGGAACTCATCTAACAGACACTGCAAGGAGACAGGCTTTGCTAACACAAGGTTTATTTGTTCAAGGCTGTGCTAAAGGTCTAACCTAACTGCCATATGTTATTGTGAAGTGTGGCCTCAAACACTTGCACAGAGCATAAATTATTCTTGCTTTTCAAAGTTAAGTAGGAAATGTAATTTACAGTTTAAAAACTTTTTAAAGGAAGAATAAGGGCAGTGAGTGTTAAAATAAAAATAAATATCTAAGCAATGTGTAACAAAGCATTAGGCTGGGGAAACTATAATATCAGCAATTGAACTAATATGACCTGTAACAACTATTTCCATAGATCAGGAAGTGTCCTGCACCACTGGAATGAAATATATCATTTTGTGGAACATTTGGCCCGAAAGTTCATAAGGTAAGAGGTGCTGGTTTGCAGACAGCTGAGTGAGGAGGGATGCATGCCAGCGGCCAGGAGCCCTGCTCACAGTTGCTGTCAAGCGGCGCATGCTGATTTCCACCTGGGGACCTCACCTAGCAGAGAGTTCTTAATGCTTTTCTCAGATCACCCCATTGATTGCTTTGGAGTTTTTCCCAAATTTCCCCCAGTTCCTGTCCTGCAGGAATAGATAAGCCAATCGGACCCTTGTCTCCTGCCTGACTTCCATGGACCAGATTATACTTTTGTGGGAAAGCTGGTTGCTGGAGACAAGTTTGGGTTTGTGGGAAGAGGTCTGAGACTGTAGCCTTGCACTGCATACCTTGGGATTGAATGGAAAATCCCCATTACGTTAAACTTAATTAGCCTTCCTTTTGTCTCCATGGTGATACTGGGATACGCTTCAGCCTTTCTTCCCTCAGCAATGCTAAGGTCATGCTGCAAGCACTATTGACATCTTTTAGAAAGACTAGTCATGATCTGCCTTGGCTAGAATGGCCCAGGACAGAGCACCATTTGCTGCTCAGTCCTGTCCTGTTGAGTTATAATCTTGGTAGCAATCAGAGAGCCCATTGTGTCTGGTATTACACATAGAGTAAACTCTGGTCTGGAGCACCAAAATCACTTTTGTCTCTTTTCCTCCAGCCCTCAGCTAAGGATGTCCTTCATCGTTTTTTCAACTAGAGGAACAATTCTAATGAAGTTAACAGAAGACAGCACCATTTGCTG
Organism: Alectura lathami; assembly: GCA_013399715.1. Taxonomy (NCBI): domain Eukaryota; kingdom Metazoa; phylum Chordata; class Aves; order Galliformes; family Megapodiidae; genus Alectura; species Alectura lathami. The sequence goes on along the minus strand of VXAV01002119.1, from coordinate 102,526 downwards.
CTCAGTCCTGTCCTGTTGAGTTATAATCTTGGTAGCAATCAGAGAGCCCATTGTGTCTGGTATTACACATAGAGTAAACTCTGGTCTGGAGCACCAAAATCACTTTTGTCTCTTTTCCTCCAGCCCTCAGCTAAGGATGTCCTTCATCGTTTTTTCAACTAGAGGAACAATTCTAATGAAGTTAACAGAAGACAGGTAAGAAGATGTTTAAAGGTACAGAGCAGCTTTTGTGTCCTTTCGCGGCTTCCTCTACCTTCCTTGCTCAATGATTTCCAATTCACAGTCAGCAACGTGGTAACATCTTTGTGCTTCTCAGATTAATTCAGTCGCCTGCCCATTTTCACATATGACACTCATTCTGCTAGAATGCCCTAGACCTCTTAAAGCAAAAGTTGTCTTCTGAATTTTAGCTTTTAAATGTCTTTCTGTCAGCAAATGAGCTTTTAACTTAGGAACTGCTCTCAAAGAGGGAGCCTGCCTTCCAGACATTTTCAGGCTTTTGTCAGAAAACCAGGGCCTTGTTGCCTTTGAAACATCCTTAGGGAGTTTTTTTTTGCAAACAAATAAGTGAAACTCTGTTTCCATGAAAACAAACTTGAAAGCTGTAGGTGATACCCCTACTATTGATGTAGGGGTGAGAATCATTTCTCAGATGTCTGAAAGCAAGCAGAGTGTTTAGGATGGAGTGCAAGGGTGTATATTTTTTTTGTCAATGACAGTTTGATTGTCATGTTTCTTAAACGTGTTGCTGTTATTTCCTTGTAGATCCCAAGTTAATCTCAGTAAAATCTATGGGACTTTTTATTTTTATTTTTATTTTTCACTCTGACTTCAAGAAGAATTGGATGAGGTCCTTTAATCACTATTGCTTCCTCTGTTAACTTCATTGCCACGTGGAGCAAAGATATATGTAACACATGTGAAGACTGTATAAGTCAGCATGTGTTTTACATATTGGATGTCTATGAAATTGCATACCAGAGCAGCTACTATAGAGGAATGAAAAGGAAACTGGCCACTTTCCTAAAGAGCAGTCCACACACATACCAACCTTGAAAAACATCATAAAAGCCAGCCAGCCTAAATGTCTCCTGCCACTTACTGCAACAAGTAAAAAGAGAATTAACCATATGTAAGTTGGTGACAGAGAAAACCTGCTCCCTGCCTCTTTCTGTCTCTCACCCTGTGAGCACACCCTATTGCAGAGATCTCTGGCCTCTTAAGGCTTTAAGTTATGAGACTTGCTATGTGTGTTTCCCATGTGGAAATGTATTTCATATTTATGCAGCTGTCCTAGAAATGTTGACTGGGAACAGGATATTGATATGGTCTTAGTCAAAAGCCAGCTCACTGGAGCGCTTCTGGTTTTTTATCAGAGGTCTGAAAAATGAGGGGTGGACTTCATCCAGTCCTTCAGCCAACACTTGCCTTTCTTAGTAAGCAAGCTGGAGAAGTGGCAAAACCTTTTCCATCCTCCCCATGCCTCCATATGGTCTATCAGCATGAAGATTGTTTGAAGGTGATTAACACAACATTGGAAAAACTTTGTTCATCTAAGTAAGCTGGTTTATCATGTGTTTTACATACCTTTGCTGTCTATTTGAAGGTTTTAGTCTTCACATTTAAAAAATCGATGTGGTCACAGGAAATGCTTTTGGTTTCATATTCAGCTTTGGCTTGGTGAGTGTGAGGAGTGGTAGCTGAAATACCTGCCAGTAGCTCATATGTGATATGTAGGTCAGACTAACTTGGTTTGGTATATTGCAGGAACAGAATGAGCTTTTCAGTGTCTGGTAATTCAACCCATTGCAAAAGCAGATGCTCTTTTTTCTCTGTGGGCATTGCTGCTCTTGGGATTGGGTATTGTTAACACACTGCTGCAATCAGCCTCACAAGCAAATACATGAAAATCACTCTAACTGCATTTTCTGAAGCAGTTAAAATATGCAGGGGCAAAACTGACTTCTGGCACTCAGACATGCAGTGTCAGTGTGGCCCTGCATGCCGTGACTTGATCCATTCCTGTGAAGATAGCATAGCTGGCTCAGAAATACACCCCCACATGTTGCAGGGGCTTTATCTTGGTTATAGATACTGCTGGCTTATACTTGGCCTCCAGAGGCTGGTGTCTGCAGCTCAATGGAAGAACTGTGCCTGGGGTTTTTAAATTATTAGAACAGATACCCTGGGTCATAGTGAGCTAATGGGAAAGGCTTTAATCTTCATGTCAGTTTGAACAGGAACTGAAGGTGTAGTGTCCAAATAAAACCTAGGGTCTAGGTTTTGTGCCATTTTTGTGGCTGTTTGATTAATTTGCACAGCTAGCGCAGGTGAGGAATATGAGCCAGGTGCAAGTCAGCTGCTCTACTTCTGCATCAAGACTTTGACCAGGGTTGCACAGGGAATATCTGTTTGGAGAGAAATGTGTGGATAATGATCTAGGACATGCTGCTTTCTGCAGGATGTGGGAATACTCATGAAGAGTAAGTACATCTGCTCTTATCTTCCACATCCTTAGGCATCTATCCAGACATTACCTTAGCCTGTATAAACATTGAGTTAACCCTTTTTCCTCTGTCTCCATCTGATTCTGCCATGCATTCTTCACCTGGGTATCAAGTCCTGATACATTTGATCTTGGATGTAACAGTGCATTTGCATTCATTTCAGGGAACAGATACGGCAGGGTCTAGAAGAGCTTCAGAAAGTCCTTCCAGGAGGTGACACATACATGCATGAAGGATTTGAAAGGGTAACTAGATGCATGTTACAGTGCATTTAAACTGTGTCTGGATGCTTCTCGGGATATGTTAAGCAAAATAAGTTGTTTAATAATTCTCTTTAAGTGGGGCTATTTTCCTTTTATGCATCAGGTATGCTGAAGTGTACACATCCAGTGTTGGAGCTGGGACAAGACAGCTACAGACTCTACTACTTATCCTTCATCTTTATGGGAAGCTGTCTTCAGTTTAGGACAGGGTAGAAGGAATTGGGATTGCAACCCTGCAGGGAAGGGTGGAAAGCTGTCTAGAGTCCTGCCATGTGAATGCTGTACTCTTGTTCAAGTTGGGTGGGGTCTCAGGCCATGACTGTAACTTGTTCACTGTCATGATATATATTTTCCAAGGTCAGGAGTTTGTCTAAACTTCTACTAGGTAAACTCCTGAACCCCAAACCAACCAAATTTAAAATTTAGAGGATGGAAATTCACACACTTCATATGTTCTGCGTGGTCTCTGCCTGCTTTTTAATATTGGCTCACCAAAGTGTTTGTCCTTCTGCCTTGCAGAACACACCTGTGTGTAGTTAAAGCAAGAGATAGAAGCAGCTGAATATCTCTTTGCTGTTGGTTTATTTCCAATTAGAGTAATTGATCTAGAAGTGCTGGAGAGTACTTATCAATGGACCTCAGATGTTTTGAAGTAGGGAAATGAATGTGATTTCTAGATAGAGCAGTGGGAGACTGCTGTTGGCCAGTGGTCTGAGGGTGTGTTTGAGTTAATGCTTTAGAAGTCCTTGAGGTCATACAATCAAAGCTATAGGCAAGAAACTTGTTCTGTGAAGCCAATAACTCTGAAAGCAGAGGTCATCTGTAGGCTACAAACATGACATCCTCACTGCCATCTTCTCTTTCATCTGGTGCATGCATAGATGCCCACAAAGTATTATTTATTGCTAATAATCTTCTGATTTAATTTCAGGCAAGTGAACAGATTTACTATGAAAATGTTCATGGTGAGAGACTTTCCTGATCCATTGAATGTTTTTCCTTCTTGACTGATACCTTTAATTGATTTGAAATGCAGCTTCACTGCAAGAAAGGTAGGGGGTGGCTCCTGTTTTTACAGGAATTCAATGCTCTTCAGGGTGGTTGCTCCTGAAGATCAAAAAGAACAGGCAGAGCTTGAAGGGTCCAGAGCTGGAATAAATGCATTTCAGGCCAAAAGTGAGAAGTCAGGCTGACTGAAGGTACCTACTCATATTAAAGCTATCTGGTCCATTAATGTTCTTCTTGCTTGAGGACTCAGGTAACCATTTCTTCTTCCTTTTGAAATGTAAGTACATGGGAAAACAGCAAGAGTTTTTTTTCAACATGCAATTAGTAAATGGAGTAGTAAGTGAAGACAATTGCAACAATGTTTCTTCTTTCTTCCTTGTAATTAACATAAAATCTTTCAGCACTGGAAAAGCCAGAGTAGAAATAAAACATCACTTCTTGGACACCAAAAGAAAAGAGACCAGTTCTTTGCATACAAAACCAGTGCTAGTGGGCACTGGTGCAGGGCCACTCATGATTAAAATGAAGCAGTGACTAAGCCTGCACAGCTTTGGGGCTGAGCTATAAAATACAACTGCAGCAGAATGGAATAAATACCTACAGCAATTCTGTTTAGCACTGATAATGTTTTCACATGCTGGTATTACATACTGCATGTAAGCAGGTTGCCACACAAACAGGTTGCAGGAAGCAGTGGACAGCTGGGTCCTCAAGCCAACATTAGCCTGTGTATTTTGTCTTTACTGATGCTGTATTTTTGTCCTTGCTCCACTAAAAAGTGTTTATACCACCTGCAGTAGGTCCTAAGGCTCCTGCAGTAGTCAATGGAGGGAGAAAGGCATCTCCACAGATCATTGGGGTTCCTGAGATAGTACAAAAAGTCTTCACCTTCCTCAATTTTCTACAGAAAGCCTAGGCACTTTATTTGATTGAGCCTGGATGTTGCTTATTGTTTGCTAAGCACTCTACTTGCCTGTTGCATGATTACCACATTCTTTAAAATCGGGGATTTGTAAGTGGCAACAAGAAAATCAAGTATCCAGATGTGTATTCTGCAGTAACTGAGAGATGGATGTGCATTCAGAATTGCAAGACAGTATTTTCTTTACTTCAGTCTCTTGTTCCTTAACATCAGGAACTCGGTACAGGACTCAGGTGCCTAAACTCATAAATGTGAGTTTATGTCTGGGGTCAAAAAGCAAACAGATCCAAACCAAGTAATCTCAGAAGAAGTTGCTTCTTGGGATTTTCGTCTCTTCAACAACCATGTTAAAGGCAGAGCTGTACACAGTGGCAGGAAAATTCCCTTGCTGATCGAAGAAGATTTAAGGCAGATAATTTGCATGCCTTGACATATTTAGCCATTAAATTTCCGTAGCAGTGTTTTTGCAAGTTATACCTACAGAGCTCCTACAGATCTGTAATAAGTCACTTATTGGAAATAAGATTCAATTCTATTTGTCTGCTCCTGAAAATGAACATGAACTTGTAAAACTGAAGTTATAATCAATTCTGGGAGAAGACAGCAATGTTTAACTATGTTGCTGAAATGTGTTACATAGAAAGACTGAAGAATGTAAGTCGTTTTCCTACCAAATTTATTTAAATCCCAGTTCAGCTTTTCATCGCAAGCTGAAACTCCCTGAATTTCTTGAATTTACAGCATTAATAGAACTGGGAATTAATAGCTAGGAACACTTAGCATAATTTTTCTTGATGGCTGCTGTCTAATCTCCTGGTCTGAACTGTTGAAGTAGTTATGAGAGACTTTCAGTTAAAATTCACTGGCACCTCAAAGGAGTATGGTGTAAACCTGGTGGTGTAGGCAGGTGCCTGAGTGGAAGAAGTGTGCAGAAATTCATGTCTTCTGAAAGCTTGATGGCTGAAATGAGTAAGGGCATGGGACTGATGGTAACCATTTCTAGTCCTTCGGGTGTGCTCGTTAGCAAGATGTTTTCTGTGCTAATTTAACAAATACAACTCAAAACATGGAACTAAAGAAGTTTGTGTGTCTAGGTTACAGAACTGCAAGTGTCATCATTGCGCTGACAGATGGAGAACTCCATGAAGACCTATTTTTCTACTCTGAGAGGGAGGTAAGTCTTGCACAGCTTTAGCCAGCCAGATCGCAACATGTCTAGTTTTACTGCTTCAAAGGCAAAAAATCAGGGAAACCTTTTTCACTAGGTACAAAATTTTCATGTTCATCAGACATGGATCTTAGAGGTAAACATTAATAGTAGCAATATTTCTGACTCATTAAAACTGAGACTGTTCATAAGAAAGAAGGTTTTTTTTAAAAAAACAAGCTTCCAGTTAAAACAAGGTTTGGAGGTAGAAATAATTCGCAGCTGGTTAGTTTCTGTATTTGCTAAAAAGTTTTGGGAAATCCCTGAATCTTCTCACTTAGACTTCCTTTTTCAGGAAGGTAAAGACCAAAGAAAAAGAGTGAATGTTGTTCCTGTAACCTTCTGTAGCTTCAGAAGAACTTTCGTATGATCAAATAGAAAATTTCCACAAATGTTTCGATTTCCAGGTTTCAGGGATGGATACTGAACACTCTCATTAAGTTAACATGTTATCCAAAATATTAGATGCTCAGTAGTTGAACTTGAAAGACTTTCTGTGCAGTGTTCCTACTGAAGACCTTTTGATAGCAGACATGATGCTTTTGGGGAGATAAGCCAATTCTCACTTCAGTCAAATAAAGATGACTCGAACGTGGAAGATGGTTTTATTACATGAATTTGTTATGGACAGGTCTTTTCCTGTCAGTCTGTCCAAGGTGCAGTTTTAAATCCATTAACAAAAAGAAGGGTTATATTTTAGATGAAAAACAATATTGCTGAAGCAGAAACAAATGTAGTTTCTCTTCCTTATTGTTCATCTCCTTTTCTTCCCTTCTGAAATCGAAAATACACAAGGAAAGTCTGTTTGTTTTTAGAGATGAATGAGCAACTTTAGAGGTCAGAAGTATTATATTTATTTTGGTTTGAAGAGGAACAGTTATTGAGCTGGAAAAACTGAGATCTCAACGTCAGATTTTACACTGAGTTGCTTCAATTCTTTGTGTTTAGCCTTATGAGTGTAGAAATGGGATGATGCTTTCCTTGTAAGCTCTTTGCTGTCTGACTGAACTACTGCAGCCTTGTACTGACGTAATTTGACTTGATGCTGTCTGCTCTAGAAATGGGCTCTCAAAGAGCCAGGTACTCCTGTTACAATGAAAATGAGTAAATGACTTCATATTTGCACAAGAAAGAGCATTTAGAACAGTTGCTTTTTGAACAGTAAATGTAACTTCATCGACAAGTGAAATAGCCTGGAAAAATTAAATTTGTTCATGTTCTCTCCTGATTGCTTTGAAATGCAGCATAAAAAATGGGCTGATAGTTTTGTAGCAGAGGGAGTGAAATGTCCCTTCACCTATGGATACCATGAATTCAGGCATACAGGTGTTTGGAATAAATACCAAAATACTTATTCTGTCTAGAGGTAAAAATCAGAATATTTTAGGCTGCTATTACACTGGTATATGTCCTAAATAAAGCAAAGAAAATGAATTTAGTCTGGTTTACATGTGTTGGACAAACAAATGTTAGAAGTAGGAGTAGCTAGGAAGGTGTGATAATTAGTTTTAAAAAGATAAATGAAATACGTTGGGCTTTATTTTACCAAGCAAATAGTACTCTAGTAGCAGAAAAAAATCTGTTTCTGCAGAATCGGGGAGAAAAGCTTTTAAAGCTTTCTTTTTGGCATGATCTCATTGCTCATTTTATGGAGAAAGTCTAAATTTGTGATTAAGACCTTTCTGAAACCTGCATCCCTTTGTGTTCATGTCATCCTGCCTTTCCTTTTTTCAGGCCAATCGGTCACGAGACCTGGGAGCAACAGTGTATTGTGTTGGTGTGAAAGACTTCAATGAGACCCAGGTAAACAAACTCTTCTGTTTGCTGGCGTATTTGGCAAAGATGCGGGTTGGACACAGGCACAACTCACTTTCTGGATTTAGTTCCAACCCCCTGCCATGGGCAGAGACACCTCCCACCAGAGCAGGCTGCTCAGAGCCCTGTCCAGCCTGGCCTTGAGCACTGCCAGGGAGGGGGCACCCACAGCCTCTCTGGGCAGCCTGTGCCAGTGTCTCACCACCCTCACAGGAAAGAATTTCTTCCTAATATCCAGCCTAAATCTCCCCTCTTCCAGTTTATGGCCATTACCTTTTGTCCTGTCGCTACATGGCCTTCTAAAGAGTCCCTCCCTGCTCTCCTGTAGGCCCCCTTCAGGTCCTGGAAGGCTGCTATCAGATCCCCCTGGAGCCTTCTCTTCTCCAGGCCCAATAACCCCAACTTTCTCTGCCTGCTTTCATAAGGGAGGTGCTCCAGCCCTCTGATCATCTTTGTGACCCTCTGGAGCCACTCCAACAAATCCAAGCCCCGTCCCTGAGAGCGGTGTCCAAACGCTCCTTGAGCTCCAGCAGCTTGGGGCCATGCCCACTGCCCTGGGGAGCCTGTTCCCATGCCCACCACCCCCTGGTGCAGAACATTTTCCTAACACCCCCTGACCGTCCCCTAATGCAGCTCCAGGCTGTTCCCTCAGGCCCTGTTGCTGTCCCCAGAGAGCAGAGCTCAGTGCCTGACCCTCCGCTCCCCTGGGAGGGAGCTGTAGGCAGCCGTGAGGCCTCCCCAATCCAATTTTTGACTAAGCAGAGGCTGGTACAAATGGCCCAGTCTCTGCCATGACAGGAAGGGTGAATCAAGCCTGTATCTCTAGATGAGGTATAGCTTGCACTAGTTTTATTTATAAGGGCAAAATACTGGACCATTTTGGTTAGTTCCCTGGTTTAAGTGATGTACGTGCTGAACTGCTTTTGTGCGTTAGTGGCCTGCCATGTTGGTGCAGTGGCTGGAGAGTTACTGAACTGTGTGCTTTACAGTCATGTGGGAGGCAAGGGTTTTGTACTAAAGAACGTTAGGCTCTGGACATTGGTGAAAACTGTGTTCTGTCTTGTCTTTAAAGTTAAGGAAGCCATTTCTCATTCCTGACAGCAAGCTTTCTAAAGTCAATCAGGCTGAACTTTTCAATATTCGACAAAGTCCAATGCGTTAACAATCCATACAGAATACTTAGAGTATTAGGTTTTTTTTTTTTTTTTTTTTTTTTTTTACTCAGAAGTGGATGTGTCTGAAGAACTCTTATTTTGCTGCCTGCTGGCTAATTTATCTCATTCTTGCATTTCTGTTTTATTTATTTTTACTGCTCTCTCAGCTGGCTAGAATTGCCGACAGCAAAGATCATGTCTTCCCAGTGAATGATGGTTTTGAAGCCCTTCAGGGAATCATAGACTCTGTAAGTATTTTTAATCATCTATTTGCATGTGTGCGTTAGCTAGTGTTAACCTGACAGTTGAAGGTTTAGTTTTCCTGTGTTAACAGGGGGCAACAGACTGCTAATAATTCACTTAAACATTTGGTCCAAATAAACCTTTATTTGTACTAATATTGCTACTTCAAGGTTGAGTTTATAAACAGGTCAAAATACAGGAAGCATTAGGCCCAAATATTTTTATATTCATATGTTTTTCTCCATGATGTGGTGTGCATGATTGAATTTACTAGGTACTTTGTGACAATTTATGAAATGGCTGCCACACAGTGGGTCGGCAGAGTTATGTTAGAGCACATTGCATATGAGGGATTAGAGCACTTTTTGATCTCCATCTTCCTGCTTGGTTGGCATCTTTTCTATCCTGATGGATGTGCTGCACTGCTCACCGGTTCAGAATAAGGGATCTTGCTATCTGTGCCAAAATCCTGAAAATGCAACCTTCCACGTTTGGCCTCCCAGTGTGTTTTATTTTTTCCTCCAGAACTATATTTCCCAATTCAGACTGATCAGCTGCTGGCATTTCCTTCACGGGCGGGATGCAGCATGTAAGAGCTAGTGCATTCCTGAATGGCTTGGATGTTAGCAGTTCAGCTGACAAGCGGAGAGGCAGCATAGATTGATCCCTTTCCCAAGGCTTGTCCACATGTCATGCGCATAGCTCTGTGGTCTCTGCTGGCAAATAGTAGAGCCTCATAAGACATCTCTATTTCTAGATCTAAGTTTCAAGTGACCTTATTCTGTCTCACTGTTGTGGTTTAACCCCTCGGGATTTCACAACAGTAGCTCACTTTCCTCTCCCCCTCTGGAGGGCAAGCTCGAGGCTGCTAGTGGCTGCCGGCGGCCAATATCAGCGTGGGGAGGAGGGAAAGTGAGAGGAAAATAAAAAGGTAGAACTAGAGAGTTACTTCTGTAACTAACTTTACTTCGGTATTAAAAATGAATGTAAGAGGTTTGGAGTAGAACAATTAACTTACAGCAAAAGGCAAGCTCTCGCCAATGCGCCAGCCCGACCGCCCAGAGCCAGACCTGACCGCGCAGCGCAAGGACCCCCGAGCACCAGGACCCCCCCCCCCACCACGCCTACATGCGCCTGCCCACACCACGCGACCCCGCGCCAGCCCGACACAGCTCCGCAAACCGCGGCTTTTTCCAGAGAGCAGGGTGCTGTGATGTATATGCTATGGAATACTCCGTTTTTCCTTAACTCTGTTTTCAACAATGACACTCACCTAGGACTCACCAGGGCTTCCCTTGACTGAGCAGGAAAAGCAATAAATGGGAGGATGTATATGCCCTTTTTATTTAAAGTGTAAAAGGTGACAAATATTTAGAAAATGTTGTTTTCAGATCACTTTCATTGTTTTTCTTTGCTTGCAATCATTCTAATTAGATTGCTTCCTGTGGCTACAAAAAGGATGGGAAATCCTTTTAGGGACATGTGTTTTGTTCATTTTGGTATGGGCTTTTTTAGTTGATATAACACAGATGTAATATACAACCTTTCACTTGAAGCTAGGGAGGGCAGGTTCACTGGGGGGGGATCTCAGATTTCTGTGTTTACAGCAGTTACGCACTATTCTGACCACGTAATACTATGCAAAAAACCTGTCCCCTCAGCACAGGCACAGTCTCCCCTAGTGCTTTTGCATGTAGATGGAATCCCTTGTGTGTTGGCTTTCCAGGCACTGTCCAAATGTGGGGCTACTGCCTCAATGCTCTTGGACAGTCAGGTGTTGCACATCATTTAAGAAAGCAACAAAACAACAAAAAGCACTATTTTGCTTCCCAGCCCTGCGTTCTCTTTGCAGCTGTTTTTAATGAATTCCAGAAGCAGTTCTGACTCCCTTTCCAGTTGTGCTTAAGATATAGGAAGACTTCAGCCTCTAGGAACTTAGTCAAGAACCACTTCAGCTGACTGGTGCAAGATTTATCAACCCTGGAGAGGAGGGTCACAAGAAGTAATTACACAGTAGTGAGTCTGTTACCTGATCTCCTGCCGATAGCATGGTAGCATTGTCGTATGGGGACCATGCTTTCTCTCATCCCTTCCAAACAATCTGAATGCCAGCACATATCCTATAAAGCAGGCAGTGCCTTGCATTGAAGTGATTCCAACAGGCTGTGTAGAAGGGAGACGTGTAAAAGCAATAGCAAGAAGGAAATAAATCACTCTGTAGAAAAATGTAGTCCGTAGGTTCTTGTTCTAGCCAGAAAACAAGCTGCCTCAGACCTTCTTTGTTGTCCCTGCAAAGTACCTCTTTCTTGGTGCATAGTGTTTATATTCACAGGAGAGTATTTTCCTGTTGAAAGAGCCATGAGATTTGGGAGCTGTGGATTTCTTTCAGCTCCTGTATAAATGCTGGCATAGCAAGGATGCTCAGCTACGTGTGAAGGGGATTGGTTTGGCTGCTGGCTGAAGTAACAAGGGAAGGGAAAATAAAATGATGGGTCTGGGAGAGATTAGTGTTTGAAATCACTCAGAGATGTGGGGAGTTGAGCTTGTTCTGGCCTGCAGTGATTTGGTGTGAACTGTTCTGTGTTCCTGCTGAGACAGCCTGACTCTTCCCTCCTCCCCCTGTCCCAGGGAGTAAATCTTCCCTCACCCTTTACATGTGCAGAGGCGGTGAACTCAGAGGCCCCTCCAGGTTGATTAAGATGATGGGAGCTGGGAGAGGTAGGGCTTGAGGGTCGCTCTCTGCTGGGTCTGCATCTGCTGAGCAAAGATGTTCAGGGTGGTGGGTCTGCACGTCTCGCTACACACCTGCCCTTGCTTCCCAGCCAGCCTGTGGGAGCCAGCAAGTCTTCAGTGAGCAGCTGGAAGGAAATCTCCCCTGTGCTGTTAATGTGGGGAGGTAAAAACCCCACTGTCTGAGCACCACCAAGCTGTCCAGGCTGTGCTCTGGAGAGTGCTTATATGAACTGAAAATATATCCCCGTTGTGAAGCCATGCTTAGAAACGTGATTCTTAAAGTGGGAGATGAAGGTACTCAGTACACTGTAGGCTTTGGTCCTTTCTCTCCTATGAGTTCCGATGTGATTTTTATTAAGCAAATCAGTTATTTTTTCCCTCTCACTGAAACAGTCACTGTTAAAATTTCAATTTCCCTCATATTTAATGATTTGGGCTTTTTTTGAGTTGTTAGGAGTGAGGGCAGAATCTGGTAGAGAAAACAGACACCTGATTGCTGTAAATTGGGAAACAAGTTGAAGAAACTCCAGTAATTTCTCGTTTTTCTTTGTGCTGTGTTTTTCAAGAAAAGTCTGAGAAGAAAAACATGAAACTCAACTTCATGTACAACTCAGTCTCTTTGGTAGAAGTGCTGGAGGCAGTGAAATGTGAAGCAGCATGAAAGCCAGGACAGGATCTGGTCATTACTTACTTCTGAGCCTTTAGACCAAACTGGCTGGAAGACTGGTGGCTTGGAGCAAGACTACTCCAGGACACTGTGTGTGTTAAACAGTGGCCTGACCTCAGAGCTGGTCTCAAATCCAGACATAGTCCCAGGTCCCTTAAATAATTAAACTCTCTGAGCAAGCTGCAGGAAGCTGTATGAAGCAGTTAGGGTGTATGAGGAATGAAGTAGTACAAACTAATTTGTATTGTTAGACTATCTCCTTTCCATAAAATGGTGCAAATTATTCATCATTTTACATTTAATTTAGTGTGGACCATCTTAATAGTGGTGTCCTCCTACTCCCAGTGTGTTTCAGGTCTTATATCTGCTCTTAGATTTGCCTTTACAGCAAAAGAAAAATAGCTTGGAAATATATTGTCTCCAAATAATTCTGTTACACAAATGCCCTCTGAGACAAACTGCAATCCTCAATATCCATAGTGTGGAACATTTCTGAGAACCTAATCTGAATGCATGATAAACCAAGCATATGAGGAACATGGTGATACTTTTATGCACTCATCCTGAGCTAGGTGTTCAGATTTCACCTGTAATATATATACTGTGTATTTCCTGGTGTAGGGAGAGGGGATGAGAATCCTTGTGTGAAGGAGAGATGGAAGTAATTTCCTTTGCAAGTCATCTCCTGTATGCATGAAATCTGTAGTTTACATGAATTTTTAAGTCAGCTGTCTGATTAATTGCAAACATGTAATCTGAGCTTTACAAGTACACTGCCTAAGGCCAGCAAGCTGGGCTCTTCAAACTTCTGCAGCTAGTAAGGAAGGACGGGATCCGGAGGGCAATTCAGAGCAGGAGCTTCACATGGATATTCTGAATCTGTCTTCTGTCAGAGCCAAGCTTTCTACATAGGCCAAAAAGTCAGCAGCTCAAACCTCTTGGCTAGGTACCTAGACGAGCCATCTAAGGACAGGATTTTGAACCCCAGTCTCAACTACATGGTGTTGCTTTTTGTGGTTGTAGTCACATTTTCTATTTCTTCTTGCTTCCCCCAAATGCATCTTTAAAAAATGACTTAAATATATTAATATACTTTTTACTTAGCTCATGAGATATTATTGGACAGGAAACACTTCAGAAATAAATTACTGTTGTGTAGTTGGCAACAGACTTTGTCATTTAAGAGTGCAACAGAGCTTGATAATGAGTACCTAGCCTAAGACTGTAGGTCGTTCACACTAATACTGATTAGGCAGTAACCTTCCACTAAACTGCAGCATCCTGTTTGCTAATTAGAGTTCCCAAATTTAGTGGAAAAAGAGATTATAAGTAATATGCAACTGTCATGGTAAAGTAATCTGGCTGTATGCTTGTGGAAACCGACAGCTGCAGAATTTCCCTCCCTTTATTTTCTTCTCTTTATTTTAAAAGCCAGGTGACCTGCAGGACCTCTCCTGGTTCTTGGTCTTCGATATGCTGCTGAGCAGAAAGCTAAATTAGTCACAGATAATGCTAAATCCAGTTCTGTTCTGATAGAAAACTATGACAAATAAAACCATTTCACACTTCTACAAGAATTTGTTGCATTTTTTATTTGTCATGTGAACATATTAGCAAGAGCTCATCCCAGGAGCGTGTGTGGAGCTGGAACATAACTGGAGTCCTGATTTGGGAGGCTGAGCTTGGTCATTAAGCGTGTGCTGCTAAAGACACTGGGATGCCTCCTCATCAAGAGCAAGCACTTGCTTCAAATACTGCACTGATGTCAAGGCAAGCTGCCCTGAGGCCATGCAGTGGAGCTCTCCTTGGTGCTCTGTTGGAGTTAAGGCACTCAGCTGGGAGACTGCATCACCACCATGGCATGTCACTTTGCTTTCCTGGGGAGTCAGCCCAGGGAATGAAGCACACCTGCAAGGCTGTGCAGACCTTGGGAAGCAAGAGAACAGGCAGTCAGATTGGCTGCTCCACCATGATTTAAAATAGTCCTCTTCCATGTATTTTTATAACAAGGAGGAGACATAAAGTAATTCTTTAGCAATAATTACTGCTGCATGATTTCCAATGCTTGGAGCATTGGAAACTTTTTATTCTAAATCAAAATAAATATTGCAACTGACACTGTAAAAAGCAAAACAAAACCAAAAGCCATTAGGGTAAGCTTTACGGGAGCGTATATGAAATGATTTGGACTGGGAAGGAGCTCTGCATCACCTGGTGGAGACACCTGCTGTTCCACCCTCCCATCCGAGTTGACTTACAGCATGTTGTTTGCAAGTAACTGAATAGAGATCACGAATCTCAAACTAAGCCTTGTGTGGTTTTACTTCATTTTTAAAAACAAAATTTTTACTGTTTTTGTCATGCTTTTGTTTCCAGCTCATTTGCTTCCTTCCTTTTTCACTTTGTTGCTGAAAGTCAATTAAGAGAAGTGCACATTAAAATATTTTGGTTGGGGGGTGCTGAAGGTGAGGGGAGCAGAAACTGAAGGGGAGTTTGGAAAAATGTGGGGAGAGCCTATTGTTAGATGAGATATTTTTTCAGTGGAGAGGAAAAATGCTTGGAAAAATGTCAAGCCTTTGCTGAGTTCATTGGCCCTGCCAGTCACTCTGGGGAAAAATGCTGTGTCTTCAGAGAAGCAGAAGCCACAATGAGTAAGGGGTGGGTGGCAGAGCATCGACCCAACATGGATGGCTAGCTCGCTACAGATGGAAGAGTGTTCTTACAGTCCTCCTTTTTGTTGTTGCTGTTGTATTTTCTGCACTCTGCCTTTCAAATTCTTCTAGTGCTTTTCAGCTTAGCTCTCAGCTGTTGACTTTCTCTCTTTTTTTTTTTTTTTTTCCTCCTAACAGTTCCTGTGTAATCTTGTTCCTGCAAATCTTCTTTCTCCTCACTTGTCAGGCTGCCAGCGGCTCAGATGGTTCTGGTTCCTTCAGTCCCTTTCAGTCTCTACCAGCCGTGTTTCTGAGTAACTAAAACTTTTGTTTAAAAGTTTTAAAAAAATAATAATTGTACCTCTATGCACCTACATTTTTGATGCAGAAAGCCATGATTGCAGAGAAAAAAAAAAATATCTCTTACTGAATTTATTGTTTTGGTTGCTTTTCTTTCCTTACAGATGTTTCAATTTAATGTTGGAAAAATAGTTTTCATGTTGGATTTGAGTCATGATGCTTGGCTGACATTTGCTTGCCTCTTAGAGCTGACCTAAATTTTGATAAGAATTGCCTCGTGTTGGGGCTGCTTAGCCCAGCCCTGTACACCCTCAGCTCCTGGTCACTGCTGCTGTTTCCTCAGGGGCTTACAGGTGCTGTCACAAGTTCTCTGACTGTGTACGGTGAAGAATTTGAGTCTTCAGAGCAGGAGAAAGGCTGCTATTTGCAAATAACAGCTTGAGCAATTCTAATGTAGTATGGGAATAAATTGTATCCAAGTCTCGTGTGGTCCTCTTGACTCTCAGCTAGTCTGCCAAGCCTGATGCTGGAGCATATGTAAATCCCTGCCTGCATGGTTTAAGGCAGTGCCAGCCCTTGTGAAGAAATACTGCTTCATTTATGTTCCTTGCCAACCTCACCTAAAGGGGAACAAGCCTCGTTTAGGTCAAGGAAAATTGTCCTTTATCTTGATTTGAAAACACAGTGCAACTTTGAGGATGTACTCAGGCATGCTCTGATAGGTCAGGTTGTGGAGAGTGGGAATCAGTTTCCTTCCTAAATAGTGATACCTTGAGGTGGAAGAGGAATGGTGCCTGAATGGCCCAGTTACACTGGGAAGTTAGGATGACATAACAGTGACGTAAATGCAATTTCCAGTGTTGAGTTGAGCATTGAGATGAGAACAACTGCACTCTCGAGCTTTCATGTTTGTGTGCCTCTAGATAAACAATTCTTAGATATTTCATGACATTTATTTTCTGTCCTTTAGATTTTGAAGAAGTCATGTATTGAAATTCTGGCTGCAGAACCTTCCAGTATATGTGCAGGGGGTAAGTGTAAATTGAGGTTCTAGATGTTGATTTTGCCTAAAATCTCCCTCTATCTCTTAATTGCTGGAGAGTCAGGAGAAACTAATTAACTGGTGCTAAAGATTTTGCTTTTTTTTTTTTTTTTTTTTGGTGAAATTCTTTTTCAGCTTACAGTAGTTTGCACGCTTCCCATTTCTGTCAGATGATACAAAATTAGATTTTCTTACAGAAAAGGGTTGAATAATACAGTTTTGCATAATCTGCCTTTCAGTCAAAGCCGCTTATCTGACTCGAGCTGTTCGAGTCTTGAAGTAGATAAGCCTCAAAATTACAGAATCAGGAAAATCAGAGATTAGGTTTAGAATTTTGCAGACCCATCAACTCAGAGGACTGATTAAGAAACTAGCAAAATGTTAAATGAGCAAACGTTGATCTAGAGGTATCTATGAGCATACCTTCGCTATTTAGGATTGATACAGTGACTGCCAGGACTAGAATTCAAACACTGTAATTCATACTGCCACCTCTTTGTGTGCTTGTTCTAATATGATTGTGCTGTGTTCACTGTGGCTTTAAAGTCCTGGTGAGCATTTCTGTACTCAGCAGAACCCAGCCTTTTTGGAAGAAACCTTGAGAACCGTTTTAGCATCTTCCATCTGCTTCCTGTGAGCTCTGCATTTTATGAAGTGTTTCCTAACTGTTTGTTGAATGTGCAGCCGTTGATTAAGTGGAGAGGTTGGGAGCAGAGCTGAAGTTTGCAGAAAAGGATGAGTCCCTGACAAGTTCTGCACCTTCATATATTCTTAACTTCAAAATTCAAATGAGAAAGCCAATTGACAATGCTTCATTGTTTTCGCTTCCGTAGCAGCTGCTTTCATCAACCCTCCTGCAGCTCCTATTCCTGGAATGAATGTCTGTATCCCTAAACATACATAGGTAGTCAGATTTTCCTAATGGATGCAAGATACCAGACTAAATGCTCAGTAACTGTGAGGGACTGGTTTTGTATTCCCTGGATGTCAGTATAGTAGTTTGGTTTTTGAAACCAGGATGGCATGATTGACATGAATTACAGTTTTTAGTTATCTGTTTCTGATTTTGCTTGGCCATTTAGTTCCTTTCTTAAAAGAAGGCTCCAAAACAGATTTCTGTCTACCTGAGCATGATAGATGGTCATTGTCATGACCCTGATACAGTGCAGTGATGTGCCATAAGGAAATGAAATTGTATGGAAGCTCAGATTCACCTTACACATATATAGAGGGTTTGTGATACTTAAGCAAGTGATAAAAAATGATGCTTACGTAATGTCATAAGTCAGAAGATCGCTTACAGCCATGATTTATGATTAACACTTTCTAATGTTGTTGTTAGTTGCTTATAGAGCTTATCACTGGCATTCAGTGTGTCTTCATGGAAATTTAGGGATAAGGTAAAGCTGTATCCAGCAGACCCAGCTGAGAAGAAATGTAGAGGGGATTTATGTAACCTGTGCACGTTGGAATTTGGCCATTACTTCACAAGAGGGGCAGTGATAACCTTGGAAAATGCTGACTGTTACTTAAATGCAGGTCTTAAATGTTACTTAAATGAAGGTCTAATCTCTGAGTTTGGGCAAATCCTCTACTATTTTCCAGCTGCAGCCTGTTCTAACAGTTAGAACTTCGAGTTTAATGAAAGTTGTACTGAAAGAGAATTAGGTGCATTGGTGACTTTTGGAGATAAATTTGGCAGATGTAGCTCTGATACCCTGGGTTTACTTGATTTTGTGCACTTTCTTGAAGACCAGTGTCAGTTTGTTTGTTTTTTTTGGAAGGAGAGAACAAGGACTCTGTTACCCAAGGCAACTCTTGCACTGCAGACTGGTCCCAGACGCTTCTGAGTAATGACGTTTTAGCAGCAACACATCTGTCTGAAATGCCAGTTCCCCAGTGGCTTGGTTTTGCATCAGTCTAGAAATGGAGTGTGTGTGCTGGATCTGTTCCTTTCAGTCCCAACCAGAGACAGGATTGCCATGGTTAATCTGACATCACTGGTACACCGTTTTCTGACTGTGCTTGAACTCTTATTCCCCAGCAGTTGAGATTTCTGTGATTTCTCTAAAGTATTCATCAGCCCCCACTCCAGCCCCAACTCCAGAACACAGCTCTTCTCCCCCATTCTTCCCAAATGCTCTTGGACAATACATAATGGGCCTGTCAGGCAGCTTCCCTGGCTAGATGTGGTGGGATGATTTGCAACTTGGCTGTAAATGAGTGGGACCTGGAAGGGAGCCCAGATTCCAGAGCAAATCTGCCTTTTTTTTTTTTTCTTTTGACAAGTACAGTGTGCGTGTCCTAAGGGAAATGAAAAAAGATGGGGACTGTAAAGTGCAAGGAGAAGATTTTGAGTCTAAATTCCAGTCCTTGTTGCTCCTGAGGATTTTAAAACTGAGGTGGCATTTCTGATGCTCTGCGATTACTCCTGCATTGTCTTGGACCAGAAATGTTTTGCATTCAATTCATGCTCACCAAAAGCGAGTGGGGATGATCTGAATGTCTCTCCTAGACAACAATAGGAATTGTGGGGGCTGGTTCCTTCACCACGGGGAGCTGCAGAGGGTGAGCCCCTGTGTCTGCTGCCAGAGCTTTCTGGGACCGTGGCCCTGTTTCACAACCGAAGTGGGAGGGTAGTGCTTGCCTTGTGAGGCAGTCCTAATGCTGGTGGCTGCAGGAAGTTCATACACCTTTCCCAGTACGAGGTTCAAGTAGCTAGAGTAACAAGGGACAGTAGAGGGTGGTCTGAAAGACTTGTGAGGATATGATCTCGTTCAGCCCTGCTTCTTCCAAAAAGGACTGCTCAGTTCAGTGCTCCGGTGGAGGTGACTGACAGACTGCTGTTTAAAATGGCAGCCCTAGGAGGGGAAAAGCCCGTTCGTATTAATGCTTTTGTTGTAGGTCAGTTAAAATGTTTCTGTTGAATTTTTTTTCCTGTTTCCTAAGCCTCAAATTAGAACTGGATAGGAAGAGTGTGGAAGTTCCATTTCTAACAACTTCTAGATTTCAAATTGTTCAAATTTCAAATTTTAGGATGAGAGAGCTCAAGGGAAGCCTCCATTCTTTGCCTCCCTATGAATCAATAATCTGCTGTTTCTTTTGCTACAGAGTCATTCCAGGTTGTCGTGAGAGGAAATGGATTTCGACATGCCCGCAATGTCGACAGAGTTCTCTGCAGCTTCAGGATAAATGACACAGTGACTCTCAGTAAGCTGTTTTGTTATATATATATATTTTTTTTTCCCTGAGTCTGCACTAGCAGGCATTTGCCTGGAAAACATATTGGATTTTCAAATACTTTGACTGTGAAGCAATAATTATGGGGTGAGGAGCAATTAAATTTGCAGAAGGCTGTGAAGTTCAGGGAAAGCCATCCTCAGCATGTGGCTCCATGAAGGGCAGGAGGAAGACAGGTTAAGCTTGGATTCAAGGGGAACAACAATGGCATGTACTAGTCAGAGCTACCATGACTGTAAAATAATAATAATAGTTAATAATAGTGCCGTGAACCCAGATGAAAGTTTATGTAGTACTTTTTCTGCATGAGCTTTTACTGTAGGTGACAAGGATGGAAGAGAGCTGGCCCATTTTGGATTTTACAGGCAATGCTGAAGGGTTTGTAAAACTTGCCCCAGCTTGGGCATATGTAAAGACATTGGTGAAAAGAACAGGCTGCAAATAATTTTAACTTTAAATGGATCCTGCCAAGCAGTGAAGTGCAAGAGATGTTTATGACTTCTCTGAAACCCAGCATCCATCCTCAGGCTCCAGTAAAAGTGTAATCATCTGGTCCATAAGGGTAACAGGTCCATTGCCAAGAGATTGGATTTTTCCAGGAGAATTACTAGTGGTGTTTTGTTGTAACTCTGACAGAAGTGTGTGGATATACAAGTCTGAGCAGTGGTGAGGACCAAATACAGAGGGCAAGATACTTGCATGAACAGTGCATGTCTTGCTGGACTAAGTATGTAGTGAGGTCGGGTCTGTTTCTGCCATTGTCTGTATTGTGGTGGTACTTAGCTGGCCTGGTCACGCAGTGTAAACAAATGCTGTTACTGGAGGCGGTGTTGGTGCAGTGGCTAAGGTAATGCTGTGCTTTTCTGGATGAAGCTTGGAACAGCAATTTCCTCTATGGAGTTTACCAAGCAAAAAATAAAATGTGGCCCAGCTCCTGTGAGTTGCTTTTTGCTGGCAGAAGTGGCAGGCACATTAGATTAGACCCCGAGTGTCTGGTGTTTTTGTGAAGGGTACTGAGGACCACTTAACTGGATGGACTACTGATCCTGTTGTTCTCATCCTGCATACCTGTAAACCCACGTAGGAAACAGATAGCATAATTCGTAGCTAATACCACTAGAATTCAGTTTGCCTTACATCAAATCTATTCAGAAGCTGTTTTGGAGGTGGTCCTGACTCTTTTTAAGTATAATATAAATGCATGAATTAGTTTCTTACATGTGAAAGTCTTGTGGACTTGCTTATATTTCTGCATGTGTGTAATGTTCCTCAATTAAATTAGGAACAGTTTGCTAATGGTCTGCCTTGTGAGGAATGTCCCTAAACATTCAGGGCAGGCCCATTTCCAGGGCAGTGAGTGTGTGTAGCATGTCCTGCGTGATTCTGTGCTGTCATGCAGGCCTGCTCTATAGCAGACAGGTTCAGGAGTCACCAACTCTTGTGAGGAAGCCTGATGGGCTGTGCTTCACCTGATTCCTTAGCTCAGATACAGTGAGTATTAAAGATGTGAAGAGCAAAAGTTGAAGTGCAAAGAGCAGAGAGGGGCACATGTGGTGGGAGAGGAGAATGGGGAAGGAGAGAGTCAAAGCACAGGACTGAGGAACCACAGTGAATTCATTGTTCTGGGGGCACTTCCATGCAGCCCACAGAACAAGTATTGGAGATGTGTGAAGAGGTGAGAGGTGGCTTTCAGAACAGAATGGTACCGGCAGGCACAGATTCCTGCTTTTCCTTTTAAGATCGATAAAATCTAACCCAAAACTTATGCGACCAGAACTCATTAAATCTGGATCATGGCTGCATGTAGGTTTTGAAACGTTTGGTTTCTCCTGAGGGTTTAGTGATCATGTCTTATAAAGTCTTCTGTAGTTCTCCAAGCTGGGCAGGAAACTTTGCCTTCTCTCTCCACCTGGAAGATTCCAATGGAAATCAAACTTCTGTTCAAATATTTAGAATTTTTCTTTTCATCAAAAGGCTGAAGCCATTTGGCACAAACCCAAAAGACTTTAGGTTTGTTTGCTGGAAGCTGATGACAGATTTTAGCATTGTTAGAGCTTGCACATCTGCAGTTTTTCAATTAAAACATGAAATTTGAGTGAAAATTTTCACTTTGTAGAGGAGCTATTTTCAGTTCAAGGAAGAAGGAAGGATTTCTCAAGCAGTTTTATTTTATGCTAAGAAATGCATGGGTGTGAATAAAGGGACTTACAAGAGCTACACTAATACCACTCAGCATGACAGAAGTTCCTAGACTTACGAGTTTGGGAGTGCCCATGTTACCCTGCTGACCTGGCCTCCTCTCAAGCCCTGAGCATTCCTCAGACCAGATATCCCTTTGAGAGGCTTATGCTGCTGATGAGCTCCAGATGAAGACTGACTGGGTCAATGTGTGCAGTATTTCAGTTTTAGGACCACCAGGGGAAGATCTGTAACCATTTTGAGAGGGGATAAGAGCTACATTTGGCTTAATAAATTATGCCATCACTTTCCTTGTGTTTGCATAGAATCATTTAGCGTATGTTGGAAACACAGCATTTTTTTTTCTTGCAATGTGACTTTTGCTCTAAGTAAAATCCTAAGCAATTAAAATTATGCTCTCAATGTCAGTTGTTTGTTGTTTTTTTTTAACTCAAGGTCTTTGAGAAACCTGAGTCTCTTAGGAAGAAGGCTGTTTTTCCTGCTGGTGAAATAAATGGGTTGGTGTTCTTGCTGTTTGTTGCAGTCAGTAAAGAGGGGTCATTTCCTAACAGCTTCAAAGGAGGACAGTGAGTAGTACCTGAGATGGTACTCACATCTCACCTGAGACCAGTGAGATGTGCAGTGAAACTGCACATCCTGAGCATTAAAGGGATTTGGGCCAACGCAGCCAAAATCTCTCTGTTTGACTTCCATTAACTAATGTCATAGCTTATGGACGAGCTAAGAATAAAATGCAGTTATCAGCACCACAGCTGTAGGCATTAACTTAAAGATCACACTTCAAAACATTTCATGGAGTCATAACAAGAGTTAGAGCCACACTATCTCCTTAGAGTAAGTTGGCAACACTATCTCCTTAGAGTAAGTTGGCACGGCATCTTGATCTTGAAAGCTACAATCTGAGCACAGAATGTGATATGACTAACAGATAAAATTAGAGCAAGGACATAAGCTGAATTCTGAGTTGAATCTCTACCTGTAAACTATGCAGTGGTACAACTGGCAGTCTCAGAAATATTGCTTTTGATCCATTGACCTCAAATCTCCCAGTGAACCTTTCTGGGGTGTGCTTTACGATGGCTTAGCATTACTGGGGAATCTGTTTTTGGTACAGTAGGGCTGATAAACAACCACAAAAGGAGATTAAGCAGCATGTGGAGGAAAGCAAAAGGCAGATGTGAGCTTTTTGGAGCAGTGATGAAGATGATGCTAAAAAGTCTTTACAGTGGGACAACAGTCTTTGTTCTGGGAGGCTTTGTTCCCCTTCCCAAGGTACCTCTCCAGCACCCGACTGAGTTCAGTAGGAAACATTTAGGGAGCAGCCTTGCTGAAAAGGACGTGGGCGTTCTGGTGGACTCCACGCTGAACATAAGTCAGCAGTGAGCCATTGTAGCAAGGAAAACAAATCAAATTCTGGACTGCATCTACAGGGGCATTACTAGCAGAGATAGAAATGTGGTCATCCCACTCTGCTCATCGCTTGTCAGCCTGACCCTGGAGTGTTGTGCCCAGTTCCATTCCCACAATTCAAAAAAGGTGCAGGCAGACTGGAGAAGGTCCAGAGGAGGGCCATGAAGATGATCCAAGGACTGGAGAACCTGCCCTTTGTGAAAATACTGAAAGAATTAGGTATCTTCACCCTGGAGAAGAGAAGGCTTGGGGTGGGGGGAACACACCCCATCACAGTATTCCAACACTTAAAGGGCAGCTACAAGGACAACAGACGCCCCCTCTTCACAAGGACAAACATGGAGAAGACAAGGGGCAATGGGCACAAATTGCTGGGAGAGGCTTTGTCTTGATACAAGACAGTTTTCACAGTGAGAGCTACAACATCCCCAGGGACATGGTGCAACCCCAGTCCTGGTTTTCAAGTTCAAACAGGGTGCTAGATAATCTCATCTAGGCTCCCTTTTCCCATGTAAGATTGCCCCTGCTGATCATTTAAGGTCCTTTCCAACCTGAGAAGATTGTAAAAAGATTGTAAGAAGAACATTGAAAGAAGAAGATTGTAAGATTGAGCTCCTGGTGGCTGAGGCAGTTCATGATATTGGCAAGACTGGGAGGCAGGAGACAGTCCCCTCTGCCTCCTACCAGGCGTGGGGAGGACTGAACTCTGGTTGTCTGGTCTAAACCAGGGCTGAAATTAGGGTTCCAAAAAAATGAACTCTTTGGGGTATTTGAAGCCTCCCACCACTTCCAGGTTCAGTTAGTAACAGTTGCAACCACAAGTAGAATAATTTAATGTAATAGTGAGGAGAAGTCAGCAAGGGAAGTGGAGGAACAGAAAGAACCACCAAATTCAAAAACAGAATCACATCAGGATTGGTAGTCTAGTGCAGCAGACTTGAAGTAAGACTCAAATGCTATCATCAGTTGACAATCAGTTGACAATCAGCATTACTATGAATCCCTTCTGCAAGGCAGGTGGCCTGTTGAACCTGAGTTGCACAACGCTACAAGGATGCAGATCCATTGAGCAAGCTGTGACAGGACTGTTTTGAAAGGCGAAGGAGCTTTGTTGTCACGTCTCATTGGAAGTGGAAGGGACAGCCTTGGAAAGGTCATCGTTACTCTATGTGTCAAAATTGTTTGCTCTCTATTTTCTTTTATAATTTGCTTTTCAAGAGCTGCAGTGTGATGGTCTTTGTGCATGAGGTCTGCAGCTTTGTGCATGAGGCCTGAAAAGAGTGGATCTTGGCCTTCATTTGAGTGTTGTATTAGGAGTTTTTAAGGACATTACTGAAGGTACCTGTTCCAAATGAGCTGACACTCAGCCTAATACTCTTCCTCCTGGTTTATGGGGCTCCTCCAGAAGCTAGAGACTCAGTGCAAATCTCCTTTCTCAATGGCCATCCTTCTTTCCTCTCCTGTATAGTCTGCTCAGTGCTTTATTTGCCACTCCACTTTTTCTCTTGTCAATAGCTTGACAGTTTGCTCTTTACTTGAGGCTGCACTAGCTGTGACCTGCCATCTGTGCTGCTCTTGCATCCCAATAGCTTCCCAGCTCAGCTTCTTCAGAGCTGGCTAGCTCTGAAGCAAGGCATTCATTCCTGAAAACACCCTGAAGTCTTCGCAGAGCTGAGAAGGTCATCCATCAGCTTTCCTCTATTCAGCATATCCTGTCCATGGAGACACAAAAACATCCAGTGTTGCCAAGGGGAGGAACTGTTTGCGAGGGTTACCTCACTCCCAAACACTGTGACCTGCTGCTGGTGGGGGTGAGGAGAAAGGCTTCTTCCTCCTTTTTTTGTGTGCTGACTGTCTGTGTTAGCTGAATAATTTTTTTACAGCGTCCATGAGAGGAATTTCACAGTTGCTTTCAGGAAGGACCAACTTCTCTTAGTGCATTTTTGTTTGAACTGTGCTCTTGTGTCCACAAAATGGCCATGGAAAATCAGGAAAATAAGGCCAAACACATTCCCCATCCTCTGACCTGGTGTATTCATTGTGTCCTGAATCGCAATGCATAGGTCAAAAGTGAGCTCATTCTCCCTGGCACTACACCAAGGCTTCTCGGTTCATTTTGCGCAGTCCTAGACTGTTTGATGCAGTGACCTGGAAGCAAGAGGCCATAATCTCCAATTCTGAGTTCAAACTGTTCCCAAATTGAAGGAATTTAACAGTTGCTCATCAGAGTTGCTGGACCCAAGTCTCTCCTGGTAGAGAGAGGTGGAGAGGTGGTTTTGCTTTACTGCAGCCTCAGAGCATTCTCAGAGTGCTCTTGTGGCACTTAGCTGCAAACAGTGTAACATAAGAGTTAACTCAGTGGGAATTTTATGGAAACCTTATGGAGAGTGGATAGCTCAGCTCTTTTTGTTTGTTTGAATATTCTCAGCCTCTGATTGTATCAAGGAGGGAGGTATTTTTAAAGATAACACCAAGGCAACAGTTCCTGAAACCTTAAATTATCCCTGATGAGACGTGGACCAGCACAGCTAGGACATGCTGAGGTTGAGGGCATGAGCTAATAGATTTTTATTGGAATTATTGGCAGAGAAAAGTGGCAGGTGAAGANAAAAAAAAAAAAAAAAAAAAAAAAGAAAGGAACATCTGTAGAAGCCATGAAGAATATTTGGCTGAACAGAAGTGTAATCAGATGCATGTTCAACAGCAGGGTGTTTTCTGCCAGCAGCAGGACCTAGGAGAATTGGTTTCAGACAGCGCAGAGTTAAAAGTAATTATCCAGCACGGTGACTTACAACTGCTTTGTGGTGCTAAAAGGTCTTTGTCTGCCCAGATTGTGCAGCATCCAGCAAAGATAACTCTGGGCATGGAGGCAAGCTGTGTCCTGGACAATTTAAAACTCCAGCAGAGGGATGAAAGGTTGGTGAGCAGATGGCATGCACCACAGCAGAGGTGGGACCAGATCTTTTGCATCCTAGTGAATGCTCTGGACACTTGGCCAAAACTGATTCTTAACACAAACTAGCCCGAGTTTTTCAGCATGTTGCAACAGAACTAGGGCAAAATGAGGCAAAGATTGTAAGAACAGGACTTCCCCAGGTATCACCAGAGGGATCTTGTACAGGG
This sequence comes from Alectura lathami, assembly GCA_013399715.1. Taxonomy (NCBI): domain Eukaryota; kingdom Metazoa; phylum Chordata; class Aves; order Galliformes; family Megapodiidae; genus Alectura; species Alectura lathami. The sequence continues at coordinate 76,042 of VXAV01002119.1, read as the reverse complement.
AGCTGTATCCCCAGACTGCCCAGCAACCACTTTCTAAAAATTGTCTTCTGTTTTAAAGCCTAGTGGATTGCTTCATTTCCCCTGCCTTTCCTTTTTATTTTTCTGGCAGCACAATACTTTTCTTGTGATATCTTCTATACTTTCTCACAGCCTGCTCACTCTTGGTACGGGAAAGTTCTGCTCTGCAGTTCTACTCTAATCTCTGATTCCTCTGCTTGATCGCTTGAAATCTCCATCAAATATTTCCCTCTAATCTTCTTCAAGAGGCTTTTCCCTCTTTCCATTGCAGTGCCAGACAAACAAACTCCATCAGGTGTGTTTGGAATGTGACCTTTGTGAAGGACATAACCTATGTCTGTCATTCTCCTGGTAGGAACAGATGTATTTCTTGGCTGAAAACATAAACCAAGGTGAGCTAGGCATCCTCTTTTGAAGGGTGGATCAAGTCATTACTTGCTTTAAAAAAAGAAATAAGGCAATAATATGAGAACAGCAGTCCTTCACTCCAATGCTGTCCTGGCCTCTAACAAACTGCAGTGTGGGTACTTTTAAAAATAAGATTTCTGTGCATTTACCTCCAGCACACCTCTGTGCAGCTGCCCAGGCCAAGCATGGGCCAGCTGGTCAGGAGACTGGGGCTGAGTGAGGAGGAGAATCGCAGCGTGACGAGGTGCGCTTACCACGCTCACTCATTTGTGCTGCATGGTGCCAGGGGTTCAAGACAGTCCCTCACTGGAAGCGATTCCTTCCAGATCCCTTCTCTCCATCTAGAGATGACTATGAATGTGATATCATTGTTCTGAGCTTATCTGTCTCTTCCCCCCACCCCTAACTTGGCTCTGAAAGGCTTTGGCCTTCAAAGCTCATCTGTCCCTACACAAAGCAGAGCAATCATAGCGTGGTTTCAATGTGGTTTTCATTACAGCATTAACAAAACATTCTCTCTTTATTTATGGGCCTTCTCGTAGGCAGTTTCTCTAGCTCAGTGTTCCAGCGTCTTTCTGCATTCCTACATCCCCACAAAGTGGGTCTGAAATAAAAACTTTGCTTGCAGAGTTGTCACAAAGAGTGGCATAAGAAGACTCAGCCAGGATGAACTGAGATTGTACTTTGGTAGATGATGCAGAGAATTATGGAGGCGTTTTGTCTTTCCAAAGGAACAAAGGAAGTGCTCAGGCTCATGATGGCTCAGGACTCTGAAGAGGACTGAGGTGCAAAGAGAGAACAACCTTCTTAGCACACATTCCCGAGGGAGTCTTGTGTGACAACAGCCAGATTCCCCCGCTTTGGCTGTACTAGTCTAATAGGAGCTATAGTCATCTCCTACGTCAACAGAAGACTAGGTCAAAGCATCTGGAGTCGAACACAAATCATAAATACCCCTGTATTTAACACGGCTGTAACAGAAGGAAGGTGTTTCTCATTTATGGAAAGTTTGGCAAACAGCTTTTGCAGCCTTTTCTGAACTAAAATATTGCTGATATTGTGAGTCCAGCAATCAGCATTTGCATTTGCTGATTGTGTTGAGGTGGCAGTCTGAAAGCATTCATGCTTTCTGAAGTCTTTCTGTAAGGGATCTTTGCAGTCAGTTTTCAACCTGCCAGTTGGTTGTTGGATGAGCCATTAACCAAAGAAAAGGCTGCTCATTTCTGCTTGGTTATATGGCTTAAAGTAATATTATCTTTCCTGGTCACCTTTGGGTTTTTGTTCCTCTGTGAGTTTTGCTCTTGTGTGTTAAAACATCGTGCATATGTTGAGGCTTTTAATATTATAGTTGGGAAGTACTCCAAGTCCTGGCTTGCCAAAAGGTTCCACCCTGCTAAAGGCAAAAGAAACTACACACTAATGCTGGGATTAATAGATTTTACAGGCTACAGATAGCTGTTAAAAGGTATAGGAATGCTGGGCAGTGACTTACAGGAATGTGAGCGGCAGAAAGTACCTTGTTGAAAGGGCATCCATAGAAAACAGTTGTATTCTAGGGAGATGTTTGACCCTTCTCCATTTCTGCACACAGCTGTGAATTGATGATTAGTTGTAGTTGCTCATTTATACTGTGTCTTGTAGACTTTTTTTTTTTTTTTTTTTACAGCAAGAACCTTCTTTTGCTTAATGGACTGATTACGGGTGCATAGGTAAGGAGCACCCCTTACTGTGGGTGGACTTTCCCAAAGGTGAGGCATTGCAGTATTTCCTGAGCATGTCTCGGCTCTGCCCATAACTGGTGTCTGAGATGCATTTCTGTAACAGCTCCAAAGGAGGCCAGATGACTTCTGCAGGGCTGCACAGCCAGCTAGTGGCTGAGCCGAGAAGGGAAATTACTCTGTGCGGAGCAAAGTCAGCGGCACGGAGTGGCCTCTGCCTTCCCAGCTCCTCCACCAGCACTGTCAGCTGACTGGAGTCCAAACCACAAAGCTCAGCTTTGGCACGAGATCTGGAGCTCGGGAGCATTTGGGCCCATCTCTTACTGCACAGGAATACAGCAAGCTTTGTCTGTAGCCTGCAAAGAAATCGTCGTTCTTTCAAATGCATCCTGCAGATACAGATGCAATAGCAGATGAGAAGTGTTGTTTTGTTTGGTTTCTCAATGTAGGTTTTCCAGGAAGGAGTCAGATGGCCAGAGTTATGCAAACCAAACGGATCCTCTTTTGTTTAGTACAGAGAAAAAGTCACTCATTTTTGTGGTGAAACACAAGCATTCCCCAAACAAAATAGTCTCTCCCTGTAGCCAGCCTGGCCAGCCATAAGCCGCCTCCTGGGACTCCGAGTCTGATAAACTTTCTAGAGAGGAGTAGATTTAATGCACGTTAGGGAGTGGGATGGGGAGAAACAGAAACAAAAAGCTAAGGAGATCCAAGTAAAAGGCCTTGCAAAATTAAGCCAGCTTTTGTTGTAGTGAATGCTGGCATGGAGCGTTCTTTGGCTTTGGCTGCCAGTGTCAGCAAAGGAGAAAACAGGACGTTGCTCTTCATTCTTTCGTCATGTGTGTGCTGAGACAATGTCATAGATTCATGGGAGTTAATTATACCTTCATAAATCAGGGTGAGAACAGCACCAGAGTGCCACAGGGCTGGACTCACCACCGCTATGCATCCTCCATGCTTGTGCAAAGTGAGTGGGAAATGCTACTGTTTTGTTTGGTTACTCCATTGCAAAACTGAGTGCCTGAGTATGATGCAAGCTCATCATGACTCCAGTGCTGCCCTGTGGGTGATGTGAAGTGTGAGCATCACTGCGTGCTTTGAATGCCTGTTGTCTGTCGGCCTCTCTCGTAGTGAGGAAGTCTCCTAATCCGTGGTGTGGGGCTAGCAAAGGAATACCCCATGCTAAAAGCATCCGCTAGCATGTGCTCGTTTACTGAGGCAGTGGGAAAGTAGGAGTAATAAATGGTACTTTCCAGGCCAAGAGCAGGAGCAGGGATCTAGAGGGATCACAGAAGCCTGAAGACTCCTCTCGCTAGCCGAGCCACAATGCAGACAAGAAGCTTGTTTGTGAAAACCGTGCAGCTGGCTGCGATGTTTTGTTTCCAGCTGTTTGCTTGTGTGTCAAACAGCCCTTCATAAAATAACTGCTGTGGGCAACCCAAAAATTCAAGTGTGTGTAGATAGGCATGGGATTTGCTGGAAGGTGGAAACATAAGGAAAACTTTAGTGAAAGCTACAAGTTTTCACTACCATTTCATTTTTTAATGGACTGTAAAAAATAAACATTCCCTAACCTGCCTTAGGAAATCATCTTTTGTTTTGCTGCCAAAGCAAAGAAATACACCACTATGAAAGAGGGATTATAATGTGTGATAGGAATTACTAGAGCAATATCGTTTCATTCTAAAATTTTGCATTCGGTGGAAACCTCTCCTGTAGGAATGTCTGGGAGAGAAGGCTTAACTCGGTGAGTCCTGCTCCTGCACTGAGGGGACAAACTCTTTCCGCCTGCATCTCATCTCTTCTTTGTGTCTCATCTGCTGCAGTAAAATATGCTGCATGACTCTGCTGCTGACTGGGAATGGGGTTGGGGTTAGGGTTAGCGTTGGGGTTAGGGTTAGTGTTATGTTAGGGCTGGGTTAGGGTTAGTGTTATGTTTAGTGTTAGAGTTGGGACTGTGTAAGGGTTAGGTTGGGGTTAATTTAGGGTTTAGGTTAGGGTTTGAGTTAGGGTTGGAGTTTAGAGTTATGGTTAATGTTAGGGTTGGGTTAGGGTTAGGAATAGGGCTAGGGGCTAGGGTTATGATTAGATTTAGGGTTAGGCTTGGGCTCAGGTTAGGGTGCTCCACTGCTATCACCCTAGTCTTTATTTGACAACATCCATGTGATGAACAAATTTCCCAGCAGCCAAAATTTAACAAAGTTTGCAACTGATGCATAAATTACTTTCAGGAATATTACCATGTTCTCTTTGACTTTTGCCTCTTCACAGCTTTTCCTCTTTCCACTGGCATCTTAAATGGAATTGTAGCTTGCACAAGTTTCCTTAAAAACTAAAGACCAGACAGAATAGTTCAGCTCTTCATGAAATGATTTGGTTAAAGTTTCACACTTGCTCGCTTCCATCACCTGTTGCTGTCAGTGATTCCAGCTAGGCACTGAAAACTTTTTCTAACCTTTCTTCCACATTGCTCGTGTTAGTGCTCCCTGGGAAGTGCACTGTGCAGCTGTGAAGTGACTTTTCCTGGTTGGAGACCCTGGTTTTGCTTTCTGTATTTCAAACAGCAACGCAAGGCGGTAATATATTGCCCTCTGTTTAACATGGTGCCGTAGAAAGGAGGACTTCTCCATCCTGCAGTGTAGAGAGTTGAGATTCAAGATTTGCGTTTGTGATGAGGTTTGAATCTGCCGAAGGACCTTCAAACAAAATTATAAATTTAACTGGAAAATTTTAAGAAAGCTGGCAGTATTTGGTAACAGCTATCATTTCATTTATGTGTAAGCATATCTACCAAAGATCCTAGGGATGGTTCTAAACACAGCTGGAAGAAAGATTGCTGACGCAGTGACATGCTTCTGGAAACTGCTGATTCAGCAGAATCAAGCTGTTCTGTAGGAATGTATGGTTTCCAGCCAAAAAAAAAAAAAAAAATAGAGAAACCAGCCTGTCTGCCTGGTTTTCTGCCAACATGCCTGATCTCCAGTCAGCTGGCAGATAGGCTGGGGAGTTCCTTGGGATCCCCATCTCTCTGGTGACCAGGGGAATAGTATAAAGTTCGAAGTCCACAAAAGAGTATTAGCTAATGTTCCTCTTTCCAAGGCAATCTCCTATTGATTTTTTTTTTTTTTTCAGGCTGCTTTTAAAACTGTAGCATGGGTAGGAAGCTTTAATTCAGGTTCTGACAAGTCTGCCTTGAAGTTGTGAAATTTTCCATAACATAGAGTTTTATTCACCCAGCTATTTCCAGTTATATGTGATCTCTTGCAGCTACATCTAAACCTCCTGTACAGAGGGGCTGTGATTTACTCTTCACGTCCAGAAAGCTTTGGGTTTTCAGTTCTGTTGTGGCTCAGACATGCGGTGTGAGGGACTTAGCAGCACTGAGCGGCTGCAGGAGTGGGGAGGATGCTGCCTGCAGGATGGGGCTGGCAGGCAGTGCTGGGCATCGGACGCCCTGAGCCCTGCTGTAGGAGTGGTGTCACCTCAGAACAACTGCTATGCGATAGCTTTTATCCCCCCCATGGTGCTTGATCTTTTTTATGCATCAAGTGTGAGGAAAAAATTATTCCAAGCTTGTTCTTTAAGTCCTGCCTTACTGATCTGGTAATAAATCACAGTATCTCTCTTTTTCCCCCCTCTTTTCTCCCCAGATGAGAAGCCTTTTGTTGTGGAAGATACCTATTTACTCTGCCCGGCACCTGTGCTACGAGAAGTTGGCATGTATGTTTTTCTACATACTCAAATATTACTGTGCCTGTGGGAAAAGTCATCCTCATCTGACTGTCCTCTATTGTCCTTACATGCATCTAGTTCTGACATTGCCTCTTGTGTTTCACATTTGAGGAGCTCACAGCTTCTAGACCGTACGTTTCACGCAGGGAAATTGAAATGTTGTCTGGGTTACTCAGAGCATCATTCACCATCATTGGTCAGGGTTTATCAGCTATGGCACATCTGAGTGCAAAACCTGGCTACAGCATGCTTTTACTGCTAGTAGCAATAGATTCAGAGGCCCTCTTTGAAACTGTTTCAGCTCAGAGTAGTTTATTAGTAGTTATATGCCTGTAACAGGACTTCTGATGGGGTTTCCAGCAAAAGCACTTCTGTGCATGAGCAGATATTTATCTCTCTTCCATGGAAGCAAAGAGAGGGAGCACCAATAGGGGCTACATAATCCTCTTAATGATAGAAAAACATTCCTCCCTCAAAAGAGCTAATGACAGAAAAACATTCCTCCCTCAAAAGGGCTAAGTTTTGCTGCTGATCCTGAAGTCAAAAAGAATTCTGAATTCTGAATTCATCTCATCCTGGTCTGCATTATTAGTATTTATTAGTATTAGAGATATACTTCTAGGCTTTTCTAGTCAAAGGGTACTTACATTTAGCAACTGATGACCTAAGACACAGAATTCTAGCAGTAAGTAGCATTCTCTAAAGGCAGACAGGAGATCAGAGACAACCTACAAATACATGTATCTGAGGAAAATGTGATATATGTTAATGTGGACGCTGTGTCTGTGTTCATCATGGGGTTTAAAGAATGCAGAACTGAAACGAAGCAATCTGTGCTGGCAGATCTCACTATGTGGGTATCATATGCTTCGACTGGCAGTTGTGAGTTGGAGTGCAGGGATGAGAGCACTAGCAGTGTGAAGTAGCCTGTAGGAAAGGCTTTTCCATGCATCAGGAGCCCACATTCCAGAGGATGTTATCCAGCAGGGGTTTGTGGACAGGCTGGCCTGACTTATTTCTTGTGTCTTTTTTTCAGGGAAGCAGCTCTTCAAGTTAGTATGAACGATGGTCTGAGCTTCATCTCCAGCTCTGTCATCATCTCCAGCACACACTGTGTAAGTTCTTGTTCTTGTGCTTGAAATGATTCAGTAGGATGGTGGTACTTAGCAACAGGTGTGTTTGCTACACTGGTACTAGGGCTCCCAATGTAGTCAGCCTGGTGTGTGAAGGACTTGTTTCCCTCTTTTAAAGGTGAGCCAGCGAGCGTGGCAGTGTAGCATTTTCTGTACCATAATGTGGCAAACCTCTTGTGTCTTCAGTAACACCTTGGCCCCTGTATCTACTGTAGGATGCACAGACCAGAACAGGACTAGCAGCCAGGAGCCTGGAGGTGTCTATGGCTGCTTGTCCACTGCAGGGTGAACAACAAACATGTCTTCTGGCTTTTTTAGGTAGTCTGCTTCCTTCAGCAATGGTGTTGGCAATGGAGAAAGGCACACAGCAGCTGTGATTGCACTCTTTGTCTGGAAATCAGTATGGTTACCAAAGAAACTGGAGAGATTCTCCACTGAAGTGGCTGGCTTAAGCTAAACTCATGGCCTTTGCCAGTAGTGAATCACTGTACTCCTCGGTCTCTGGTCAGGCAGAATTGCCATTCATGGTGTTGCTGAAGATGCTGCTCCTGCTGTGTTGTGGCTGTTGAGAATAGATGGTTGAAGTGACTTGTGCTACGGAAGGTGGTGAGACAATTTGCTTTGAGCTCAGAACAGTCCTTCATATTTTAGTGCGTTCAGCTTGGTTTGTATGAAGGAAGACCTGTCTCCTCTGTGGAGAACTGTGGAGGCTCTGCTTTACTACACTGCCTTAAACTGTTTGGGCACACCTTTTTTAGGAAGCCTTGGTAATCTTGCCAGAGGAAGATCTGAAAATCTGCCCATGGGAAGCTTCTTTACTCCCTGTATAGTAAAGGCACATCGTGTTTACGTAGAGAATAAGTGAGAGACCGAGCTGTATAACAGCCAATCACCAAAAGTCTTCTGTGGTCCGCAAAGAGTGATGCACAAGATGAGGAAAAAAGTCTTTTGTGTCATTTGGCCTTCATACTTGTTCACAATGACAAATTATGAGGAGAGACAGTTTGCAGAGCTTGCATGAGGAGTTATACTCCAAAACTTACAAAGGCATCTTTATGCCTTAAAGAAGGAAATTTATCCTTTTAAGGTTCCATTTTTTTAATTCAAGTTTACTTTGCTTGCTGGTGAAAATGTATTTGTGCTGTGTTTTGCCAAATTACAAGAATACTTTCCTGTGTTTTGTCCATGAGGAAAGACAAGGGAAGAACTGTTAGAGAAGAGTTACACTTTCCTGATACTCTTATCTTCTGGGAACAGGATTATTATAGAATACTAGTTTTCTATTGTTTTAATGGCTGTAACAAAACTGTCAGAAATGCCTACACTTCACAGCAGTGCCTGCTGCTCTTTGATGCATCCAGACTGGGAAAATGGCTTTCTAATAGCAGCTGGAATTCAAATACAGTTCCTACATCAAAACCTAGAAGCAGGGACATTCAGTGGCTGCTTTGAAAACTGTATGATGGGCCTCACTAACTGAGGAAGTTTCTTCAGGGTTAGCAGGCATTTTGTCTTTCTTTCTGGTATTGGTTCTTTTTTTTTCTTTTTAGGTTCCTTTAAAGATAGAATTGTTTACTGACACTGCAATCCCCTCTTTAATTACGGTTGCAAGAGCTCCAATCCAGAAATACTCACCCGTATAAAGAATGTGCAGCAAATGACTTGCTTAGTTGACTTCAGACTTTGAAAGTTAGGTCTGTTTGAAGATCTGCAGCCAAAGTGGGACAGCAGAAGGCTGCAGGGTGAAGTGATGGCAGCAAGCAGGGAAGAAGGCAGTCAAGCTTCCTTTCCTGTCTGCAGACTAGCAGTGCTTTGTCTTTCCTTTCCAACTTGTACTTCAGAAACAGTCAGGTTTGTAAAGAGGTCCAGGGCGTCATTTCCAAAAATCTTTCTACATGGCACTCCACGTTCCCTTTGCTGCCCAGTCTTTGAGCCCCAATCTTATTGCACTCTAGGAATTTACTGGGAGAATGTACAAGGCAAGGGGCCTAATGGCTGCATAAGCTTTATCAGTTCATTATTTTCTTCCGTAGTTTGATGACAAAACCTTTCTATGCAACATTTAAATGAATTAGAAAATGTTAAAATAGCAGATCCCATTTTCCCTATGAATAATACCTCTCCTGTTCTGTGAACTATCCACCTAAAGGCCTACCTGGAGTAGTCCTTTCTACACAGAAGCAGAAAAATCCAGAACACATGCTTTTTATTTGTATAAATTCCTTCTCCATCCACTTCGGACTAACGTGTCTTTCTTTAGAGGGAGCATAAAGAGATGCTGGAGTCTGTGTTTGGTGCAAGTCACCCTTGTTGAAGTTCAAGGTGTGAGAGCACAGTAAGGCTGTCTCCGCTGAGCAGGTCACCAGGCACAGATACCTGCCTGTGAGCTACAGTGACAGGGAGTCCTTTGCCTGTGATGTTAGTCTTTAAGCATGAAGTAAGCTCATGCTCCGCGGCAACAGCATTTAAGCAGGAAGAGACTCTAATCCACAATACCAAGTGATTAAGTATTGCCGATATTTCATTCTTTATGCTATGGCCTAGCTCAAAGAAATGCAGTGAGCAGCTCCTTTTAGCGAGCAGCTAAACTGAGTAAAAACTGAAAACGAACAGTCAGAAAAATCAGGCAGACTTTGACTCCCAAGTCACAAATAGATAGATAGAGAGACAGATAGAGATATATATTTGAAGACCAGGGCAGACAGAGGACAAACACCTGTATCTAATAAGCTTTTTTAATCACCTTAGCTAGCAAAAATTTTAGCATAAGTTTTTGTTCTAAGAAAGTTGGTCCAGGTTCTCTTAGGTTAAATATCAAAATGATTTTATAGGCCCTGATCTTTATTTAGTATCTAAAGACTCCTAGGAACAAGACAATTAAATGAATATGTTTTCTCAAGCAGTGAATAATCTAGGAAAAAGAAAACATTTTTCATCTTAGGCAGATAGGTCACTTCTTGGCAAGAAACAAGGGATCAAGGCCTTTGCCTTCTCCAGAAGGCTTCAGTGCTGTAATTCAGCTAGCCCCAGCTCCTGCAGCAGCTGGAGGCAGGGAGGGAAGAGCCCTCAGTGCTACTGTGCTCACGTTGTGGCTTCTAACGCCAAGTACCAGCTGCTGAAAATGGGACACTGGGAATTTTTGCCTTGACCAGTGCAGTCATTTTTGTGAGGTTGCCATGCAAAAAGCGCTTTTCCCAGATTATGTGGCCTTCACATACAAATAGTGAACATGTGGCAAAAATAATGTTCCTGTGTGTCCCCTGTAGGAAATGTCGCAGTTTTGTGTCTCTGAATGTAGTAATGCACATCCCTCTCTAGTATAAACTGACTCCCTCTGGGAGCAGACAGCGTTTGCGTGAGCCCATACTGCCTAACTGAAGTCATTATTTGCATTTTTTCCACTTGAGGTGTAAAATCTGCTACAGCATTTCAATGTGGAGAAAATGAGAGCAGGTTTGGAATGAAGGCAGACGTAATGGCTGATTTCATCTCCTTCCTGGTCTGTTGAGAGAAAATGAAATACATCTCGCTCTCCAGCATTAAGTGACGCTACTGGTCAAATCTGTCGACACCAAATTAGACCTCACTGGTGAATGCTGTGGTGTGTTTTGGCTGTTTTGCTGTTTTTTTTATTATAAAGTAGATATACATACAGCTGAAGCAGCCTCATGGCTTCTTTCTGTTTGTTCAAATGTGGGCGTACAAACCTGCACATGGAACCCTCTTGGCTGGACTGCATGTGTCCATAGTGCTTTGTGGGACATCTTCCTTTCCCTAGCTTTCTGATTCCTGAAATGTGGCAGGCTTCGCGGTTTGCAGCCAAAAAAAAAACGCAAGGGAGGCCGTAAATTAAACTGCATGGACTCTGTTGTAGTCTGCCTTTTGCTCAGTTGCTCTTGCTTTCCAATACCAGGGTGCAGGCATGACAGGATATGCTTTTATACTCAATTTCCACGGGTCTCAAGAAATTGCTTATTTAGGTTCCCAAAATAAAATTGCCAAAAGTACTTAAATTCTGTTTTTAAAGTGAGTATCCAGCCTGTCCTGGTTCTTCACTGCAATTCTTTCCTCTGATGAAAAGTAGTTGATTTTCCATTTAATAATAGAAGACAGAAGGCCCTTGTAAAGGTGCTTTTGCTGCAGAGGATCTTCCAACATTTCCATTTTAAAGTACATTTTAGGAAGACTTGCAGTGACTTTAAATGTGATCTCAGCTGGATCAGGTGGAGCTGATTTAAAATAAATAAATAAATAAATAAATAAATAATCAGAATTCTTCTCTGAAATTGGACCAGTGATTTTCAAGCCCAAGGTGTGAAACAGTCCACAGGAGGTCTTCAGGGACTTTATTTTGCTTTCCTTTCTCAGGGTTTTCAGTATGAGTTTTCAGACACAAGGGAGTTGATTTGCATCCATGAAGCCCTTTTAAGTCCCTTGTGGTGAGAGTCAGTCTGGAATGTGCCCAGGCGCATTCACCATTATCGAACAGATGGAATTCCATATGCAAGGTCTCAGTGATGAGTAAGGATCAGTCAGAGCTCAGCTCAACTCAGATCTCAGCAGGGGCAGCCTCTTGATAAAGTTCAGTTGTCATTTCTGGAGCTGGTAAGAAGCATTGAGCATGGAATTCCAGAGGACTACTCAGTTTTAAGAGTGCAGTCTTCATCACAACAAGAATGAAGTCATGAAATGCGGATTGTGCCAAGATTCTCTCAACATTTTCTGAAGGGGAAACTCAATTTTATATAAAATTTCATATCTTTGATTTTTGAATCAGCACAAGGAGTACACAGCCCTGAAGAGAATGGTTGCTTATAGGATCATAAGCACTTGTGTTTCAGTGCTGGAAGAAACTGGTTTTGATCGTGTTGCTTCCACCGTGAGTTAGATTTGCCCATGCTCCACTGCTGAGTTGTGAAGTTGTTGAAAACCCAAGCACACACACCTGAACTGAGAGCTGATAAGGTTGGTGCTGGTGGGTGTTACTGGGCTCTCACAGCAGTAAGGTCTGGTTGCAGAATGGTAACCCAGCCTTTCCTAGGGTTCAGGCCTTCTGAAACAAGGTTAGCCAACAATTGCTCCGTATTTTTCAATCTAAGTCTTTCTCCTACCCTCACATTAGTTTCTCAGGAACAGTGTGTTCTGGTTTGCTTGTGCTGGTGAGACCACACCTGGAGCACTGCGTCCAGATGTGGAGTTCTCAGTACCGGAGGGGCATGGAGCTGTTGGAGCGTGTCCAGAGGAGGGCCACAAAAATGAACCGAGGGATGGAACACCTCCCCTGTGAGGACAGGCTGAGAGAGTTGGGGCTGTTCAGTCTGGAAAAGAGAAGGCTCTGGAGAGACCTGGTAGCGGCCTTTCAGTATCTAAAGGGGGGCTACAAGAAGGAAGGGGACAGACTCTTTAGCAGGGTCTGTTGTGATAGGACTAGGGGAAATGGTTTCAAATTGAGAGAGGGGAGATTTAAACTGGATATAAGGAAAAAGTTTTTTACGATAAGGGTGGTGAAGCACTGGCACAGGCTGCCCAGAGAGGTGGTGGATGCCCTGTCCCTGGAGACCTTCAAGGCCAGGCTGGACAGGGCTCTGAGCAACCTGATCCAGCTGTAGGTGTCCCTGTGCCCTGCAGGGCAGTTGGACTGGATGGCCTTTAAAGGTCCCTTCCGTCTTGGATGATTCTATGGTTCTATGATTCTGTGATTCTATTACCATTTTGTCTTTCTGCAGTTTTTAATGGGAAACCTGGCTGGACCATGGACAATAGTGTGTGACCCCCAGGACAATAGTGTCAGGGCGTGCTTCTGTCTGTTCAAGTTGGAAAATAAAGGTGTGTTGGAGAGAGGCAGGGGGTATTTGCACCCACGGATTCCAGAGCACAAAGCATGCCAACCCCAGTTAGTCACGTATCCACAGTGGGTTAGGACTGGTCACAGGCTGTCCCAGATCCCCAGGTGGTGATGTGCAAAAAGAAGCACATACTCCAGGGGGATCAAACTGGTAGGGCTGTGTCCTGCTCTCTCTCTGCAGAGCTCCGTACGTGCTCTTGCTGGAGGAATGCAGTGATTTCTGTTTATCTGTCAAAAATCGGGCCAGACACAGGAGCTGTTGTGGTTGGGCAAAGCATTTGTTTTATTATCTTATGGAATGCAGATGAAACCCTCCAGCTTAGGCAGAATGATGCTGCCGGTAATGAATGAAGCCTGCTTGTGTCCTCTCTGAGGATGGCCAATACTACTTTTTATTTAAAGAGTTTGCTAACTTAACACCCCAGACCAAGGATCACTGGCTGGCTTTTGGTAAAGCTGCTAAGAGTAGAAGACTGGGTTTATTTCAAAAGCAAGAGAGTAACACTGTGTAAATCAGGGGCTGCAGACAGGAGGTTAATCCTGCCCTCCACTAACTTACATATGACAGAGTTAAACTAAGACAGGGCTGTCCTGAGCATAATATAGGGTGATATTTCGCCTGGGCTGTGAGACCACTGGCAGCCACCCCACCAGCACAAGGGAATGGCTGGAATGAGAGCGTTCTTAAGGCTGGAGACAGAGTGCTGTTTATATGCTTAGCTGGGGGATAAGATGCCATCATCTCCAGTATGACAAAGCTCAGCTGGCTGAAAGTATTTGATGAATTTGTCTCTTTGCTTGCTTGTCTTGGAGAGTTACTAATATATTTCTCTGAAGTTGATTTTTCAAGATCTGCACCTCTTCTTCCATTTGAAAGCTCCCTCTGGGGGAAGTCATCTCCTTTCCAAATAATGAGCAAAGAGGCTGCGTTGTTACTACATTACCTAAGCAGAAAAGAGCAAAATGGTGCAGGGACATCCAGGTGGCCTCTGCTGCTGGCAGAGGGAGCTAAATGGCAGCCCTGAGTACCGAAGCCCACAAGGGCTGGATGCGCAGAGGGGCAGGGCATGGCTTCTGAAGAAATGTCTTCAAGGCTGCAGCATTGTGCTATCCCAGGGAGAAGCTGATCTTGTTCCCCTCTGTGCTCTTGGACAAGGTCATCTCTCCTTTGTAGGATCCAGTAAGGATTAAAAACCTTCCCTCTTTCCAGCCCTTGGAACTAGTCATTGACTGCTTGGACCAAGATGGGGAGGAGACTGCCCTTGAAAGCATTCTTTCAAGGCTCGTGGAGGTATCCCGGGCATCTGTTTTACAACTGGGTCTTCCAGTTCTGAGTTTCCAGGAGCTATTCTGATTACAAATAATGTTTAGATATTAAAACTCACCACTGTCTGCCTCCACCGCTCGACTCAATGTGGACAGAGGCCTCTTCTAGGGGGCAGGACACCTCACTCCTGCGCATCTTCTGCTGTTACTGTTATTTGTTGCCCTTTGTGGTGCAGTCATACATAAGTTCTGGCTTGCTCCAGGTGTAACCACAGGAGACAAAGACAGATCCTGCCCTGCCAGTTTCTGGTAACTGCTTGCAGCAAGGCCATTTACCTGAAATGTCACAATGCTATTGCTGCCAGCCAGATGCTCTCAGCCTTGCAGTGCCTTGGAGGGACATGCAACTCCCAGCACAGGCTGGTGTGTCTGCTTTGCAGGTACATGAGGTGCCTTTGTCACTGCTGCTGAGGTCCCCATGCAGTGGGCTAGCAGAGGCCAGAAGTATCTGGTGGCTGAATAAAGGTGTCAGAAGTTGCAGGAATAGTTGGGCACGCTTAAATGTTACTTTACAGTGCATAAATGCTGTGTTTCATAGACCTGAAAGACTGACTTCTTGATGTTCTGCTTCCTCATACCTTTTAATATCAGATTTTTTTTTTTTTAACATGACTGCATTTACAAAAGAGACACTGAATTGGAAAGGAAAACTCTATTGTTTCTAGTTCCAATGTGTGAGCTGACAGCTTACATCGATGCCACAGGTGTTCCCACATGGTTGCACACTATCTTTTATCTAGCAGACCTAAATATTTTGACTGGGTGGCATGTAATCAATGGTGAGAGTTTAAAGAGTAGTTTCATTCTCTTGCTGACATCAGTGGACATTTAATAGTGGGCAGCACCAAAGGGTGTCATTGATTCTCTCCTAAACATGCAGAACCCCCGTCTTACAACACCAAGCGTAAGGATTAGAACACCAGATGCAATGGGAACTGAGCATCCTGAGCATCCTCAGCCTCTGCCAATGCTAAGACTGGAATTTTTTAGTTCTCAGCTGTTAGTCTAGGCATAACAGCAATTTCATATGCAAACTTGCCCCACATCAGACTTCAGTGGTGCATGACTGTGTATTGCTTTCATTTGCACCTGTTGATACCTGGAGAGTTGTGGTGCAGTGGTTTTCCCACTGCTTGGAAGCAAATCAGCAGGTAATGGCTGGTGGAGTTGGGAAACACTTGAAAAGGGTTTGGCTCCTGTTCCCATGTCAGTTTTCTGAAGAACTGAAAGAGGGAGAAAGTATTAGCTACTGCTTTCAGAAGGTGTACGCATGCAGATGCGCACAGAGCAGGCACACCGAGCACTGCCAGGAAATGTACAACAGAGGAAATAATTTATGAGGCAGCGTTCACAGGCAGCAGTCAGTCCTACTCCGCTGCCTGAAGGGCTGCTGCCAAGTTCTTCAGTGCAGAAAGAACATCTCGGAGAGAAGCCAGGATGGGAATTAAAATAAGTCTTTGTTCGTTTTCTAAAAGGCTCCCAGAAGAGCAAAAACCACTAATGACCTCTTGCACCAGCAGCTCTCAAACTCAAAACTGGAAGGGAGGTGAAAGCTGTGGGGCTGCAATGACTATGTGAAGCAGGTCTCCCTGGGCAGCTCTCATGCCTTGGCTGGAAGAGCAAACCCCGTACCACCTGGTGAGAAACATGCAGTGCTTCTCTGCAAGGAGAGATGATAGAGGTACCCATGCGTGGAACGTTTCTGCAGCAGGATGTTAGCCTAGCAGTGACTGGAAGTTGTCTTTATCTGCCATGTGTATACAGTTCACAATGGATATCTTCCTGTATCACACCCAGTTCCTTCAGGAGGTGAGCTGGGGGAATTGTGCTCGTAAAGAGGCATGTCTTGGATCAGGGCAGTTTGGAGGAGGGGCTGCATTTGGGAGGCATGTGCAATACCCGAACTGGGCTTGCTCTGGTAAGCCAGGTTCCTATCCAGTGCCAGTAGATACCAACCCCACCTTAACTGAGATGCTGGTGCTCCAAACTGACTCCAGGATGGGAAGGCCTCAAGGTGGTCAAGCACTTGCCAGGCAATCAGTCCTTTCCCAATCACAGAATCCCAGAATTGTAGGGGCTGGAAGAGACCCCTGGAGCTCCCCCAGCCCCACCCCCTAAAGCAGTACCCCAGAGCAGGCTGCACAGGAAAGCCCCCAGGTGGGTTTGGGGCTCTGAAGAGAAGGAGACTCCCCCACCTCTCTGGGCAGCATGGGCCAGGGCTCTGCCCCCTCCCAGCACAGCAGTTCTTTCTCCTGCTCAGGGGGAACTCCCTGGGGGCCAGCTGGTGCCCGCTGCCCCCTGTCCTTACACTGGGCAGCACCCAGCAGAGCCTGGCCCCAGCCCCTGACCCCCATCAGCCGTTGCTCAGCACTGAGCAGATCCTTCTCAGCCTTCTCCTCCCCAGCTGAGCAGCCCCAGGGCTCCCAGCCTGTCCCCAACAGGAGCTGCTCCAGGTCCCCCCATCTCTGCCCCCGCCTAGGCTATCCCCAGCATCTCCCTGCCTGCCCTGCCCTGGGGAGCCCAGCGCTGGGCCCAGTGCTCTGGGTGGGGTCTCCCCAGGGCAGAGCAGAGGGGAGCAGAACCTCCCTTGCCCGCTGTCTCCACTCTGTGCCATGTCCCCCAGGGTCCCATGGGCCTCTTGGCCACCAGGGCTCACTGCTGGCTCATGGCCAACCTGCTGCCCACCAGGACACCCAGGACCTCCTCTGCAGAGCTCCTTTCCAGCAGCTCAGCCCCCAGCCTGTGCTGACGCATGCAGTTGTTCCTCCCCAGGGGCAGGACTCTCCGCTTGCCCTTGTTGACCCTCACCAGGTTCCTCTCTGCCCAGCTCTCCAGCGTGTCCAGGTCTCGCTGAACAGCAGCACAGCCTGCTGGGGTGCCAGCCACTCCTCCCAGCCTTGTGCCATCAGCAAACTTGCTGAGGGTGCACTCTATCCCTTCATCCAGGTCACTGATGAAGGTGTGAAGAATTTCAGTTTTTGGAAGCCAGGAGAAGAGTTTCTGGCTGGGAGCTGTGCAAAGCCAGTCCTCGTCATTGGAAAAGGGGCCTCTTGAAGCTAAACCCATGGAAGGGAATGGATGCAGTGTGTTGCTGCACCTGGTAGCATCCTAGGGTGATGTGAGAGTCTTGCACAGACAGATCGGAGAACTGCTGTTCTGATGATGGAGCAGTTCTCAGTGGCTTGGGATGTTCAGTGAGGTGGAGAATGCACCTACCGATCTGGAAAGAAAAAGTCTCTCTGGTTCCACGTTTCCCATTGCAAGGATACAGCAGACGTTGAAATCAGCTTGAAAAGAGAATTCAGTCTATTAACTTCAACAGGTTTTGCTTTTGACAAAAGGAGGTGGGTACTGACTCACCTTTCTACACCAGGTATCTTTCTCTTTTCTTTTTTTTTTTTTTTTTCCTGTGGCTGTTTGAAAGACTGAAGGAATTTGTACTTTTAGCTAAGTAATAATGGATGGATTTGGTCTTTAAACATGGAGAAAGAAAAGGTTAGAGAATCAAGAAAGCACTGCAGGCTTGCAGTAAAATCTGATGGCTCTCTGCAGTGAAGGGGTTTTTATTGGAAAGGAATGTAATGCAGTACTAAAGCAGGGTTTTTTCAATTGTGACTTTGTTCTGGGCTGCACAATTAAGGCCCTGCTAGTTATCAGTGTTCCTGAGTCTGCAGGCAATTAAAGTGCGTTTACTGTTATATCCATAGAGGCTTTATGAAACTACAGAGTAAATTTAATGAGCGCTTTCCTAGACCCTTGACCTGTGTATTATTAGCTGAGGTATTGCTCTGCGGGAACTCCAGAGCACACAATTTCAGGTTTGTTTCTAAAATAATTGCTCTTAATTGCTTTATGCTGCAAATATAATAGGCAGTGAATGTTTTTGCTAATACAGGTCACCCTAAGAGTTAAATCTGCAAAAATTATTTCATTCTAATATTGCTACATGGGCTGGTTTATAACATCCTTAACTGAGGCAGGCATTTTATAAACAGCATGCTCCTATGGTTTGGAAAACAGGATTCCCAAAAGGAACCAATAAATTGGGGGTGGGGGAAAAATCGCAGAATGGAAGTTTTGAAAAGTTTTAGTTTGAGAACATTAAAATAATTTGTTGATATGCAGACTGTTCTCCTGTGACAGTGCTGAAATGAACTGGAATATCCAAGCTATAATGTGTATGTAGGTACACCTCTAGTATTGAAATCCTATTTAATAGCATGTAAATAAAAACAGAACACTCTGAATCAGTGCATTCCAAGCCAATGTTTTATTTTATTGAAATGCTTCCAATTTAAATCAAATTTTAGAAGGAAACTTGTCCCAAACACATCTTGTTGTGTGAGTTCAGGCCATGCTGGCATTCCCTTAACCTTATGGCGGGCTACTTGTGACAGCCCCTGAGTGATATCCCCTGTTCAGCTTGGGGGGTATATGGCAGTATTAGCTATGGGAAGGTGCTGCTTAGATTTTCTTTTTTTTTCTTTTTTTTTTTTTTTTAGCAAAGTTACTTACATGCCACAAATCTCAGACGTGCACAGAGGCAAGGCATTCCAGAGCCATGGCATGCTGTTTTCCTTCCTTTCCTGCCTTGCAAAGAAGTAAACCCCCAAATAAAGCCATAAATGGTTGTTGTTATGACAAAGTCTAATTCCACAGAATTTTGTCTATCATTCCAGTTGCTATTCACCTCCCAAAATGGTTTTAGCATTTATTAAGGACTGCCTTCAGGCACAGATAGAAACCAAAATAAGTGCTTAGGTTTCACCTCGAAGACTTTAGTTTTTTAGCTCCAAGTGGCGGGGGACAAGAGACAGCTGTTTCAGGATGGGAGCTTCTCAGTCAAAACAGAACCTGCAAGGAGTACTCAAGGGATTTCTGCCTTATGCTAGCTGATCTCAGGCCCATCGTGTCCTGGGCAGAAATCCAAGTCTCACACTCACCTATAGGACAATATGTGGGGCCTGACAAGATTCTCTGGCCACTGCCTGTGGCTGTGGGTGTGCTTGTTGAGGTGCTCACCCGCAGTGACCCTGAGGTTTGTCTGGTGTAGAACTGAGCATGAGGTCTTACTTGACCTTACATGAGGCGCTGAAACCCAGGGGACAGGAGCTTTGTATCAGAAACAGTAAAAGAATTTGGAGCATTTTACTAAGCAAAATGGAATGTCCCCAGGAGCTAGGAGATGAAGGGGGAGGTAAAGGTCTTTGAACATCAGCATCTCTGAGTGGAGGTGCCCATTGTCTGAAGGATTTTGAACTGAAGGGAGAAATCTCACCTGTCCACAGGTTGTCATGCTGTGTTTGTTCATAGGCTGCCCACCAGGGACTATTGTATGTAATGCAGGCTCCCAGATGCTGTGCAGGACTGGGCAAACTTGAATTCTGCCCTTAATTCTGCCCTGTCTGCCTTGCTAACACTTTTGTTTAGCTGGAAACATGGGTATTTCTTCTGAAGGAAAAGTTCAGAATGTTTTCATAAGCATGAACACTGCGGTCAGGGATTACAGAATTGTTTTCTTTGACCAAAGATCTTCCCTTGTAGCAGAAGGAGTAATAATTACTGCTCCTTCCTTCCATGTGTTTGCAGTGTGAACTCTTCAAGACCAGGGTTGTCTTTTGTTTTGGATTTGTACAGCATGTGGTAAAGTGAGGCTTCACTGGTGTTTATACTACGCTGTAGAGCAAATATTGTAGAATGCGGGAAAAACCTTTTGTAAACGGGCTGTCATCTTCTTTCGGCTGTGAAAGGAGGGGAGGAAAGCAGATTGTTGCCAGAGGACCTCTCATTTCACAGCTCAGTAAACCTGGAAAAGAGGAGCTGAAAACACGTAGACTGAGTGTCCCAGAATGTGTGTTTCTTGCTCGCATCTCCTGAGCTTGGCTCCCGCTCAAACATCTTCACGCAGACTCTAATCAAAGGGGCTAGCATTACAGAATAGTGCATTCAGGGAGTTTTCGTTTCCTTTTAGAAATTCGACCAGATTGTTATACTTAAAAATAAATGAAGTTCCTACGTGTGTGATTAAATAAATTATAGGCATCAGATTCCGTTGCAGTGATGGGAGCATTCCCAAGACAGTGAGATAGAAATGGAGAATATTTCCTTCACAATAAAAGCTGTCTCAGTCTCTCTGGTGTGCAAAGGCAGGGTCATCCTTTGTCTTCCCTTCGTCTAGTGAATAAAGGATGTCAAACCTGTTTTTCCTTTCTCTCCAGTGAGAAAATTTCTGCCAGATTTTGGATGCTCATTCAAAACTATGGTGAAGACTTTTGTAAAGCCTTTAACAGCACTTTGTCCTTTTCCTGCTAACAGCTCTGAGGGCTTTCAGCATGTTACTGCTCTTCCTACTGAGAAAATGTAAAAAGAGTGTGCTTTCTAATGTACGGGATGCTGGCCTGGAATACAGGAGATGTGCCCATCTCCCTGTCCCTGCACTGACTGTAACCATGCTGCTCTTCTTTGCAAAGCCCCTAGGGATTAGCAGGAGGGTCGATTCAGTTGTTGTGAGTTGTGCTGAAGAGGCTTGGTTAGGTGGCTGTCTCACACGGCACTGTTGTTCCCAGGTAGCAGAACAGGCCCCGCACTGCATTCCCACCACAGGGGCAGTAATGTCAGCTCTCCAGCCTGCCCAGAGTCATTACCAGGCTGCGTGGTGGCCTTAGGTCCTCTGCTGCAGTTAATGGCTGGAAAGACCCAACATGCTCTGCGGCACTGCACGGGTTGGTAGGCTGCCGGTAGTCCTGGGAACAGGGAGCTGATACGGGAGCATTGCTTCTGTGATTCAGCAGGCCTTCTGCTTTCCAGTGAGGTCAGTAGGAGTTAGAATTAAATCCTTTCACTGAACTTCAAGGGCTACGTAAGCCAAGTGCTTGGTGTGCGTATACAGCAGAAGTCCACCCCTCTTCGGTGCGCCATGAAGTCAGCACATCTAAACACATGCTTAAAGTTAAACCCACTGACTGCTGTGGTAACAAGCATGCACGCTAGCCACCTCCCTCTGCCTGTAAATCATTGGTGCATTAATTCATCAGTGACAGTACATGAGCACATTTATTAGATTCACCTAGTACTTCATTCATCACCCTTGAATGTCAGTAGTCAAAGCCTTCAAGGGTCTGTACACTTTGGGGTTGTTATTCCATGTTACATTTCTGGAATATCTACTGTATGCTGCAAATGCCAATGCAGTAAAGTGAGAAACTAGGAAATAAAATCTTAAACAGAAATAATTAACATTAAAACAAAACAAAAGCAAATTCCCATCTGGTGCATAGTAGCGTTTTTTTAAAACCCTCAGAAATAAGCCATGGTTCCATTGAAAAATCAATGCACTGATCTATGTGTTTCTGTTAGAAGCACCCTGAATGCCTAAGATGAAAGAGGGGCTTAGAGTCACCGATTTTGTCTTAGCTTTGTCTGTCCGCATGGCTGCATCCACACTTTCTGCAGCAAAAGTTTAGGAACTTGGTCTTGGCCAGCAAGCTTGGTAGGCAACAAGAGATGTGTAGATGAGTCATTTCCTCTGTGGCATGAGCATCCCTGGGGTGGCCATCCCTGTTTGCTGACTCTTACAGGAATCTGCACGCACCTAGTTTATACCGACCTTTTTCTCCTAGATAAGATCTTCCCAGGAGCTGTGTATGTACCCTAGAGGGATATCTTGCTTTGGAGGACAGCACTGAATGTTTGTGGGCAGACTTCAGGAAATAGCCTGTGCCATGTACTGGATCAGACTCTGCCATCCCTCCCCAAGCGGGGTACTACAGCCCAAGACATGGGCCACGTTCCTTTCTCATGACAAAAGAATTCCCCCAGTCACAGGTTGGCTTCTCACAGCCCAACATGTTTCAACACTAACTTCTGAGTAAAAGAATACGTGTATGTGGATGTGCACATCCCTGTAGGAGGAAATGCCTCTGATTATGTCCCATTTCAGATTTCTTGATGTCTTTATATTTTACAATATCATCCTGAGGTTGTTTTCCATTATCTTCAGCTGCCAGCAGTACTTACATTATTTTCTTGGACTTGTTGGACTCTTTGGCAGGGAAAAGGTGGCTTCAGGGCACAGCTGCTGTGCTTTCTCTACCAGCTTATTTCTTTCAAAGTCTGCATGGCAGAGTTTTCACATGTCAAATGTGTGGCTTGTCGAAATGTCATTTAAAGAACCTGCTCCTTTCTTGTAGAGTGTTTATTGATACAACAGGAGGGCATTTCAAAACAATGGCTCCAAGCATCATCTACGTCTTCAGCAGCTGTCCAGAAGAAAGTTTCTAATGTTCTGCCCTTGGCAGAAGCTGTGACAGGTACCTCAGCTCAGTTTTTCAGGTGTTAGATTGATCTCACTACAGGCACAAGCACCACTGTTTTATCTCAGTGTGAGAAGTCAAGATAAATCACAATGGGAATGTAGTACTGATTTCAGGTAGCTCTGCGCTTAGGGGCTAGCCACGTCCATTTCCATAGGTATTTCACAGGAACCTCAGTAGTTAAGTGTTAAAATTCTTGTTTGTCTTCAAAATGAAAGTTGTTTTCTTGGCCTGAAATCACAACCTTTATCCAATATGTGTGTCAAACAAGGCTCATTGAATTATTCCATGCTTCAGTGTTTCAAAGAGCATTTATATTTTTCTTCCATATTTTCATTTAAAAATAATTGAATGAAAACAGATATGTCAAAAGTCTTCACCAGCCCTTTTTAACCAGCTTTAAGACAGGGAGAAAGGCCTAAAAATGTCAGCCGAACTGTTGCAAACTGTTCCAGCAGGCATATTTTCCATCTTGTTTATTATTCAGCTTGGATACCTGGCACTTTCCATCTAAGTAAAGTTCAAGCTCTATGAAACTGTAGATACTACACAGAATGATAACTAAATTATAGCAAAAACTGACCATATAAAGAAAAAACTAAGCAAAGGCAGAGTTCAGGTCACTCTGATGATTATGGTAGGTTTTATTTTGTACATATGTGTTGTCCTTGTTTGAGTCGCTAGGGTTTCCTCAAAGCCTGGTTCACAGCAGTGAATGTAGTCAGAGCAGATGAAGGTTAAGTGTCCTGATTAAGGATCTCTGATGCTTAATAGCTGTGGCTGAGCCCCGAAAATTCAGTTCATAACTGTCTAGAATTTTTTCATCTTTGTTCAAATACGAGAAAAGGAATTAAAACCAACCCCACATTTTTGGGGGCGTGGGTCTGGTTTTGATTTTGGAAGATGGCTCATTCCTGCTGACTTGCCAGGCAATACTGGCTTTGGTGAGAGGCACTACCTGAGTGAGAAATGTAAGATTTGACAAATGAAGCCCTTCCAGCTGCTCTGGACTGTTTCACGGCTGAGAGACGCAGAATAGCAGCTGGCCACATCATCTGCTTTGCGGAGATCCAGATGTGTTAGCGTAATGTAAACTAGTCTTTCCAGAGCATTTAAAAAAATAAGTATAAACAAATTATGTTAAAAGCCATTTAAAATGCAATTTAATTTGCCTTGTATTTTTGCAAATTACTTTTAAAGTATTCTTAATGACAAGATTTGTTTCAATATAGAGGCAAAAGGGGCAGGCAACAATTAGACCAAAAAAGCCTTCCTTCTTTCCTCTATGATTTCATGGCAGCAGAGTCAGGATCACATTTTCTAAAGTGCTTAACATCACCGGGTTCCACTTTGGGGATGATGGATGTTACTTTATCCTGTCTGTCTAAAGGAGCAACACCAAATATACAGCTCTGTCTTCTCAAATGAGCTTTTATTTTGTGTCGCGGTCCAGTTTCCATTTCCAGAGATGTATTGGGTGAATTCTCCTGTGCAGACTTCACCTCTTTAATTTCCAAGTGTCAAAGATCAGGTTGTCTTGATCCAAGATGTCCAGAAATTTCTTCTGCACTAGAAGAATGTTTGGAAAATGCTCTTAACCTTGATTATTTTTCCATTATTCTTACCATTTTGGTATGATGGGAGATCATCTGGCTGTTGAATTACAGGCACCCAATTTTCCCATCCTACAGGTCAGTCTGCTCTTGAATGTGTCCTCAGTCTGGCTTGGTGACCTTGACATTTGGGTGGGGTTTATAGATGCCTGATTCTTACATCAAGAACATCTCAAACAGGCTTAAGTCAGGACTGCCTGCTTGCTTATCTCAGAATAGGATGATACTGGGGAGACGGGGTATAGGGAAGCTGGCATGCCTCAGAAAGCCAAGAACATCTGGTTTGGGTTAAATCTAATCAACAAGAAATCGTGCACATTTGGTTTTGATTGCTGTATTGAGGTGGCTTTTTAATTGGTATCAGAGAACTGCAAATGCCTTTTTAAACAGGGGAAATATCCATGGCAGAAAAGAAAGGATCTTCCTCCTGGCTGCCAGGGCCCACTGCTGGCTCCCCTGAGCTGCTGTCAGCAGCAGCCCCTGTCCCTTCCTGCAGAGCTGCCCCCCAGCCGCTCAGCTCCCAGGCTGTGCCTGTGTGGGCATTACTCAGTCCCAGGTGCAGCACCCAGCATTTTCCTTTGTTGAATTTCCTGCTGTCATGGATTCCCCAAGGCTCCAATCTATCTAGATCCTTCTGCAAGGGCTCTTGTCCCTCTAGGGAGTCAGCAGCACCTCCAGTTTAGTACCATCAGCAGACTTGCTGTGGATGCACTCCAGTCTTGCATCTAGGCCATTGGTAGAACTGTTGGCCAGGAGTGGCTCTGGGACTGGGCCCTGGTGGCTGTGTGACAGCCAGGTGTAGCCCCACTTCCTACAGCCCTTTGAGCTCTCCGTTGAGCTGGTTCATCACCCAGCGCAGCATGAACCCATTTGCCTCACAGCTGGACAGTTTCCCCAGAAGAGTGCCGTGAGGGAGGGTATCAAAGGCCTTATAAAACCCAGAAAGATTGTGTCCGCTGCCTTCCCTTAACCCACCGAGCGGTGGCCTTACCACAGAAGGAGATCAGATTGCCAAGGCAGGACTTTCCCTCGATGAACCCAAGTTGACTAGGCCTGATACCAGCTTTGTTCTCTAAGTGCCTTTCAGCACCCCCCGGACACCTTCTCCAGAGCTTTTCCAGGCACTGCGGTTAGACCAGCAGCTCTGGAGAGTCCTGGGTGTTCCCTCGTGGCCTGTTTGCAGGTGGGTGTGACGTTGGCTACCTCCAGTCAGCGGGGGCTTCCCCAGGCTCCTGGGACCTTTGGTAAATTGTTGAGAGGGGTTATTGTCTGTAACGCTGGCTAATTCCTGAGGCACTCGGGGGTGAATCCCTTCAGGCCCCATGGACTTATGATCACAGACCTGATACAAGCTGGTCCCTTACTGTTTCGGTGACCACAAGTGGGAAGTCACTGAAGTCTGTCATGGTCCTCCAACTCAGATGGCTGGCAACTCAAGAAAAACTGAGGCAAAAAGCTGAGGCATCAGTTTCTCTGCCTTTTCCTTGTCGTTACTTGTTAGGCGACCATCTGCACCAAATATCAGTCCAATGTTTTCCTTAGACCTCCTCTTGCTGTTGGCATGTTTAAAAAAGCCTTTTTGTAGTCTAACACCCCACTGGCGAGTGTCATCTGAAGTTGAGCTTTGGGTTTTCTTGTTTTGTTACAGAAATTTTGATCTGAAGTGAAATAAGGTTTTTTACATATAATTGTGAGGTTGTTTGGAAAATCAAGACAAAACCTACAATTCCAGGAAGTGAACTAGATGTCCCAGCCTCTTCACAATAAGTGAGGGTGGGGAAGGTGCCACATTTAGATGTATGAGGGAAGAAAACTGTTATTTTTCTGAAAAATAAATGAAGTGTGGCCCTTGGGACAAGTTTTGTGCTAGCAGTGCTCACACTCTCTGTGTTTCTCTTCCAGTCAGATGGGACCATCCTGGCTATTGCTCTGTTGATCCTTTTCCTCCTGCTGGCACTGGCTCTCCTCTGGTGGTTCTGGCCTCTCTGCTGCACAGTGGTAAGTCTTCACCCTGCTCTGCCTTCAGCATTGCTGGCAGCACTGTGGCATTTCTGAGCTGCAAGACAGCTATGTCTGGGATGGGGAAGCCGATCTGCTGACAGAGGAAAAGCCTCCCCTCTCTTTGTGATCCCTGCCATATGTTTTCAAGTGTTTGTGTTGTTGTTACTTGCATGCAGTGTTCTTACCCATTTTTATTTTGCTTGAGTTAAAGTAAAATGCAGGGCAGAAATGGTGAGCAGAAAGCAGCAGGTCAGCATTGCCTGAATGTAACAAATGAACTGAACAAAATGTTCTGAAGAGTTAAAAAGCACAGTCACTGAGCTGATGTCTAAAAAAGTTAGACACAATGTGGAGAAAACAGAAAGGAAGGAGGAGGTCAAGGGAGGTAAGAGGAAATCAGGGACTTGAGATGAGCTTTTCTCTCACACATGACCCTGCTGTTTGACCGCAAGGTCCTGTCATACCTCTGCACGTCTCTGCGTATCATGCCCTAGGGCTACCTTTTCCAATGGAGATCAGGGTGAAGAATGGTTATTGTGGGACATACAATTCAGTGAATCTCTGCCCTTGCTTTGAGTCTCATTTATACAGTAAATACAGAACGAGAATTAGGGATGTACTGCTGTCAGCAGGACTAGAGATTGTTGTCAAGCTGCATGTAATGTTTCAGATGCTTCTTTTAAGACCATCCAAACTGGCTCAAGTTTCTGGGTCACTACCATTATTCCTGATTTTAAATCACTTATCCCAATTCGTAAGTTTACATCATGTTGTACTGAACCTACAATCTGGTGCTGTGAGCTGTGTAGCCACAGACACTGCAGAATCTGGTGACATTTGAGGAGGAGTCTTTGTGTGAGATGTGTTTTTGTATTTAGAACAAGGATGAAAATTTTGGAGGAAAAGTCTTAGTTGTCTGTTTCTAGATGGACAGGCAAGGGGTAAAATGCTTCCTTTCACAGTAGTTTGGCACCTCTGTTCTGATTTGAAAATCAGAAGGGAAAAAAAGGGAAAAAAAAAACTAATTTGGACTTTTCAGAACATTAAAAAATCAGTTCTAAAAATGAACAAAGGATTAGCAATGCAGTAGATTGCTGAAAGTTGTTTGTCTCAACTAGATGGCTTGTTCTCAGAGAAGTCAGGCCAACATCTTCGTTGGCACATCTGCATGGAAGGCAATGGAGGTACACCCCGTGCAGATGTTTGCACTGGTGTTTGGTGGAGAGGGGAGGCTGTAAAGGACGCTGCCATTTAAAGGTTATTTTGGAGGAGAGCAATGCAGCTGATAAGAAGGCATGAATAAAAGCAGCAGGGTGTGGAGTGGAGGGAGTATGAAACTGTGCATGGAGAGGGTAGTGCAGAACTCCAAGGGAACATTATGGGGCCACATGGCTGTGTGGCTTCCAGCGTGAGAAATGCAGTGCAGATAAGCAAGGCAAATGCAACAGAAGTGAGGGAGTCTCTTATCCACATGAAACTTCATAAGCTTTTCCAGATATTCTCCAGATTTAAATTCTATGCTTAAAGAAGTTGTGGTAGATAAAAGCTTTTCCTCACTCTTTACCTCCCGCATTTGCTCTCAGCAAGATCTCCAAGTGCAGACCATTTCTGTGATATTTTCCAAATGTAAGTCAAACACATTCCTTTACTTGCTGGAAAGATTTTGATTAAAGAGCTTGTGTGAGATCTCTTTGTCTCTTCAGGATGGCAGTCCAGAATGCTTGGAAGTAAACCAGCAGCTGAGATACCTCACTGTGCCTTGCTTACCCATAGATTCTGCAAAATTTAGAGATAAATCCACAGAACCCAGCCTACTTGGTTTAGGGCAGGGAGAAAGAGAACAGAGCAGCACTACTTATGTACTAGTCTGGTAATGGCACATCAAGGAATGCAGCACTGTCAGAAGCACAGAGTGAATTAAGGGCAGAGGAACTGGCTTGCACAACAGACAAGAGGCAAGCACTAACCTCTGATAATCAAACCACAGACCCAGAGGCACTGCTGTGGATTCAAGTCCGGGGACATCTCAGAGATAATTGTGTGAGCATCCAGGGTGAAAAACAGCAACAAAAACAAAAACAAAAAGCTTTCTTCTTACGGAGAAGAAATCTGAGTGACAAGCACATTTCTAAACCCTGAAATTCCTCTTGGCATGCTTTTTAATTAAATAGGAATCATTACTGTCCAGCAGTTCTCCAGGAAAGACACCAAGCCAGCTTTATCCCTGGAGTAAATGCACTGAAGTCAATAGACTTACTCTGGAGATTTATCTGGAACCCAGTATCTCCTTGGCATGCACCCATAAAAAAATGCTGTTTCCAAGTGTATCCAAGTTTATTGGTCTCAGAAGTATTCTGGGATGAAATCTGGAATTTACCATTCAGTTTACAGTAGATGCAATTGTTGCTTTATGAATCAGAGTAATAATTAGACCTTTGCTGTGCCTGACAGCAGCACAGGCAAAATTTCCCTTGACATCCATGGGGAGATATAAAAGCATGGAAGCCAGGTGCTAGCCTCTGAAGAGGTTTCAAGGAAGTTTATTCAACTGCAGGAAACAAAGAAAGATATTCTGCCAAGTGTACACCTCCAGTACTGTACACATAAAAAGACTGATGGCAAATACAAAGACACCAATGGCAGGCTGACCCCACTTTGCCTGAGAAGAGCACATCTGCAAAACAGAAGCTGTCAGATCCTGGCCTTGATGGTGTCTTGGGCCATTTGACTTTCAGTAGGTGTTGTTTTCCCCTCCCTCCCCTTTCCTGAACACAGGGTAACCTGGAGAAGTCAGAGCACTCACAGCAGAACTGTGTGTGCAAGAGGCTACTTAGATGCCCAAGGGCGAAATTCAGTTCCAGGCCGGAGGCCAGCACAAGGCTTAGTTTTAATGTAGATGTAAACCACATAGATAAGAACATTTGTAAGACAAATAGATAATAAGCATCCAAAATAGTCTTCAGGAGGCTTTTGCTGGCATATTACTAGATTGGCTTGGAAATTGAGTTGGTTAAATTGTTTTGGATGTATAGTGAAGACATAATTAATACAACATCTGGAAGTGCTGTCCATGCTGGGACAGCTTCCACGCGCCAACGTGCAGCACCATGCAGAGCAAGCACCACCCATTTTGCACCTCTGCAGCAGTTGCCTCCTCAGAATATATGCACCCTCTGACTCATTTTTGTACTGCAGCTTCTTTAAACACAGGGGCGTGGCTGGCAGATAAACGAGGTGTTGGTATTCAAACATCTAACACCAGCCTTAGCTCTGAAGCTGCTGTCTGGAAGGAAGCGTGGAAGAACGCAGCAATTTGCTTGGCTCTCAGTCTGTAGTGCAGCTGACCAAATGTTTTGGAAACAAAAAGTTGGATGGAGAAAATACAGAAAATATATGTATTAAAAGCATATGAAAATTATGGCTAAACTGGAGTAAGAGGAGGGGTGGAAATGCATAGATGCTACAGTAACCCTGGAGAGTCATAAAATTCCATGGTGCACATTGGGTTGATGGAGATTACTTGCAAGGGTCCACGTATTCTGATTCCTGCTCACTCCCAAGTGCGATGAGGCACTGTTTTTCTGCAGTTAAAATGAATTTAGGAGAAGGGAATGCAGGTTCATGAATTGTCCAAAACATTAGTGAAACAAACCAACAGAGAAAGACACAAATGTGTGGGGGAGAATGGCTTGTAGACCCCCCAGTCCCTGCCTTTGGTTCAAACCTGAGCTATGGAGCCAAGCAATCGAGCCAAGCTCTCACCTCCCATAACATGGTAGGGTAGCATCCAAGCTCTGAGCCCATGCTTGCTGCCACAGATGAGTGTCTTTCTTTATGGCACAGTCAATACGAAACAGTTGGAGGTAGCACTGTTACTGTAGCATAAAGCACAGAACCTGACTTGGCAATTGCTGTGCAGAGGGTGGCAGGAGGATAAAGGCAGTGTGGATTAAGCATCCAGAGTACCCACAGCAGTGCAGTGCCCCCTCGGCTGCTGTCAGTCAGATCAGGGTTGGTTAGACATGGATATAACGGTCTGTAACTGGCTAACACGTTAGCACGGATCCTGAACACAGCATAGCAGTGATTTTGCCTGGGCCAGGACCACCAGCTCCACAGAAGGGTCCACAGAGGTGTTCACACAGAAACGGGCTAACAGAGCAGTACGTGTGCCAGGCACCGCATTAGGGCGCTTTGTCGTGCTGCTGTGATGTGTCAGAGTCAAATTGTCAAAGTCAAGTCCTCCAAAGTGTCCCTCAGTTCTCAGGTGTCCAGCCTGTAGGAACACCCAGGAGTTCACGTTTTGGAAATTGCCTTCTGAAAGCCATTTGTCTTTAGCTGGTATGCATAGACTTCAGATTCCTGACCACTTTGCTTGCTAGTGCACTTCTTTAAGGCCAGATCCAAGGGGAAATTGTATTAATCCTGACTGGCTTCAGCACCTTTTGTTCCAGACCACAACAGATACTCAGCATAGAGGAGGCACTGTAGTTCTTTGCCCCAGTTGCGCACAAAAGCAATTAACTCAGTAAGAAATTACTTCCTCCTCTGTTTTTTCCCTCGACTCCTCTCACCTCTTCCAAAGAAAGTTGGCTAAGCCCAGCTGTGGAGAACTAGGTCTTTAAGACAAAGTCTTACTCAACCAGAAAATTCAATAGTAACCCCTGAGTGAGGGTAAGGGCTTCTGCAGATAGCTGAAAGCAGCTATGGTGTTTTCCTTTTTTTTTTTTTTTTTTTCCTTCAGAAAATGAAATTCTTTTATCTAGTGTTCCAAAGAAAGTGGGTCAGACACTTGGAGTAAAACCCACTGATTCTGGCCTTGTTTATCTGTGGAAAGTGAAATGGCCTAGGAAAAGGAATGACCTTTGCAGATGTTGCATTTTCTCATGCATTCCCTGGAGAACTGCATCTCAACCCCAGTCAGCTGCAAATTGTATCAGAGTTATTGTCATGGTTTTTCACAGGTATTCCATATCATGACATCATGTAATAACGTGGTGTGGGTGGGAGGGCTGCTGAGGGGAAACCACAGCCCCCAGAATGCTCCCATCCCTTCCCATGTGGTTTCGGGGTTCCGGGAGCTGCTCCCTGCCTCTTTCGCCTCTGATCGCCGTTGTGGACACACATAGGTCAGGAGACACTCCCGTACATTCCAGTTTATTAGATTTATTGCTCTCAATTCCTTTCATACTGTATTATCTTGCAGTCCTTTGCTGTTTTCAGTAAACTAGTTGTCTTTTACCTCAGTCGTGCCTCCTCTGTTCTCACTCCTCTACCTGGCCTCCGAGAAGAAGGGGGGGTGGCTAGGCCCCGTCGCAGGACAATCTTTAATTAACCCACAGCAGATATTTAAATAGAGGGCTTTTTTTTTTCCTCCATGATGTCATGTCTCTTGTAAGTGAGATGATGATTTTGACATGTGCTACTGCCTGTTCTGAATGCAGTTTGTGCATGTCAGCTTGAAGTTTTCGGTGTGAGACAGTCTTGTCTCTCCTCCTAGTTTAATGAGTTAAAACTGAGATTCCTGAATCTGCTTCAAGGCTAAGTAGAGGTCGACTTAAAAAAGTATGAGCTAGCATTCCAACTGGACTTCAATTGCCCCTGGGAAGAAGAGCATACTGTGTTGCAGATGAAGAAATAGGGACACGTTCCTGCTTGTATTAGAATCCTTGAACTGTAGACAAAGTCTCCAAGGGTTTAATGGATACTTGCAACACATGGCAGACATGAAACAAATTGAAAGGCAATGTTACTTTACCCAATTCATAACTAAGCTATGAAACTCTGTCAGAGGACTGAGAGGAGGTCAGGACTGTAAGTAATGAAAAAAAGAGGATGCTAAAATACATATTCTATACTTTCATGAAGAACAAATGCAAATAAGAACAAAATCTGCTCAGTTAACTGCATTTTCCCTTCCCAGATTTTAGTCCTAATTAGAGGCAAAATCCTTTATTTCTTATTTTGTGTTGTTTTCTCATGTAGCCCTTATTTTAGATGATATTTCATTCAATCTTAAAGCAGATACATGCTACTGGCAAGGAGCACATTGCCCCTATTTATCAGATAAAGCTCCAGGGATTGTTACTGAGCATGAGTTACTGAGCATGTGTTTGCTGGACGCTACAAACTGATGGAGTTTTCTACTCTTCCAAGATGGAAAACATTCTAGACACATTCCTGGAATATGCAACATTTGGATTCAATGTGTGCTGTCTTTGCTTATGCCTGAATAGCTGCAGAGATATCACGGCAACAGCAAACCCATCCTCTCCAATGCTTTTAAATTTCCAGTAGAGTGGTTAACAGAATCCTTCTGCTTTCATGCTGGGTTATTCATCAGGAGCAGCTGCTCTGTGACATCAGAGTGGGTCTGCTAACAGAGACCTGTGTCAGTCACCTGCGTGTTAAGACCTGTGATAGAAAGGAAAGGAATCACTTTGCTGTCCTGACTTTCCACAGTTCAGTGTGCAGAAGTGCTGACAGCTACCCTTGAAGTTCTGTTCTCTGCTAAGAAAAGCCCGTGGCCTTGACTGCTAACCAACAAAAGACCATATTGTAAGGTTTTTATAACATGACAGTAACGTAGAAACCCTTAGATATTCCTCACCTAGCAAGCAAATATGGTTGCTGAACAACATTTCCCATCTTCCAAACACAGGGACAGGAGATACAGTCACAGCAGTGATCCCAGAAATGGCTTGGGGTTATCCAAACAATCGCAGTGCACATGAACAAACAGTTCAGCTTTGCCAAGCTAAACGAGCCTAAGCATTTTGCTTGGCCAAGCGTGCTCCCAGCTGATTGCCTTCAGCAGGTCCATGTGTGTCATCTGGCAAGGCAGAGGGAAGGCGAGCAGTGCAGCCCACAACAAGACGTGGCAGACTCAAGCCTTCGGTGCCAGCATGGGCTCTGTCCTCTCTGGGCTCCCTGTAACAGCATTTTCTTTCTTGTGCTTGAGAAACCGTTTCTGTTTGTGCAAAATGAGCAAGTGTAGGGCACTGCTGTTTGGCTCTGGGATCTTGTTTGGCATTTACATTGCTCACATGTGTCAGGTGGCACAAAGCTCCCATTTGCTTCACTGCTTCCAGTGCCCCAGCTCATGCACACACAGCTGTAACTACAACAATCCATGAGGGAGAAAGATTTGTACTGCTTGTAGAATCGCAGCATGGCTTGGGTTGGAAGGGACCCCAAAGCCCCCCCAGCCCCAGCCCTTGCCAGGGGCTGGCTGCCACCCCCCAGATCAGGCTGCCCAGGGCCCACCCATCCTGGCCTGGAGCACCCCCAGGGATGGGGCACCCACAGCTGCTCTGGGCAGCCTGGACCAGGGCCTCACCACCTCTGGGTAAAGAATTTCCTCCTCATATCTGACCTAAATCTCCCCTTTTAGTCTGCCCATGTAAAAAGTTGATCTCCCTATAGACCAAAAGTATTTTGAGATCTGGGCAGCAAGACAGAAAATATATTTTGTATACTTTTGTATGTATTGTGTGAACTTCCAAAGTTCACACAGGCTCAAATGCAGAGAAGACTAAATTCTCCCTGTTTCTGGATTTGTCCAAACTAACCAATCTATGAGGCCAGCTGATGGGGTACTCAGTTGTTCTTAGAATTGCTCAGTACTTAATAATGCAAGGAAACACTCTTTTTTTCTCGTGGTCTGTAGTAGAAAACAAATATATGTGTTCATAGAAATCAGAGTTAATTTGAGTATAGGTTGTGAGAAAGAATGCAAATATATGAAAAACACAGCTATCTCATCATTTCCAAATCTGTAATCTCAAGATTTTCCAATGATTTTGGCGGAGAAGTTGTGTTTGAATACTTAGCTGGACTTAGAATGTTGGACAGATTACCCTGTTTTTTCATGCCAATGCAAATCAGAGAAACTCCGCTGCAACCCGTAGTGTTCCACCAGAATAACATTAGAGAAGGTACTAACACTAGTTCCAGTAGATGTATGTTGGATCAGATATCTGAAATTTCCCAGCATTTTGTTTGGATTAAGATTGGATCCAAACTTTGGATTTGTATTTGGGTTTGGATTAAGGCTTTTGGTTGAAAAGGAGGGCTACTGAAGAGTGACCCTCACAGTGACCAGTGACCAAAATGTATCTGAAAATGTGGCTAGAAAAGCCTTGTGTTAATTTTGGTGCTTTGTACATGCTGCGTCAGTAATTGTGTAGTGACACCTACATGAGACCATGTTGTCTCCATCTTCTTAGAACAGGGAGCAAGCACTTTGCGTAAACCATGCTGATACCCATGATTTCTTTTCCACAGAGCAGTGCATTTTTCACCATTTGCTTTCCATCAGGGACAGAGCTGGGATCCCCCAAAGCTGAAAGCACAGGCTCAGATGTGCAGGGTAGGCTCTATCGGACACTCACCAGCTCCTCGGGTACGAGTCATTTGTCCCTAATGTGGTCAGTGGCTTTACAGACCCAGCCTGAGCCATGGTTCTGCTGCACCAGAGCAAGCAGTCATCATGGGCAGGACAGCGGGTGCATCTACAGCACTCCTCAAACATCACTCCATGCTTCCACGTGTGCTTTGTGCCCCGGTGCATACACACGAAGATTGAGTGCCAACACCCAAGCACACAGGGTCTTTAGCAGAGGTTCGCCAAGGGCCCTGAAGGCCACCAAAAGAAGCCCTGCTGCCCAGGAACAGGCTATGCGGGCTGTGATATGTGAAAAGCACTGATCCAGCCCCAGTCTCCTAGCCGAAGGCACATGGTCCTCATTAATGGCCATATTGCATGACTCGGAGTTTGCAGAAGAAAATAAAAACAGTGAGCTCATCAGAGAAGGAAGAGCACGAGTAAGGGGAAGTTTTATAAATATTTATATCTTCAGGGCCTTTAATATCATTGTCATTTTCTCTTTCTGCATTTAAACAGCCAAGCTGTTATTGTTTGGGACTGTGATTTTGTTTCTGAAGGGTAATTTTTGAGCCTGCACGTCTGCACCCCATCCCTAGGCAGCCCCTACACCTCATATCCAGTCCTGAGAGCTGCTCAGGATGCTCAGTGCAATCTCCACAGGCACTCAGCACCCCGACAGCATCCAGCTCATTGCCTGTGTGTAAAGCAAGAGCTGCTTCATCCAGATGGACTTGAAACTACTGGAGAAAATCCATCCCTGGGGCAGCTGCGTGGACATAGTGCCTGGATTCTATCTGTGCCTGCAATGGCTGTGCACTGGGGTGCGTCTTGTGTAGGAGAGAGAGGTTTGACGTGCCTGTATGCAACTGCTTTCGCTTTGGAAGGCTCTCTGTTGCTCTTGGAATAGAGGGCTGTGATGGTAGCCAACAGCCTGCAGAGCCTTAGATGCAAACTTTTTGCATGAAATAATAACCTCACGCCCACATAAACTTAAGCTGTTTCTATGGAGAATATCCTGGACCAGCCTAAAACCTCACCCTGATTGCTTTATTAGTTAGAAATCCTGGGAGAACCTGAAGAGTGTGTGTGTGTGTACGTATAAATATATATGTATATGTTTTGAAGAAAAGTATATGAGAGTGGGATATATAGCCTGAAAATGCGAAAAGCATTTTTCGTGAGAACATGGGGTGGCACAGCACATGAAGTGTTGGTCTGGGAGACAGAGTCTGAGGATTATTACTCTTCTGCAATGCCTCCAGGGCGTTTCACTTCACCTCCGTTTCTCTTTCCAGTCTTTGTCTGTTCAGATGGTTAATAATTTGGGGCAAGATGGATGTGTGTGCAGGGGCCAGGAGAAGGACATGCTGGAGTTAGCATGCCTGTGCAGGTGAATCAGTGATTGTTATCAGTGCGCCAGCACTGTGGCTCCTACAGGGATATCAGGGAATATCTAGGATTTTCTGTCACCTCACATACAGCAGGAATCATGTAACGAGCAACATGTGTCTGGAGCTGTAATTAGGAACTGTCTGTGTGGTGGGGCTTTGTGATGCCTCCTGCTTCCCCTCTCAGTCCCAGTGACTATGGTAGCCACGCTGGAGTCACTCTGTATTGGAACCAAGTTCAGAGATGTTCACAGCAGCACAGCATATCTTTTTTTTTTTTTTTTTTCTCATATTTTTTTTTTTTTTTTTTTTGTTACGTTTGCATCATGCTGAAGAACAAAGCAGAGATTTACCATTCTTTTTCTCTTTTATTCTTCTAGATCATCAAAGAGCCTCCCCCACCTCCTGCAGAAGACAGTGAGGTAAGTAACACCAACAACCTGATTTCCTCAGTGTTTAGAGCAAGATTTTGTTCAGCCGCCACACAAGCGGTTGTGATTCTTCTGCATGGCAGAGTATGGACCATGGCAGGAAGTTAAACCTGTGGGAGCAGGTAGGGAAGGAGGACAGAGGCAGGTGGTAATTCCACTTGGTCAGATCAGCGCTGCAGAGTCAGGCTCTGATTCACAAAAAGGACAACCCTTGAGCATATGTTTAGCTTTGAAGTTAATGAACCTAAACATATGTTTAACTGCCTTCCTGGAATGGCATGGTAATGATTTTGGTGTTTTAGTGTGTAGAGCCCCACTTGGCAGCTGAGCACTAACTCACAATGCTTATCCCTTGGACTTCAACTGCTATGAACAAAAGCAGTACACAAGCTTTGCAGTGGTGTCTGGAGACAGCAGACCAGGTTCTGAGCAGATGTAAAACCCAGCATAACCATCTCAACACCAGACGAGCTGCACCAGCTGGAGAAGTTTTGGTGGAGGAAAACGGTAAAGCAACATTATTCAGCTTACTTCTGCTTACTCTTTCTAGATGAATCCAGCAACAAATGGTTTCAAGTTATGTCACAATCACTTAATTAGTAGACTTTCCCCGGAAATGTGCCCAGTTTTTCATCTGCCCCTTTCTGTACCCTCCTGTTTTCAGCACACAGGGGATCTCTTCTCTTGCTTCCACTCTTTTGTACATGGGATTTCACTGAAATGTCAGCCGGCTGTGCCCGGAGCGGGTTGATGTCAATGGGAGTTTTTCCATTGACTTCACTGGGGTTTGGATCTGTTCCTCTTAACTGTGCAAGTAACAGAAGAGTTAGATCCATGCTCAGAGTGATTTGGATCGCTAGTTCCTCCTGCTTTTTGCCTCTGGAGACAAAGTCATTGCGTGCTACAGCTTGCTGAAGTGATCCTCTGCTCTCCGTGAGGTCTGGCCCAGTGAGCATGCTCTGCGCCAAGGCAGAGACCTCAGTGCTCCGCAGCACTACCAAGAAGGGAACCAACCTAGCCTCAGCCTGCACTGAGCACTGCAAAATAGTGAGGACAGCTGGAGCCAAGGTTGGTGCAGGAACCTCAGTCTTGTGGGCACTTGTCCCCTTCAGAACAGGCTTGAAGCAGAACTCCAAATCTGAGCATTTCTGGACCCAAAGGAGATTTGCATTTGGATCCAGCGCTGAAGGCATTTGCTGCTGAAGGTACCCATCTCTCAAAATAGCGTCAAGCCATGCATCTGTATGCAGGCATCTGGCCTATTTTCCAAAGCAGCCATTTCTGTTTGGGCTGTGTGTATAACTAGCTTTGTTAGCTTTGATCCTCTGAATGAAAAGGAAAATATTAGCCTAAAATTACACATGCTCTGTTCAGCATCGCACATGCCTCCAAGCCAAGGGATTCAATTGCTGAAGTTAATTAAAATACATCGTTCTGGAATGCTGGTTCTCTGGCCAAGCACTAGAAGGGGAAATTACGTCTCTGTGCTGAGGGAGAAGGCATAATCTAAGGAAGCCTTTTCTAAAACCAGTGAGTGCTGCAAAAGCAGACCATTTGCTACAAAATAAACCAGTCGCAGCAAACCTCAGGTTAGTTTTGGTTAAACTGGTTTAAAGACATCTCTGGACATGTTATATTTTCTCTCAGCCCTGATTCTGACAGAGGAGGAGTCATGCAGCTCTTTGGTTGGAACGGTCCTCAATTCATCAGTCTGTTTCACAGCTTTCCTCTAGCAATGTGTTTGCCAGCAGCTTCCTAAATTAAACTAAACTGATTTCGGGCTGTGGAGAATGTGGGGTAAATACTCTTGGTATAGAAACAGAAAAATTGCAGTAATCTTCTACCTGTAGTTTACCTGCTTCCCTGTTAATGCAAGAGGACGTCTATGCAATATTCTAGATGTTATTCTTACTGTTTGAGGACCTTGGATCAGATTTAGCTACAATAATCTGCCAACATTATAGGGACTACTCTGAAGGTAGACACATAATTTCACATGTACTTTCCACCAGATCATATCCACTGAGCTCCATACTCAATTATCCTAAAGACACCTTCTACGGTAAGCTGCCAAAGGAAAACACACTTTTATACTATTTTAGTAAAGAATCAGAGGAGTGCCCAAAAATTAGTAAAACTTGGAGCTGTGACTTGTACATTGCATTTCTCACCCTTTAGAGAGCAAAGAGCCTCCTCCTGGTGGAAAAACTATAGGAGCTTTGAAAAGGTGCATTGCATTGGTCCCATTTACTATAACAGAGCCTGGTCCACAGGGTGGGA
The DNA here is from genome assembly GCA_013399715.1 of Alectura lathami. Lineage (NCBI taxonomy): Eukaryota > Metazoa > Chordata > Aves > Galliformes > Megapodiidae > Alectura > Alectura lathami. Next base: position 37,448 of record VXAV01002119.1, on the reverse strand, counting down.
TTGGCAGTAATAGATGCTTTCACAGAGGATTGGACACTCCAGATTTTCTGCTTTGCTAAAAACAAATAGAAGGTGGAGCTGATTTTCTACATTCCTGTTTTTCTTGTGCTTTGAAGATAGCTTTCTGCCTTGCAGAAAACCTTTCATGCTCATCTCCAGCATGAAAAAGTGCTAATCCCTTAAGCAGCAGCATTACAGTTACGAGACGATTCATTTCTTCTCCTAAAAATCTTGGCAAAAATAAGAAAAGAGGAATTCTTGCATCAGCAGATTTGGGAGCTGAGGCCCATATGTCTGCACGGCAAGGAGAATGCACTATACTGTAACAATGAAGGGAAGGCAGCATTGCTGTCAGAAACCCGCCAAAGGTTTTATTGAACTCTACTTTAAAGGCCCTTTGAGACATATTGGAGACACGCTCTCTGTTGGTAAAGGAAGTCATTATTGGCTAGAAACTTCCAATTAGTTCATTCTGAAATTGCAAATGTTGTCAACTTACTGCTGTGCTCCTCAGACAGCACAGGAGACTGGAGCAGGCTGAGCCCAGAGGAAGGACAGATGGTTCTGCTTACAGCCAGGGCAGATCGAGTTACTGCCAGTCGCAAGAGGTGAATGCCTCGAGGAGCCAGTGGGCACCTTGCTGGCCTGTGATTGACTCATTGATAGTGGATCAAAACCATATTCTTCTACTTCAGTGGGTAGGAAGGCTCTTTTCAGCCCTGCTGGAGGAAGACACAGCTGCTTTTGTTCAAGCGCCCATCACCTTTAGGCTGGACTTATTGGAATAGCTCTTATTCACCTCAGACCAGAAGCTTACCAAGAGGCTGAAGCTGGTTCTCACTATAGCAACCCATCTTCTGCACCAAAAACGGACACCCTGCAGGGCTCTGCAGCTTCCATCAATTTCCTCTTCGCTACCTGACCCATGCCAGGGGGCTGCTGCTGGTCTGTCCCACAAAAGCTTGGTGCTGGCTGAACTCCTACTTTGGAGGCGTTGAGTTGAGGTAAAAGTATTTTACTTAAAATGGTAAAGGAATGTGAGGTAATACAGTATGAAAGGAATTGAGAGCAATAAATCTGACAAAATGGAAAATACATATATGAGGAAAAGAGGGAGTCTCCTGACCGTGTAGTCCACAATGGTGATCAGAGGCAAAAGCGCAGAGTCCCTGGAATGCAGAAGCCACATGGGAGGGACAGGAGCATTGCAGGGCTGTAGTCCTCCCTCGGCAGCTCTCCCAACACCCTCAGTTTATTGCATGGTGTCATGATATGGAATGCTTACGGAGGAACGTTACACAGGCTTTGAGTGCAGAGGCTGTGTAAACAGGAGCACTCCAAGGTGTCCCCAGGAGGCACATGCCCTTCTCATGCGCTGCTTTCTAAACACCAAGCAACGTTAACATGCACTGCTGCTCTGTGTTCATTTGCTGTCATGGCAGTGCTTTCTCCCACAAAATGGATTCAGGGACACAGAGCGCCCTGAAACCTGGCAAAGCCAAGAAGGAGACCTGTCAATGACCCAAGCATGTCCTTTCCTCATCACTCAGACCCATTTTTTCCATGCTGCTCAAGCCCAAGTTCCACAGTCACCCCTACCATGGCACCAGGGCCAAGCCACCAACCAGCCTGTAATTGGATAATGCTTATGTCTGTTGTCATCCTACCCACACACACCAAAACACACATACACAAGAAAGTCCTGGAGGGAAAGCACCATTCAACATCACAATCATGAGACCTTGAAGGTAGTTATTGCTGTCATGGGAGGCCTGCATGAAAAGGAGGAATTTAACTCCCTGCATGGCAGCTATTGTTAAGGCAGCAGACGAAGCCTTCTGTTCAGCTTGAACCAGTTTGGTCTCTTTGTGAACTGATTTCTTTTTCCCACAGCTGAACATTCATGAAGCCAAAGAATGGCTTACAGGGGTTCATCTATTTGGGGAGCTGCTTGCACCCTCACTTATTGGTGTTTATTAAGTTTTTCCAAATCACTTTGCTCTCTCTTTCTGAAAAGCCTTGCTGGGGACATAGTAAAATAAGCTCCAGAGGAAAGATTTGATGCAATTTTTTTTGTAGACACCAGGGCAGGAAATGTGCTCTGTTATTCCTGAAATAAAGCCAGGTCATAGCGGTATGCCAGCTCTTTTCCTTCGCCTTTCCTCCCCTTTAACAAAGTGCTGTGGAAATCTGGGAGGAGGAGAAAAGGAACCTTTCAAGATGCAGGCACTTAAAAGAAAAAAGAGTTGAGATGTTATTGGAAACAAACGATGTGTAGGCGTTACTCCATGAAGGTGTGGACTTTTATAACCAAATTTAATGTGAAGTATCCAGGCAGATCCAGCACAGCATACTCAGTGAAAAGGCAGTGAGCAGTGGGGTGTATTCCCCACAATCAGTAAGACCAACAAAGGCTGGTTTTCTAAGCATTTTTGTCTCAGGGATAAACTTATCTGTGGATTTTCTGGTGCCTAATGAGAGCCGAGCTCTTTTTTCAACCTGCTTTTTAGTAGAGCACCAGTAGAGAGTCCTCTCTTCGATGTTCTCATGACCTGTGAATGCTTTCTGACAATACTTTTCAGGCTTGCGCTGGTGAGAGGTGAAGATAGGAGAAACACCAAGGCCATGTTCTTGCAAGACAGCTTGGGGATGATTAAGATCAGGCAGAGTTTGTGCAGTTGTGATTTGAATGCCTGGTCTGCCAAGGCAGGAAGGAAATGTTTCTTGAGAACCAAGCAAATTGTCCGCAGAGTATAACAACACCTTTGCATCTGAGAGGTGACCATGCAATTTGGAAGTGGTCTGATGTTGGGAGAAGGGGATGCAGTGAGGAGCTGCAAGCCTGGGGGACAACAAATTTCACCTCGAGGTTTCCTCAGCTGTAAAATGAGGTGATACTCAGAGGGATGACTGCCCCATGTCGTACAGTGAGAGACTCTCTAAATGCTAAATTCTGACAAGATTCAGGCATTGCAGAGACAACTGTGGAAATAATTATAAGGGCGGGGAGAGGGTGAAGTTGTCCAAACTTTTCATATCTGGCCAAATTTAGTTTGAATTTTTACCCTGAGTGGTTCAAAGTCCCTTGTGGAGCCTGAATTATCCTTGTGTTACCCGCAGATGAGGTTCCCTCAGGTCAGGATCAGAGCTTACAGAGCCCGGCATGGACTCTGAGATAAACACATCTTTGTTTTCTGAAACCCAGCAGCTATGAATCTGGATCTCTGACTGTGAAATGTAGCACTGTCCCGCTTCTTCTAAGTTTTTAAAAGAAACTCTAGCTCCATCTAAAGCAGATTTGGGGGATGGAAAGATGCCAAGTTCTGTACAGTCACTTTCCAGCATCCTTAAATGCACTTGGATTTTCCGGGGCTGCTTTTTGTGCTGCTCTTGGGTCAGAGCTGAAATTCCTTACACAGTTCTTCCTCGGGCAAAAACCCCATTGTAGCTAAGCATAGAGAAATATGGGCAAAGCTGAGGCAGGATGTGAGCATTCAGCCCCATTCTATTGGCTCAGACCTTGTGAATGGGGCAGTGAGCTTTGTGCCTCTTCCTCCTCATTTTCCTGCTGTCTCCCCACCCTGACCCCCAAGTTTCCAGTTGCTTTACTTGAGCTACTCACGTGCGTTATAAGCACGTTTGTCAAGTGTGTGGGACATCACCAGTTTGGGTTGTTGTTGGTTTTTTTTTCTGCTTGTATTGCAAAACCTCCCATGCCCTTCAAAACATGTAAACAGACTCATCCGGAAGAAAGCTTGTGACTCCTTTGTTTTTCACGTGTTTGCTCTTGCCTTTTTGTGCGTGTGGTGTTGTTGTTCTGGCAGGAGCACTCCTATCTTAGATTGAAGTGACTTGCAGGGCTTTCAAGGGCTTGTGGGGAAGATTTCCTAAACCTTGGTATTTCCTGTTGTGAGAAGTCCAGTCTGTGTAAGCTGAAGGGAGAGAAAGAGAGAAATGCTGAAGGAAAATATTTAGATGGCTTTGATTCCATTTTTTTGAAAAAAGTCCTCATGGAAAACTTCATGCAGAGATATTAAGTTCTTGGGTTGCAGCAAAGAGCCTCAGCAGCTCTAACTAAAGATAGAAAGAGAGGTCAGCTACGAAGGAGAGGAACCATGTATTTGTGACTCAGTTGTCCAGTCTTCTTTAGATCAAGACAAATTTTGCAGCCCATTTTATGTTTTGGTTTGTTTTAAATAAAAATGCATTTGCTTGACATGAAAAGCAGAGTTTGTCTTGGATTTTTTTCCCCCCAGTTTTTCAGTTTTCCTACTGTCAAGTTCAATTTCAGAGTATTTTTGGCTTTTCCAGTTTTGGAAAGCTCCTAGGTTCTGGAGTTGCACCAAATCCCTGTGAAGAATTAAAGAAGGAGGAAAAAAGAAGGGAAAAAAAAAAAAAAAAAAAGAAGGACCATTTTTCATTTCTCTCCACATTTTTCACAGGAAATGCTTCACGTTTTTGATGAACTCTGCTTTTCTGCTTTGCCAGTTCACAGCCTGAATTGTAGAAATTAAAGGGAAAGACACTATGTAGGTCAAAGCATAAGTGCAGTTGTTATAGTGCACCCTTTTTATATAGAATTCACTTGTAGAAATTTAGCTAGACACAATTTAAATAAACTTTGGCAGATTTTCTTGATTTGTAATCAGACCATATCTGAATGCCATCACGAAGGCCAGAGTCCTGAACAGGTTTAACTTTGTGTTTGGTGATGTCCCATGGGTTTCTGCCTGCGGTATGTAAGGGTAAGAACACATTCCATTTGGTACAGAATTAAAGTCTCATTTTTCACACAGAGTCTGACTTTCTGCTGGCATAAGGCCATGAAATCACTGGAGCCACATGGATTTCCATGGGTCGCCTCCCCAGCAGAGGCAGAAGTTCATTACAAGAGCTAATTCCATTCTTGCAGCTTTTCCATTAGTCTTTTCCATCCTATTACACTTGGCCAGCTCACCTCAAAAAACTCATTTCCCTATTGAACATTTACACTGGGGTTGTTCCTAAACGTTCTCATAATTTACTTGAACTCAGGAGCAAATTTGACTTGCTTGCTTTCTTACTTCCCCCCAAGACTATCAAATCTGAACTAAAATACGGTGATATGTCTGGGCCGTGGAGGATTCCACCAGCATGGGGACCATGAGCCAGCAAACGGTCCTCACAGCAACAGCAGGTCCCTCTCTAATCGCAGGCACAGTGGAAAGGTTGGCAAAGGGGTAAGTCCCTGCCACCATCGCTCAAGTCTAGCATGACAACCATACTCGCAGCCAAAAGACCCCAGCTCTTGACTATGCATAGTACTATTTGAGCAGCTGCTTCAATGACTTTGCAACTTGGAAATAATTTACTTCCCTGAATTTAAGGATGATGAATGCCCTCTTAAAAAAAAAAAAAAAAAGGCAAAAAAAAGGCAAAGCAAAAATACCACTTTCTTACTGGAGTTGTATTGTACTTTTTAAGTGGTGGTGGTGTTTCTATCACGAAACGTCTTCTTTTCATGAGTGTACATCCTCTGGAAAACAACCGGCACACAACCAGAACATTTACTGCACTGGCTCTAGCAGGCACAGAGGACCACACAGCCTATGACTGTTTATCCCTTACCATCTCAATTCATGCTTCCTAACAGTGCAGCTCCTTCCTTCTGTTTTGTAGGAAGAAGATGACGATGGCCTTCCAAAGAAGAAATGGCCAACAGTAGATGCCTCTTACTATGGTGGCCGAGGAGTTGGTGGCATCAAAAGAATGGAGGTAAGTAGGCACCAGTTTCTGTATTAGAAAATCTCAGTTGTGAGCTGGGCTGTGATATCCTCCTGCAGTTTATCCAAAAAGAAGCTTGAGAGATACAGACAAAAAATTCTTTAAGCGCTTTGCACATCTGAACCAAAATCTTTTAACGTGGGAATATTTGAGAGCTAAATGTAGGCTCTTTAATATTGGGACAATCTTTTACTGCAGGAGGATCCTGGACTGTGCCTCGTGTACATGGGCAGTGTTCCCATGCAAATTGCAAGCAAATATTTTTAGGGCTTTTCTGAAGGCCTCCCCTACCTATCACATGTCTGATGCTGTCTTTTCAGGTGCGCTGGGGAGAGAAGGGCTCCACAGAAGAAGGTGCTAAGTTAGAGAAAGCCAAGAATGCCAGGGTCAAGATGCCAGAACAGGAATACGAGTTCCCTGAACCCAGGAACCTTGCAAACAACATGCGCAGACCTTCCTCCCCTCGGAAGTGGTACTCTCCAATCAAGGTAGGTCCATTCCAGCACTGCACTGCATTAAGTGTTTCCAGGGGATCTGGGTTAAGTTCTCACATCCACGGGTAAGCTGCAGAACTGTCCACAAGCTGTGATCTCAAGGTGCTGGAGGAGGAGCCGTGCATAAGAAATTCCCACCGAACAAGTGACCAAGGAGATTCTATACAAAGCAGTCACATGGTCAATGGAAATTTCGTAGAACCATATAATCATTTGATTTGAACTTTAAAGGTCACCCAGTCCAACTGCCCTGCAGTGCTCAGGGACACCTATAGCTGGGTCCAGCCTGGCCTGCAAGGTCTCCAGGGACGGGGCATCCACCACCTCTCTGGGCAGCCTGTGCCGGTGCTTCACCACCCTTATTGTAAAGAACTTTTTCCTTATATCCAGTCTAAATCTCCCCTCTCTCAATTTGAAACCATTTCCCCTAGTCCTATCACAGCAGACCCTGCTGAAGAGTCTGTCCCCTTCTTTCTCGCAGCCCCCCTTTAGATATTAAAAGAATGTTCTCAGGTCTCCCCGGAGCCTTCTCTTCCCCAGGCTGAACAGCCCCAGCTCTCTCAGCCTGTCCTCATAGGGGAGGTGTTCCATCCCTTGGATCATTTTTGTGGCCCTCCTCTGGACACGCTCCTACAGGTCCACACCTCTAATAGCATCCTCTTTCCATAGAAAGAGGGGAGAAATATGAAGAAAATTGCTCCTAAATGTCACCAGAGATAGATGATCTGAAAAGATGAAGGATTGCAGTAGTGTACAGAGATGTGGGCCAGCAGGCATGGTCACAGGGCCAGCCTCATGTAGGGGAGGTGCCCTGCAAGAAGGTTTTGGCTGAATTAGAGTGCCTCAGAAGTGGAAGATTAAATTCACACTGATTACAGGTCACATGCAATGTGAAGCTGCCCAGCAGTCACCCACAGGAACTGGGAGGGCTCTCCTGTGCCTTCTGTCCCAAGGGCAGGCAGCTGCTCTTCAGTTTGGCTTCCCCCATACGAATGGTTGGCAGGGTGCAAAACAGAAACAAGCAAGCAACTGAGTACCTCCCTGAAGCAAAACCCTTCAGTGCACATATGAATGGTCCTCCTGGATTTAGAGAAACAGACCACACACAACAGATATCAGTGGCATCATCCAGAGCATGATATGAAGACACTGATGTCAGAAGGCTAATCTTCTACAGTCAAGACAAGTTGAGCTGACCTTAGCAAAGGATTCTCTTTGCTACTACTCTAATACAAAAATATCCCACACATTTTTGGGGGTTAACCCTTTCGGGAAATGCTGAGACCCTTCTCATATCCTTTCAGCATGTGGCTATTTGTAGCAGCTCTGTAGTATCAGAAGAGACTGAAAATGCACAGTTCGTATGCAAATCCTGCACCACTGGAGCCTCAATAGCATTTTCTAGAATGGAGATTCTGGTTAGGGTTTTAGAAACCCTCCATAGGCAATTTGTGAAGTCCTCTGATGTTTAACATACATTAAACTTAATTCTAAATGAGGAAGTGCCTCACTGCTGGAAAAGGGGTTTTATTCTCCTGTTTTCTTCCTCCCTAAATAGCAGCCAACCAAGTCAGACATATTCTGGCAGCTATGTTATTGCGATGCAGATGTATTTCACTGCAGTACACCCAGGTTTCCCTACATTGTATCTTCTTACTGATCCACTCCAAGCAGTGCCCATAGGAATCTGGACAAGTAACAGGTTTTGGCTTTCCTCAGCCATTGATCTTGCAGCTGGTTCAAATCCAGCAATGGAAATGGTGAAGACGCACAAGGGAGTACGAGTGGTTTCCGGAGGATACGGAAATGTGAGCCTCTGTGAAAATTTGGTCCAATGCCCTCTCTCTTTTCCCTCTTAAAGATTATCATCTAATAAACATAGCCTACCATCAAGTCACTTGCAACTGTGTTGTAATGACTTCAGCATGTGTTTGTGAAGGTTATTCGTTCCCACAGTGGGACATGTTACGGAGTCAACGGTTTTCAGTTCAGGGTTGGGAATGCAGCAAGCACCATCCCATATAGCTGCTCCTTTGTATCTAAATGCATTGCATTCTCATTTACAGTAGTGCAAAGTGTTTGTAAAACATGCTAGTCCCATCTGGGAGATTTTCACTCCTACTATGTGCTCGTGGAAATGACCTCATCCAGCTGACAGATGCAGCTCTGCTGCTTTTAGCGTGCTGCAGTCAGGAGGGTTCACAATACACAAAGCTATACTCTGACCTCTTAGAAGCTGACAGAAGCACTGATTTTAGCACACAGAGCCCTGATTACATGCTCAGGCAGCTGGAATCCAGGCGGGCACTACTACCTAAGATCATTAGCTGGAAGCTGGGTCCTTTCGCATTGGAGATACTGCTGAGTTTCTCCCCTCTTTCTTCACCAGTTCTCGATGTTGGATTACAGCCTCAGGAGACTTTCAGTTTATTTTCAGAGATTATTCTGCATGGTAGGAAATTACTTCTGAACAGAGGAGTTGAATTTGTTGCAGATCTGTGTCCCAGCTGGAATTTCTCCAGAGTTCAAGAGGGACCTGGAGAAAAGATTCAATGTATGTAGAGTTCAAGTTCAGTTCTGACTCTGACTAGGAATAGCTTTTGCTTCATAACAGCAGGAATTCAATTATTAGGGGCCTAAGTGTATTAGAAGTATCTCATGGGTGATATATATGCTTAATTCTTTTAGAAAAATCTCTCTGTTCTGCCCTTCAAACTCTACAGTATAAGGACAGGTCCAACCCAAGACCCCATATCCAAACACTCCCTAACTTTGGCATGTTCCACATCTGGATAGTGTTCAGCAGCCTGAATCTGTCTGTGGACAAGAGTTTGCCTAATTATTAATTGCCACCACACCCCTTACTGAACTGCACCCAAAAAGACAGTGTATGCAGAGAGGATAACTATATCCAACACTTTCCCCACAGCACTCAACAAAAACAGAGGGGATCATTCATAAGGAGCAAGGTCGTGCAGCTGCTGTGCAGTAAGGAACTAAGGAAATTGGCATAACTGATCAGCACTCTTAGCAGAAGGCTTTCTCTAAAAGATGCGAGCATGTGAAGACAAATTTGCATTGTGCTATGCAGGGAGGCTATCACGGAGTGGTAAGAGGCAGAGGGAGGCGAGGAGGGACAGCCTATTAGGTCATTGGGTCTGCGCTCCCAGCCAAAGCAGTACTGCTAGCTTGAGTCTGTCCTTCACTGCTTTTTCCAGTCTGGTTTTTAAAATAACATAGAGACTTCCACCACTTTTCAGGGGGAATATTTCCCAGACTACCAGACCTCACCCGTAGGAAATGTCTCCTGATACTCAGCTTAAATTTTCCCTCATCCCCGTGCTCCAAGTGCAGTCAGCTCCTTTGCTTAGAGCAGACGTTAAGTTTCCACCCACTCCACTGGACTGTTTGAAACACCTCTTTGAAGGTAGATAAAAATGCACGTAAAAAGCTACTTAAAAAAAAAAAAAAAAAAATCTTAAAAATTAAATCTCAGAGGCAGTGAATCAAGGTGGCTTGAATCTGACAGAGCCAGGAAATTCACATTTCAGGGCCAGTCATCTTGCCTTGCTTTTCTCCACACAGTACAAGTGCCAACCTTACTCGGAGTGTTCTGCCTTTTGCTAGTTTGTCTGATGGAGTTTTATTCCCTCTACATCCACTCTCTGGAGTAGTGTCCATATGGTAGGTAGACAGCTGTTAACTGAGAGTGGATAGATTGCTGTTAGAAATGCTCCAGGGCCTTGTTTGCTGCCAAATGCAGCTACTGACACTTAACAGATTGTTGTTATTATTGTTATTCTTATTTGCTGCTGTTGCTTCTTAGCATGATGCCAACTGGATTACCCCCCATTTAAAATATCATTTCAACAATTTGAAAGGTCAGTGCAAATAATCCAAGGAGCACAACAAGTCTAGAAACTTCTCAAGAAACTTGCCAAGTCCTCAGTGCATCTGGCAGAGGGTGGAGCAGCCCAGAACATAAATGCAAGTGAAGGATCATAAAGGACCATGCCATTTGTTATAATGTGGTTGAGGACATGTTCTCTGCTCCAGCCAGCCACACAGCTGTCTATGCTTTGGTTTGATTAAAAGCTTTTGTCCCACCTCTGTTTCTGACTCTGCTTCTGTCTGCATCTGCCTCTTCTTCTCTCCTCCTCAGAGCATTTATGGTACTTGGTTGACTCGAAAAGGCCAATAGCAGTTTCTAAACAACTGAAAGTACCATGAGACAGGGCTCAATTCATTGTTCATCCACAAAAACCCACCTACAGGGCCTGTCTCAAGACTGAGGCTGAAGCAACAACTGGTCCTCCCCAAACCTCACATGCATCCTAAATTGATGCCTCTTCATGATTTGCTATGCCATTTGACCCTGGCACATTTTTCCGGCCTTTGTCTTTCCTGTCTCTTTTTACAAAGCTGATGTGCCACAGCTTCCTCCCTTGAAGGTGACCAAGGGCATCTAGGATTATAGGCAGCTTACAAAACTGCATCTCACTGACAGCAGACCAGGTCTCAGGAGCACTCTACGTATCAGGTTATTCACTAGACTAGGGTCAATACAATGCTGACCTGCATTAATGCAGGAAGAAAGTGCATTCATTTTCCGGCAGTGGCTGAAGCGATGCCCTCCTTCGTTTGTCATCTGCATCTGTCATGGTTTCCACTTTCTGGACTTCATATCTAGTAGGACCCAAAGCTTTATTTGCCTCCATCCTATTTTGTGTCTCCAAGCTACCTCGCATTTCAGTTGCAAAGGAGTTCCCAACCAAAGAGAGACCCAGCCCGTCACTGGAGAGCACAGAATTGTTTATATTTCCAAATGAATGCATTGCCATTTTCATTTCTTCAAGCAACCTCACCCTTTCCATGACCCACTCTCCCTTTCTTCTGCCCAGATGTCTCAGGCAGACCCTGAAGCTCCATTCAGATTCCCAAAGATGGAGCTCTTGTTTTTTCCCAGGAAATCTCAGTAGACTGTTAGGACTTTTTCATTCCATGTAAAGTTGAAATTTTCCCTCTGGTTTCTTAAAGGAAAAATGAATGAAAAAGGCACTTACTTCTACGGTTGTCAGAGGGGACAGGAGATCAAGAGCTTCCATCCAAGAGCTCTGATGTAGGGGGAAAGATGGACTCAGAGGGATGGTTTTTAGATTGAGAGATGGATTCAGAGACAGGGATGGCTTCCTTCAGGTCCAAGACGTTGTGCTGTCCAAATGTAGGAGATTGACAGAGGACTTCCTTGCTTCTTCCTTTGAGAATTACAGACTTTCCTGGCTCTCACCTTAGGATGTCTTTTTCCCAGTATCCTATGGAAAACAGGATCTATGCAGTCATTCTGTGCGTCTGTCTCCACCCATGTATCCCTCCAGCTCCCAAAACAGCTTTGAAACTTTGGCTCAACACAGTGGTTGAGGAATATAGATCTCAGAGAGGATTATAGCCCTAATGATTTCTTGAATAGGGAAGAAGAAGACTCCATATGTGCCCCTGTGCAAGGAAGAGTGTGCACTGAGTGCATTGTGCATTAACTCTTTAATTAGATACTGGAGAATTTAGTTCAGAGGGATCTTGTAAATACCTTGGCTATCAGGAAGTCTCATCTGCACAGTTGCTGATGTTCGGTCTCAGCCATGAGACTCAGAAAAACGAGCTCTCTTAGTGCTAATGATGCTACATGCCCTTTTCCCCACTGCAATATTCAGTTTGCATTTTCATTTGTTTAATTTTGTCCCGTAAAGGCTGTTCAAGGCAAATGTCTGTTACCATGCAATTTTTGTAGTCTCCATCCTTAGGAAACGGGTAGTGATTGTACACGAGTTTCTGGGGCAGCTCGGTCTTTGTAATGGAAAGCTCACTAAGTGCTGTATGTTGTTAACCCTCTTGAGAAACCTTTACAAATCTTTGGGTGTCGTTCATTTAACAACCTCTGGGTCATCCTAATTTGAGGATTTTTGTAAATTCCTATGCAGTTTTTCATATGTCTGTAGTCTTCCAGTGAGCCAACACACTGCACTCACTGAAACCCTTCTGCAGTCTTCCTGAAAGGTGAACCCATTTTGAAAGTGAAACCCCAGCCTAACCGAATGGGGATACCACAGGGAATCCTTCAGAGCAGATGGTTCAGTGGATGTTCCCATGCTGCACACCCCTGTGCTGGTCCTTCTCACCTCACTTAGCTCTGGCATTTTGTGTCACGGCTGAATTTCAGTCAGGATCAAAGGCTTTGCATTGCAGAACAGCACCGCGGGAAGGACAGGGAGGGTCTGACCCCACGTCTCGTACGTTTCTGTCCACAAGAGATTTCAACACGTTGACTTTCCAACAAAGCTCGTCTTGGTTTGTGCCTGCGCACATGGATCTGAGACCACACACCAGGGTGAAAAGCTTGTCAAAACCAAGGCAGTGTGTGCTGGGCAGCTGACACTGAGCCCATAGGAATACAGGACTCTGAAAGATGCGTGTCATTGCCTGGAGAAGATGCCAACACTAACTTGTGTGCGGGTGCAGACGCGGTAAAGCAGTCCTCTCCTGCTGTCTCGGCTGTGTGCAGAGACAGTTCTGTCAGTGTTCCATCACACATTGTTTTGGCAGATAGATTTATTTCTCATAAGTCACAGTGGCCACCTAGGGCTGGAGGCCAGCCACGCAGCCTCCCAGAGGAGGAGGCAGAGTGGTCAGAAAACGCATTGTACAATTTCACCTGATCACTTTCTGCATTCATTTAGCGTTTTGCTAGCAGCCATGCCAGAAACTGAGCAGTTAGACTCTCTCAGCCCAGGAGATGCCTGTGTCACCAGTTACTGTGGAGATTCTCAGAAGTATGCACAGACTAGACACAGACACTGCTGACTGCCAGACATGTCTTCCTATTGCTCATCTCCTCCTTTGCACTTGCAGCAGGTTCAGAAGGAGTTCTGTAAGGGAAAACATTGCATTCCAGCACCTTGCACAGACACAGCAAATAGTTAAATGAACAATGTGCGGGTTTAAGTTTGCACAGCTCACTTGTTCTGTCACTGAAGATAACACACTGCATTCTGTTTTTTTGGTTGCAGGGAAAATTGGATGCTCTCTGGGTCTTGCTGCGGAAAGGTTACGACCGTGTGTCTGTGATGCGCCCGCAGCCGGGAGACAAGGTACTGTGCCTCGAGATATTTCCTACAGCTAGGGAAAAACAAAATCTCACTAAGGCTTCTGATTGCCTTTACAAGTAGGACAGAAGGGCTGTGATTATAATTCCTCGGTAAGGCAGATACTCATGACAGCTCAGAAGTAACAATTCAGTCACATTTTATCAGCTTTGTTTGTAGTTGCAGTTCCTACATTTTCAAGTGTGAAAGCTGTCCTGGTGCAATGACAGACATACCCATCCAGGAGCCCAGTACAGCCTTGCTATTAGATGATACAGGCACTTTCAATTAATTACAGAATTTATCCTAATGAATAGTAAGAAGTACTTGTGCATATTTTCACTCATTAAAATCTTACATTCTGGAGTAAACCTCTGAAAATGCACAAGCATACATACTTGGCTACGTACATTTAAACCTGCAAATTAGATGGCTACAGCCATTTGCCCAGGGCTGCACCCAATCCATTTTTTACTGTCTCCAAGGATGGAGATTCAGCATCTCAGAGCACCAAATTTGTTCACTGTCATGGTGAAAAATGTCCATTCCCTTAATGTCTTAGCTGGTCGTTTTGCATACCTCTGATGTAAATGGACAAAGGAGGCTGGAGTTGCTTCAGGAATATAGTTGGCCCAAAGCATAAGTACCTGGGGTAGCACTGTCAAGGTTTCAAGAAACTCAACTGGACATGAAAAACCAATATAATTATATGATGGAGAACCATAATTCTGTAACATTTGGCTCCCTGCAAGGTTTTCCATGGCATACAGAACCAATGAGCCTTTGTGAATAAAAAGATGCAATTTCTTCCTTCAAGGGGAAAATTTACTGAAGCATCTTTGCTTAGTGTGAAACTGATTTCTGAGGGAAAAGTTCAGATTGCTAGTGTACAGACTGCTAATGCTGGCAGCTTTTGTGCATTTTTCCCACAAAAATCAGGGTTTGAAGAGTGCCTATTCTATGAATATATATATTTTTTTTACTTTAAGAGCTATGATTATGTTACATGAAAGGTGCCATTTCCATTTATGCTAGGAAAAATCCAGAGCAGTTTAACTGAAGCTGATAAAGCTCGCAGCAGTTAATGACAGTTGCTCCCTCCTGTTTTGGTGCTGTCTCTCTTAGACATGCAGTTCTGTGTCCTGTCAGCATAAGCAACAGCAGAATTAGCTCATATAGATGTTACATGATCCAGGCTGGAAGTAAATTAAGCTCTTTACAACTCTGCTGTGCTATTAAGGATCTCTGATTTGGGGCAAATGTAATTTATCATGAAAGAGAAAGTAGCTGAAAATGCATCCAGGCTTGTAGCTGCAAAAATCTCTCTCTCTGCAAATGGCTCCTGGAAGGCTTGCAAATCTTAGGGCACTTCCTTGTGTCGTGGTGGGGTGCTGTCTTTCTGTGAGGTTACACAGCCCTTTTCCCTCATGTGAACAGAACTGTGTGCCTCTTTGAATAACCGTGTGTGATCACCTTGATGGTTTTAACCACTTTCAGCCTTAAGTGAGTGGTTGGCATTTATTCCTTCACAGTAGTGACATAACCAGGTGATGTCACCACCAGCAGTGAGGGCAAAGCAATCTGAGAACTCACTGGAAAACAGTAAAATGGCAGTGACATTCATTAGTTTACACAGCTGAAATGGCAGAGTTGGGTGGCATTTTCCCCTCCCCTACTCAGCAGTGCTGTGGGCTTTTTTTCCTTTCCCTGCTTTGGGTTTAGAGCAGGGAGAAGAATCTAACTTTCAAGCACTGGCTTTGGCTTTGTGATCTCTGAGTTATCTCTCATCTTGCTGTAGACATTCCCCATGATTTAGGTGCTGGTTTAGGCTCTCAAACTGCACATTCTCCTTTCTAGACATAGAAGGTGACATTACTGCAGGTGGATGTTATGAAGGTTGGCTTTATAGTATTTAGAGGCTTCTGTGCAAGAGACTGGGAAGTGATTGCTATCTGATGAGCAACTGCAAACTACCACTGTGCCCTGGGAGATAATTTAGTCAAAAAGGAAAGTAAAAGGTTGCAAAAATAGTTATAAAATTTGCACTACACAACATAAGGAGACTCAGAACTCCTATATGATCCTACCGGTTTCACTCTATTCCTCGTGGGCCACTCTTCTGCTAAGACAAAGTTCAGTGCGTGTCCAAGCCTGATGATACACAGGCTGCGTGATTCAGTCTGTCTTACAGCTAGTGGCCAGCAAACATCAAATATTGTCTCATAAAACACATTGCTGTGTTGGTGTTGTTGGAAGTACAGTGGGAAGGTCAGTGCTGAAACTGAGGGGGACAGCAGCATGGAAACATCTGCCAGTGTCAACTGCAGCTGTCAGTGCCTTGAGTGCAGACAGTTTGGAGTCTGTGTGAATGGTTTGCTTTCCTTGCAAGAAAAAATAGCAAGGAAAAGGAGCAGTCCCACAGAAAATCTTTTTGCAAACCTGTGCCTGAAGGACAATGCAGCCAAAGAAAGGATCTGCTGTATTTCACTGAAAGGGTGGGAAATTTCTACCCATGCAAACACTGAGAGTGCCTCTGGATTACTTATAAACACAGCCCCTCCTCTGAAGTGGATGTTTATTAATCTCTTCATCACTTTCTGCATCCAGTCTGGTGTGTGGGCCTTGGCATCTCTGTGGCTTGCAACAATATCTGCATTGACTGCGTTTCTACCCTTTGCTGCCCAAAGACAGGACCATTCCTGCATTTTGTGATGGATGCACCTCCTGTGCCCTGGGCCACATAGCAGGCACGTTTATACACCTGATTGCATGCTAGGTATGCAGCTCAGCATGAGCTATGGGTGAGGAAAACATTTGCTGACACAGGGATCTGAGATACGGCAGCTCCTTGACCCAACATGCAGACCAAGGCCAAGTGGCTGTATCCAACAGGTCTGGGTGTTCTCTGTGCTGGAGATGCTGCAGGGTGGATGAGGAGGATGTTCACACACAGGCACCTAGGTGCTACCCCAGCCATGTGTTCCAGCGTAGGGTTTTCCAGCACTGAAGAAGAGCCAGCAGATTAGAGTCATTTTGTCAGTGGCAAGCTCAGCTGTAAATTCCTGTGGCCTCTCCACATGATTCCAAATAGCTCCCTTGGACCAGGCAGCATGGACTGGTGGCACAGCAAGGGCAGCACTGGTCCTCATCACGCTGTGAAATCTTCAGCATGGGCAAATGGCCACAAGTCTGCAGGTTTTCACAGCTGTCCACTGGCAGATTTGGGTTTCATCTTGTTCTGCTGGAAAGTGTAGGTAAGAGAGTGCTCTGCCCAGCTTTTCAGCAAAGGGGGCCCAATTAGAGCTGGTATCAGCAACTCCAAGCCAGCCGTGGGATTTTATAGTGGAGGCACAGCTGGTTTGAAACCTCAGCCCTGACAGACTGGAGCCGTGTGCGAGCCCGGATTTGCCAGCTGCAGGAGACAGGAAGCTTCGAGCAGCTAGACGCCAGGCTTTGAGTTACTGCAGCACATGGCAGGGCAGCTGCAGCCATCCAGCTTTTTCCCGTCTCTGCTTAAAGTCATTGCCATGCCATCCATTCTCAGAGCTCTTCAGAATGAGAACTGGCTTCTGAGTATTGCAAAAGCCCTGAAAAGAGTGGAAAAGGTCACATTCCCCAGTGGGCCCTTGACCCCAAGCTGCCTGTGAAATGCTGGAGTTCTGTGCCTTGGAGGGAGGCCTAAAAGCAAGGGGAGGAGAGGGAATCTTGTGGATCCCAAATGCAATTCTGCCCTTCATCACACCGCCACCATCAGCTGAAGAAAGCAATTTGCACCTCCTTCCATCTCCTTCCTGCAGAAAAGAAGAAAGCAGGTCTCAGACCCTTGGTGTTGTCCAACGCACAACTTAATTCACCCTCTGGTCAACATAAAAAAGTGAAGGCAAATGAAAAGTAACTGAAAGGAATCTCTGTTTGCTTTGGAGCCTGAAAGGGAATTGGACTCGATCCCAGGGTTACATCATTTTCATATATAAGCAATCCCTTGCTATAATCAGTTATTTTACCCATTGCCAGCACATTAGCTGAGCTGTTCAGAAAGATGACTTGTGTAGAGTGGAACATGCTCCAAACACTGTGTTGACTAATGGTTGCTATTTATCTGATGTGCCCCACACAACTTCCTAGGTACCGTAGGAATCATCAAGAAAGACATTCCCTGCCCTGAGGTTCACGTTAGTCTCTAACACGACTTTGGCTCAAGCACAGTGACTAATAAATTTGCGATTTATAGACATTGCAGTGGGTAACGCGGGGACAAAGGCTTAGATTCCAGTCCTCCTCCTCTGTATGACCTCAGACAGTCCCTTCTCTTTGCCTCTTGTCTGTTCATGCCCTGAACCCTTTAGTCAAGGCTGGAATGCCTTATACTAGGGCTGTTTCTTCACTGCAGAAGGTACAGCTATCAAAATAGCTGATTACCAAGAGAGCACACAGCAAGAAAGCTGGGTCTGCCTAAAAGTGGAGCCATGGGGGATTTTTACCAATTGTACCACTTGGCATAACATAAGATAAACGTTGGTAAGATCATGCCTTCATCAAGGATTGAGCTCCTGCCTTCCACTGAGGCTGCTTTACCTGGGCAATGCTGCTTGTTTACAGGGCTGCTCAGCTTCTCCTGCCACACCTTCTCAAGGCGTCCTGCCTGCAGATCATAATCCCTGGCGTGGCGTCAGGGCTGGATGTTCCTGGAGAATGGAGAGGAGGTGTCTCCTTCAAACAGGACTGCCAGAAGGATGCCTGCCTGAGCAGTCTTACCTGAATCTCCAGACCACTGAGGCTCCATGAAAGCTATAGCAGTTGGTATCACTGGTTTGGTGGTGATACCATGGCTGGTCCTGATCTGCATGTTGGCATGTCTGCAACAACTCGCCGCATGCCTATCTGCATGTGCAGGAGCGAACCATGAAGCAAACTGGTTTGCAGAAGGCTTGTTAAACTGCATCTTTTCTCCCAGGGCAAAAGGAAGAGAGAGGCATGTTCAGGACCTGTTTTGAAGAGCACCCAGAGGGGCTGCGATGCACAAAAAAGTTGTGAAATTCTTTTCTTGGAGTCAGACCTGGAAATGGTCTGAGGTTACCAATAAGCACAGATGTTTCCAATAAGGCGAGGAAGTCAGAGTCACATGGGATTCCTGTGGTCTTCTCACATTTTCGAGAGACTAGGTTTGCATTCTTGTCAGCATTAATGAGGTTATTTTTACATTCAAAACATCATCAGATAGGGGTGATTTAAAAATACATATCTTTTTAAAAATGTTGACTTTTGTAGTGAAGTAAGGGAACACTTGTTTGTGCAAAGAGCTCACTAAGTGCAGGATCCAGACAGTGAGTGTGTCTTGGAAGGGTCGGTTGCATTTCCATGATAAACATTGCTTTGTCAGGAATTTATGATTACTGAAATGTGCTTCAAGCTCAGACATAGCCAGGAAAATATTAATCTGGGAGAAAATTATATTTAAAATCTGTGTTGCATTGCATTAATTGCAATTTCATTCTGTGTGTATTTGTAAACATGGATACAGATCGGTAAAAATATGGAGAAAAAGTGTAACAAAAACATGCGTAATTATGTGTATCTTGTCTAAATTAACACAGATGCAGTGAGAGGAGCTTTTTCCAGAGCTAGTACAGTTTTGCAAGTGTGCCAATCAAATCTTGTCTCTTGCTAGATCTCAGTGATATGGTTCTGGTACAAATTGTGGTTAGTTATGACGAGAGGATGAGACTATGAGATCCATGAAAATGTCCACCCTAATGTAATCACAACTTGTCTTTTTTACAATGAAAGGAAGAATGTGTGTGTGCACATGCTGACAAAAAATTGACCTGAATATAAACAGATTGGCCAGTGTATGAAATAAGACCAGTTTATAGCCAAATTGCATGAATCTCTGCTACAGAAAAGCACAGTTTTTCAACAAGAGCTTACAAAACTCCCTCTGCCCTGCGATCACGCTAATGTTTTTATATTGCTGTGAAATGCCAAAACCCCAAATTGAGTTGATTTCAGATTTCACTGTTAATGTTTTGTGCAGCCTAAGGAATTCGGATGACCGCTCTGGATTGTATCAGTCGTTCATCCCAAATGACTGTTCCTTGTGAAGGGCCCGGTTCTGCAAAGCAAGGACGTTGTGCTGCTTGCTCAGTCCCTCTGCATTTCTTGGGGGTCCCCTAAGTGTCTGTTCTGCTGCTGTAGGCCTGGGGCACACCTCTACACAGCTGTGTAGTCACCTCCAAAGAATCATAGAATCATGTAGGTTGGAAAAGACCCTTAAAGTCATCAAATTCAACCGTCTCCCAGGACTACCAAGGCCACCTCTAAACCATGTAATAGAATTATAGAATCATAGAATCATAGAATCATAGAATCATAGAATGGCTTGGGTTGGAAGGGACCTCAGAGATCATCTAGTTCCAACCCCCCTGCCGTGGACAGGGCTGCCAGCCACTAGCTCACTAGATCAAACTGCCCAGGAACCCATCCAGCCTGGCCTTGGACGCAGCCAGGGATGGGGCATCCGCAGCTTCTCTGGGCAGCCTGTGCCAGCGCCTCACCACTCTCTCAGTGAAGAACTTCTTCCTGATGTCCAACCTAAACCTCCCCTCTTTCAGTTTTAGCCCATTCCCCCTTGTCCTACCATTAGCCACCCGTTCAAAAAGTCGGCCCCCCTCCTGCCTGTAAGCTCCTTTTAAGTACTGGAAGGCTGCAACGAGGTCTCCCCGGAGCCTTCTCTTTTCCAAGCTGAACAGTCCCAACTCCCTCAACCTTTCCTCAGAGGAGAGGTGCTCCAGCCCTCTGACCATTCTGGTGGCCCTCCTCTGGACCCGCTCCAACAGCTCCACATCCCTTCTGTACTGGGGGCCCCAGGCCTGGACACAGCACTCCAGGTGAGGCCTTCCAAGGGCAGAGTAGAGGGGGACGATCACCTCCCTCTCCCTGCTGGCCACCCCTCTCTTGATGCAGCCCAGGATGCCATTGGCCTTCCTGGCTGCAAGAGCGCACTGCCGGCTCATGGCCAGCTTTTCGTCGATCACAACGCCCAAGTCCTTCTCTGCAGGGCTGCTCTCAAGGAGTTCTTCTCCCAGTCTGTACACACACCTGGGATTGCCCCGACCCAAGTGCAACATCTTGCCCTTGGCCTTGTTGAACCTCATCAGGTTCTCGTGGGCCCACTTTTCCAGCCTGTCCAGGTCCCTCTGGATGGCATCCCTTCCTTCAGGGCTATCAACCTCACCCCTCAGCTTGGTGTCATCAGCAAACTTGCTGAGGGTGCACTCGATCCCACAGTCTAAGTCGTCAATAAAGATGTTGAAGAGCACCGGTCCCAAGACGGACCCCTGGGGGACACCGCTCGTGACCGGCCTCCACCTGGACGTAGAGCCATTGACTACAACCCTTTGGCTGCGACCCTCCAACCAGTTCTTTATCCAGCGAACAGTCCACCCATCATATCCACATCTCTCCAGTTTAGAGATAAGGAGATGGTGCGGGACCGTGTCAAAGGCCTTGCACAAGTCCAGGTAGACGACATCCGTCGCCCTCCCTTGGTGCACCGATGCTGTCACTCCATCACAGAAGGCCACCAGATTGGTCAGGCACGACCTGCCCTTGGTGAAGCCATGCTCGCTGTCTCGGATCACCTCCTCATCTCACATGTGGCTTAGCATCTCCTCCAGGAGGATCCGGTCCATATCCCTAAGTGCCACGTCCACACGTCTCTTAAATACCTGCAGGGACTCCATCACTTCCCTGGGCAGCCTGTTCTGATGCTTGGCCACCATCTCCATGAGGAAGTTCTTCCTGCTATCCAGTCAAAACCTCCCTTTGTTTCAGTGGTACCCAGCGACAGGACAAGGGGCAATGGGCACAAGCCAGAACCCAGGGGGTTCCATCTGAACATAGGGAAAAGCTTCTCTGCTGGGAGGTGGCAGAGCCCTGCCACATGCTGCCCAGAGAGGCAGGGGAGTCTCCTTCTCTGGAGAGATCCAAACTTTCCTGTGCAGCCTGATCTGGGGAACTGCTTTAGGGGGATGGGACTGGGGGAGCTCCAGGGGTCCTTTCCAACCCCTAAGATTCTGTGATTCCCCTGGAACAATTTGAGACCACTTCCTCATGCCCCATCACTTGTCACGTGAGTAGAGACCAACACCCACCTCGCTAGTACCTCCCTTCAGGTAGCTGTTGAGAGTGATGAGGTCTCCCCTCAGCCTTGTTTTCTCCAAACTACACAACCCCAGCTCTCTCAGTCCCTCATCACCTATGTTTTTGAGTCCCTTCCCCACCTTTGTTGCTCTTCTCTGCACACAGGCAAGCAACTTAATGTTCTTCCTGTACTGAGTGGCCCAAACTGGGCACAGTACACGTCTCACAGGCCAAACCAATGGATTTTCTTTCCCCGAGCATTTGTGAAAATGAAGGATGGAATTCAGTAATAAATTTGAAGTTACTAGCAAGTATTGTAGCTGTGGGCAGGGATAGCTGTATTTGCAGGTATGTGTATGGCATTGCAGAGTCACCTGTGGATTTGTGTGGTTACAATGTGATGCTAACAGTACACAGATTCGAGGTTTGGAGGTTCAGATCTGTGTGTTTTAGACATGTACAGTGCTCAGATAGTCTGACTGTCTTCCTTACATTGTGTACCAGGGTTCCTTTTGTTTTTGCAAGCTGAGGTGCTACAAGAAACTAGCAGGAAGCAGGAGCTAGCTTTGCCAGGTCTGTCCGCACATCCTCTTTGGCACCCAAGTCCTGAGTTCACCTGTTTCAGCAGATAGCAATTCTCAGTTAGTGGGAGAGCACTCCTTGCTGACTGAGCACTCATCACTGTGTCTAAAAAATGCAGAGGAGCAAAAAAAACAGCCTGAATCATTACCATTTTACAGCAACATTTCCTTCTTCTCAGTCCATTTGTGTGCTTTAAAAAAATTGAAAAGGTTTTAATCTGCTGCACATCACTGGGTCTTTCACAGAGGAGATTAGCACCGGCTACTGTGCCGCATGAGGAATGCGAGTCTCTTATCTCTGGCAAATTCGGACTCTCAGAAAATGAAGCCTCTTTTCCATGACTACCCCTGGCTTCTGGAGAAAGCTGTGTGCTTGCAAAGACCTCTCTGGGAAATAACTAATCACTTCTCATGCTCCACGCAGCGCTAAAATGGAAGGAAATTAAATCTGAACTACAAAGAGGGGGGCAGCGCTGCTGCATAACCTGGGAGCTTGCTCCTCACCATTATAGAGGTGTGTGAATCTGTTTGTGTGTGCCAGAGGACAGCTGTCTGGGTGCAGAAATGCAGGTGGTGGGGTGGGTTTCTCCCTCTAGCTCAGGACCACTTCTCTCATACAAAGGTCAATGTCTGTGTTTCTGCTCCAATCCCTCATCCCCTCTTAACCCTCCCAAGCTCACAACTGCATTTTGCTCCTCTGAGAAGCCACGTGTGAAATGGGATTTTAGTGCAGCACATTGCTTTAAAGTCTGATTTGAACTAAGGGAAGAAATTACCCTGCTTGAGAGTTGATTTCAGCTTTCCAGAGCAGTGAGGAGCTGAGCAGAGGATATTCTTCTGTGGGGCTCATGGAAAGGGCAGCCTTCCCATTTAATGAGCTGAGTAACAAAAGGGGTTCCTAGTTTGTTTTAAACAGCAGAAGGCAAAACAAACCAATGGAACAGCATAGTTCAAACTTTCCTCTGCACAGATTGAGCAGTTCTGCAGCTGTGGATTGAATGAATTAACTGCTGGAGGAAAACCTGTGCTGGAGCAGGAGTGATGATAACACTGTGCTGTGGGAGAGCTGAGGAACCAGGTGGCCAGATGCAGAAAAGTGTCTAGGCATGTATATTCCCATAGCAAACACTGCACATTTGTTCAGTCGGTGTTTTTTGGTTCCTAGAACCATAAAAGCATGGCAAGTGAAATTCCTGTAAGAGGAAGGGGAGGATTTTGATGCAGAGAGAGTCACTTTGTGACAGATGTCAAAAACACCTCTCTGCCATGCATGTTTCTCACTGAGTGAGTGTTGGTGTTGCATTTGTATCTTGTTTCCCTTGTGCAGCTTCCAGCAGAGTGCTGGACTCACCCTCCTTATCCTTATGGGAAAGCGAGGTCATTGGTTCCTGTGGGACTGCAATAAGTTCCTGAAAATAAGCAGCTGCCCCAGCTGAAAACTTTGGACTGTGTCTGGGCCCATCTGTGCTGAGGACTTGTGAGGGGAACCCTGAGTCTTACATCAGCCATCAGAGGACCCTCAGGGGCTTTCTAGGCGTGCAAAGCCACCCAGAAACAAAGGCACCAACAGCAGATGCTCTGCCAGTATCCAAGGCACAGAAAGAGATGACTTCAACTGCAGCTTCGTTCGGTCCTTGTTTTGCCCTGGTCAGGCCCACATCTTGGATGTGAAGGCATGTGGTGCCTGCAGGGCCCTGGGCAAACTGGGCCCTGGCCCTGGTGCTGCGTGCACCTCCCTGATTGCTGCAGGCCCTGCTTCTGGCCTGTTTTTTACGTACACCTACAAATTCCAAAATTTCAGAGGAGCCATAAAGCCAGACCAGGTGGACCTGGCACTTTATTTGTGTTAGCACCAGTGGCTGGTCGTCAGCCATTATGCACTTGCAATAAACTCAGCCATTAGCAGGTTCATGAGGAACTGTAAAGCCCATTAAGTATTGTTGGCATGCAGGAATCCTGGTTTTAAGGCCACATTATTAAAGCTGTATCAAAAAAAAAAGAGAAGGAATGTAGCCGTTCACTGGGGCCTTTGCTTGAAGCACACAAATCCAATAAAAACATCCCAAAAGCTGTAATTATTTGTTCATAATTGGATACTTAGGAGCAAATTCTGCCACACAAACCTCCAGGGAGTCACACTGAAAGTCAAGAAGTGTGTTTCATTACAGAGTATCCAAAAAGGAACAGCACTATGGGGAAGGCTGTGTATTATTAATTATTAATCAGATGTGGACAGCAGAGTGCATGGGAGCAAAGCCTATCATCCCACAAAAGTCTCTGGATCCTCTCTCATTTCGAATTATGTTAAAGATGAGGAAATTCACATTTAAGGTAGCTGTCTGACTTCACACTGTGCTGTTTCTTAGTGTTGAATACAAAACTCCTGAAACAAAGAGCAGAAAGCAGGAGACACGCATGCAGATTCCCATGCTTTAAATACTAGACCTCATTCCCTGAAGAGACCTGAGAACAAGACCAGCCCTGCGGACTCCAGGTCACCCCACACCCCTGTGCACTGCTGGGTTGCTACTTGCTGTGATTCTTCTTTCTGCAGATCCAAAACTGCATGGGCACTGATAAGGAGCTGTGTTGAACCCATCACAAAGTCTGTGCTAACAGGTTTCTGTTGATTGGCTGCAGAGCCTGAGAACAAAATTGTAACCTTTCTGCACATAGTGTTGCAGTGTGCTTTTGCATTAATAGCCATGGAAAAGTTAACCTAAACATCAGCTTTTTTCCCTGGAACTAACAGCTCCGAAGCCAAAAGCCCAGTGATCTGCTCGTCACCTTGCTGCAAAGCGGACTGCTCATTACTGCAAAAACAAAGTCCACAGCTGGCTTTTGAATTCCTGGACCTCTGTCTCTGAATTAGAGTAGCCAGCTCGTAAACGGGAGTGTCCCAGCCATGTCTCAACCCAGGCAAAATTTCCCCTAGGCAGAATTACAAGGGTATGCCTTGAACCTCAACAGGCACAGATCTGCATAGGAACCCAAGGTGAATCCAGGGACTGCAGGGATGAGAATTACTTCTCACGAAGTACTGGTAGGACAGTATTCAGCAGACTCCTGTTTTCTCAAGCCATTATTGGTACACTACACAAGATAATTCCTGAGTGACACAGCTGCTGAATTGTGCTGTCTGCGTAGTGGAAGATCTTGTCCTCAACTGTGTGCTGTCTTCTCTGCCCAAAGACAGACTGCACTCAGTGAGATCATCCCCAGATCACTGGTTTCTGCAAGCATAGATCCTGCAGGCTCTGCCTCCCTCTCCAGAGGGGTGTTTACCTCTACATTTGATTAATTATTCCAGTTATTGCTGCCAAAAGAATGTGTTTCATTTTTCATTGGAATTTTTCTCCTTTCCTTATACCCTACTGGGTATTTAACCTCCAGATGAAGGATTACAGTCTTGTGTGAGGCAGTGTCTTTGATGTGTCACCCAGCGTTTCTCCAAGACTACCTCTTTCCAGAAAGACAATGGGAAGAATGACCAGATCTTCCTGGAAATGACACCCGTCCCACAGTGTAAATAAGCCAAAACTAGCTTCTGCAGAAGTAATCAGGCCTGTTTGCTGACATACAAATGCCCACTCATCGCTGAAGGAGCTGCACTCCCAAACTCTGGCAGAAGCCGAAGACTGAGGTTATTATTGCGCTCATTCCCACACTTGGATTTGGCAAAGTTGAAGCCTGTATCATCTTGTTTCACTTTTCTTTGGAGTTTGAGTGTTTTCTTTTCAGTAGGTCCCCCAGCTCGTTCAGTCCTGCAAGGTGTAGTTGCAGATACCAAGTGGCAGAGGCTGCAGTGGGCGTTATCTGGGTTGTGGTAGGTCTGAAGAGTCCGTCACAGACCAGAAGCTATGAGTAAGCTTCTGAGTAAGATCTCAGCTGGAGGCTGAATTGGCAGAACTGCTCTTTGTGCTGTGGGGCCCTCAGATGCACAGTGCTGTATGTGTAGGTATGGGCGTGCGTTAGTCATAAGCCAGCATGACTGAGCTTATACAGCTCTCACTTATTTCAAATTCTGTGAGAGTTCAGCAAAAACTGCAATACTTCACGAAGTCCAGAGTATTTTCTTTTATACTTCAATATATGTGGCTTTTGGGTTGCTTCAACAGAACAGGATCATGTAAGAACAAATACAAACCGTTGCCTCACCTTCTGAATAGAACAACCCATATCTAAGGCATCGGAGAAAGATAGTTTTTCTGCTGTATTTTTTCTTCAGAATTTAGGCAGGATAATCTGCAGTGTAAGGAAGCTGCCTCTGATACAGCTGCAGCTCAGCTGCCATGCATGAGATCGCTGTTTTGGGGATGTGTTTGTCTCTCTCATCTGGGGTAAATTCCACCTCCTTCCTGGTATCAGAGGGAAATGCCATTGTACCACTCTTCTCTCGGGAGTTAGAAAGTTAAATCCAGCGTGGCTTGTGGTACTGAGACCTGACAGAATGCTCTGTATCTTGCTCCAGACTTTATCACTCTGCAGTGCTTTTTTCACAAGGTCTTTTAAATTAAGCCGTAGCAATGCAGTTTTCAGCACTGCCTCTATGATAAGAGACCAGGTTATTAGAAGTCATGGCCCAACGTTCCCTCTTATCAGTAGAAGTCCTCTTCTTATTGATGGAAGTCATTGTGTTATCAATGGAAGTCATTCTCTTAATTCTGGGAGAAAATAGGTCAAGCCACCAATTTATCATTTACTGGGTAGATGAGGTGGCCGGAATGTCTTGGGAATGGGAGGTTTTGTGAGCAACGCTGAGTTCAAGGCCATGTAATGAGAGACAGATGGGAATGGTTTTGCTGCGGTGATGTTTTATCACGAAACGAGACAGATTTAATAGTTGGTTGGTGACTAACAGATATGGAGGTAGCCATGTAATTGGCGTGCCTGCTGCAGGCGGCAGCACTCCCTGGCATTGCCAAGCACAAGCACACTCAGCAGAGCTAACAAAGCCCAGAAGCTAGTTAACGGTTTCCTAAAAGTGTCTCCAGACACCATGGTGTGATTTAAAAGGCAGCACGCTGCCAGCTCAGGTCATGAAAGCAAGGATATTTCAGGATCACATAGCAGAAGCCCTCTGGGGTTTGGGGTTATCTTGACGTGAGCCCAAGAGCTCCCCGACCATTGCTTTTCCCCAGTGATAATGTGGTGGGAAGTCCTGGTAGGAATCCTGGTCCTGTTCTTTTCCCAGTATCACCCTTGTCCTGGCACAAAGGAGCACATTTCCAGAGGGATTTTGTAAAGGACCTGTGCAAAGACCCCTTTCACCAGAGGGACCTAGCGTCTCATCGGCTAGAGGCGAATTTTCTCCGCAGCCTCTGGAGAGGCCTCATGGCTCCTACAGGCTGTGAGCTCCTGTTACCGCCCTGCTCCCTGCAGATATGGGGCTGCCCTCAGCTCCATGGGACCCCTAGTCCTGCTCCTCTCCCTTTTCTGCAGCCTCACAAGTGTCCCTGGAAGGCTCCATCCTGGGCTGGGTTCAAACCAAGCACCAGGTCTTTGGTGGGTTTGGCCTGGAGAACTCAGTGCTAGTGCCTTGCATCCGTGTGTGTGCTTTGCTTTTAATATTTAATGTTTTCTTGTTACTCATTGGCCAGTCTCTCCTGTAAGGTTTGTGCATGCATCATTTAGAATCAAGTATCACATCACAGGTTAATTTCCAAATGTTTCCCCTCTTCTGCTTTCCTTTTCCTTCTTCTCTTTATTTCTCTTTCGTTCTCCTCTCTGTTCTTTATTTTTGTATTTCTTTTTATTTCTCTCTCTCCTCTTTCTTCTAGCAACAGGATAAACCAGGTTATAGTTTGTGGAAAGTCTGAATTACTAATGACCCCTACAAAACAGCAGTAAGGGTCGTATCTTTTCCAATGGCTCTATTTAAACCCAGAAGCCAGTTTCAGTGTTTTACGATCTTAAAATGCTGATATTTTTCCAGGTATTCATTCCAGCTTGATAGGAAACCAAGAGAAACAGAAACATTTTTCATCTTCAGAAAAATGTGCTCAACCTTCTCCTTCCTGTTAAAGAGATACCTCCCCAGCGCCGGGGAGGGCGTACGCTGCCCTGGGACTGACTTCCCTCACCTTCCTCAGCAGAGCTGAGATGAAATCAGGGAAAAGCTTCCTCACCTGGCTCCTGCTGTGGTGGGTGCCAGGGAGTTAGCTGCCTGGAGCAAAAACACTGCATGTCCCAGGAGAAAGTAATCTTCTCCCCAGCTGGGTTCAGTGTGCCACATCCCTGAGCGTGCTCAAGGCCAGGCTGGATGGGCCCTGGGCAGCCTGATCCAGTGGGTGGCAGCCAGCTCACAGCTGGGGCTGGGGGGCTGTGGGGTCCCTTCCACCCCAACCATGCTGTGATTCTATCACTCTGTGATCTTTGCGATCCCTTCCAAACCAAGCCATTCTGTGATTTTATGATCCCAAGCCAGGATTGTGCAGGTAGCACTCTGGGCAGCCCAGCGGGTCCAGAGGAACAGGAGGACAGAGAGATGGGGTGGGAAGTGGCTTGGGCAAGGCTGTGAAGTTCCTAGGAAGTGCCATAGTTAGGCCAAGGCATCTGCTGCTCTTTGCTCCTCTGCTCGCCAGATCCACCCCTGAGACACCAACGCCCCGCTCGCCCCCTAGAGTGTGACCTCGGCAGGCTGATGTCCCTCACCCCACGTCCCACCCTCTCCTCTGACCCCAGCAGCACTCCTCAAGTCAGCCAGATGTGAAGAACAAAGGGAAAAGCTTGGATCGAGCGTGCAGCCCTGCGGCACTCTGCATGCAAAGCGCCAGCAGGGCCAGGCCCCCAGTGAGAGCACTCGAGCCCCCTGCAGCCCGGTGTTTGCTGGCCCAGAGGCAGCGGTGCCTGCCTACATCCCATCCAGCATCAGCTGTTGAAAGTGAAGGAGCAAGGCCACTCCGAGCAGAATTCATCATGCAAATACCGGCATGCAGCACATACTAGAAAAACACAAAGTGCTGGAGAGAATCGCCCCGACTGGTTTTGCTGATTCCACTAAATTTCAGATGTAATAATGTCTCCATGTTGCTTCAATTGTCTCTTCCGAGGCACAGCTGTGACTGCCCCCTGAAGCGTTGTGGCTGCAGGAAGGGAAGTGAAGCCTGGCCAAGGCGCTCAGCCCAGCAGCCCTTTAACATACAACTCGTTCCATTCCTTTGTTCATTCCATACCTCCAACTACTGTCCCTCTGCTAGAAAGGCCAAGAGAATTGGCTGCTCTTATTCTCAAAGCTGTTCTGCAATTGGTTCAGGACCTTTTCCTCCTGGAATGAGAGACAACTTCTGCTTACAGATCCAAAATAGCATTTAGTAGAAATGGGTTCATTTCCTGTCTCCTGGATGTTCTGCCACTATCTTCCACATCCATCCTATCTAACTCTGGGCACTTAGATGAGGTGGTGAACCTTGGTGGATAGCTGGGAAGGGCTCCTAACTGGTGGCCATTGATCCTCTCCTAAAATACAGTCATGTGAAGGTCCTTATGCTTCCACTGGCTGTAGAGAGACCCTGCACTCCTCTTATCCTGCAGCACCTCAGACTCACTGGCTTTGCCTCCAGATCCCCACAGTTGAACAAAACATTTGGGTACATATTTTTAGAGAGTCTGTAACTGCTCACATCAACCTTTTTTATCTGGGGGACGAGCTGAACTGTGCTGGCAGTGGAGAGCCCTGTAAATGCTTAAATGGATGGGTGATGAAGCAGCCAACTTGATCTTCATCCAGACACTTGTCCAGATAAAACAGCGCTGAACCACAGAGCAGGCTGATGATTGTGATGTTTTATTTTTCTATTTCAATTGCACAGTGCAAAGCCCAGCTGCGAATCAGGGTCCCCTTCTGGCAAGTGCAGGTGGGAAAACATCCCCCTTGCCATGCAGTTCAGAGAAAGCTGGGTCTTCTGGAGCTCTAGGATTACTTGTTTGTGGTCGCACTCTGGCTAGCACAACACGTGCACTTCTGTGTCTATTATCAGATTGCCAGAAGCAAGATGAAATCCTTGTTTAACATCCGTGCTTTTGGTTGAAGCAGCTCTCTTTTCCCCAGGTTTTCTTTGCATTGGTGCCCAGGGCGCTAGTAAAACATTTTCTGTCTCTCCTGTGCAATGGCATGGTAATTTGTTTCCTGGGTGTGTCCTTGTCATTCAGTCTGACGGTTCTCCTTCCCTGGGAGATGCTGGCTTCCCCGTCTCCTCTGAGGCAGTGTCGCTGCCAAAGTCCACTCTGGACTCCAAGCTGCTGTCTGGCACTCTTCCTCCCATCTGCATGGGTAAGAGAAATGTCAAGCAGTGACACACAACAACTGGCTTGGTCTGTCAGCTCACATGACAGGAGGAGGAAGCCTGAACAGTGTGTCTGTCCTCCACACGTGCTGGATGCCCATTGCTCGGTAGTAGGAGGTGTTGCTAAACAGGTCACCGTGAATGGGCTGCAGAACAGCTGATCCAGGCAGCAGAGGAGGCAGGAGGAGTTGGGGAACTGCAGATTCGAGCTGTGAAAAAGGCCCACGCTTGATCCTGCTTAGGGGGAAGAAGGATTGAACTTCAAGTCAGAGCAGTGTTCCTGCACCAGGCCAGGAGAGTGCTGTGCAAGCCCTGGGTCAAGTCTGGTTCCTGTGCTTTTGTGCTGTCTGCTCTCTGCTCTGCCTCTGACTCCAGCCTGACCCCTAGTCCCAGCCAGCGTGTCCAGCAAGCCCGTGTTAAAGCATTGCTAGCGAGGACAGCGGAGACTTAATCACTAAAGAGAGCTCTTAGACCAAGTCTGGTGCTGGGGAGGAGAGATCATTAATCATGGATACATCAGTAGCTCACGGTGGTAGCTGACTATGAGAGCTGGTGTAAAACAGTGCAGCTGTACATTGGTATGATTTGCCAGTGCTGCTTTGATGATGATGGCACTGCAGAGCTATTCAAGCCAGCTTTCACCAGTAAGACGTCAAATCTTTTCCAGTGAAGCCAAGCCCTGTCAGGATATAATATCATTTTGGACCATGCCTTGGGCATTGCCCTGAGTGCTAGATGGTTTTCAGCCCTCAAGCCCTGCCCCGGCCCCAAACCCAAAGGTCTGTGAGCCTCACTGCATCCTCCTGAATGCAGTTTGGGCGGTGCTCAGCTACATTTGGATCCACAGCACCATAACCTCACCCCCAGAGCATCCAGACAGAGGATCTCTCCACACAAAAACAATTGCAACTTTTTGTTCTCTGGCTGGGATTCCTGGACTGCTGCTTTTTCTTCAGGTTTATTTTATTTTCAACATAAATAAAGAAAACAAAGCTCGTGCAAGTAATAGTCTGAAACTGCTAAAGTTCCATTGCAGGAGACATGGAACTAGAACAAGGAAAACATTCCCATGTTTTGTTTCTCTCTGAGCAGAATTGGTTAACTTGGGTTCAGACTTTGACTCACCCAGCAGGGCCTGCCACTCACTATTTATTTAAAATCACAGCTAAGTGCATTAAAACAACATTAAAGCACAGACACCAACCTGCAAAGAGCAGAAAGAGCCGAGGGCACTGCGAGTTGAGGCAGCGGCGTGCTTGCTTCAAGCTTCGCTCTGCCCGGTCACCCCGTGGGTGCATTCCTGGCCAGTCCGTGGGTCTCTGCCCTGCCCTGCAGCCCCATTCCTCAAGGAGAGCCCGAGCTGAAGCCAAGGGCCCTTCCTGTAGACAGACACCCAGGGCTGAGCCATGCGGGGCATTCATCTCCTGCCGGGCTCGGAGCAGCCCCGAGGTGCTGCTCACAGGGCGCTGTGAAGTCTTTGTTTTCCTTAAACAACCTTTGCTTGCACAAGACAGCCTGCACTCAGCTGTGGGCTGCTCTGCATACTTCAGCGAGAAATCCACTTTCCTCTGCTGAACGGCCATGGCTTAGGCAGATGTTTCTTGGTATCCACAGGGTGTGACGATAGAGCTGGCAGAGCGCTTGGAGAGGAGCCGTCGGTACCTCCGTGTGTCAGCCCCTTGCACACAGCTCCGCTCATCCCTGTCAAACCCTTCTCCAGCGCCTTTCTGCCTTCCTGTCAGCATCTCCCTGCCTTCTCTTTTGGGTCCCTCTGTAGTGCATAAGGTTGTAGGACTGATGCTACCCCAGCAGATCTGCTCCAGCCTGCATGCGCTCTGTGCTCCATTTGGCATCTTTTCACCAGGAAAAACATTTACTTTGGGAGAAGAAGGAGGAAAACAGAAAATAAGCTCACACTCACGGATCCAAAAACCAAAGGACAGGCTCAGAAATCCTCTGGTGCCTTTTTGGATGATTTCATATCTAAAAGAATGAATCCATAATGCAATAGTGCTGATTCTGACATTTGAGTATTTACAGTGGGATCTTTTGCAGGTTGGAACTCAGGAGGGAAAAAGGAAAAAGAACAGCTCAGAGGGCAAAGGTTTTGTTTAAAAATGTACAACAAACTGTAGCTTAGCACCGTTCTCACAGAAAAGCAAGAAAAGCAGTTTATTGGCTTCACAGGCACTAAAATATCAAGACATCCTAGCGAACAATGAATGTGTTTCAGGAAAAATTCCGAGCAAGTAGTCTTAAATCTTCCTTTTTGTCTGGATGGTAAATGCTTAGAAATAGGGCACAAATGTGGATATCTGAAAGGGAAAGAGGCTGCAGTGGGGGGAAGGCCAGGCTTCATGCTTCTAGAAGCGTGAGGCTGAGGTCTGGGACATCTGCAGGGGCAGGGAGCAGGCGGCATGCACACTCTGCAGAGCAGGAGCGGCTCTTGCAGATCCAGAGGGACTCCAGGCACTTGATGCTCTGTGCAGGGGCCCAAGAGGAGAGGCTTCCATCCTCCCTCGCTGCAAATCTGCTGCGAGGGTCTAACTTGGACCTCTCGGCTGCTGGGTGCAGGATTTGCTTTTAAAATAGCCACGTCTGAGGGGGAACAAAGCGCTGTGCCCAGGGGGCCGTGCAGGGGCACCAGCCTTGCACACGCCTCCGTCACTAACTCTGCTTTTCCCCCTTCTCCCCTTTCCTTCTAGGGCCGCTGCATCAATTTCACCAGAGTGAAGAACGCCGAGGCCCCCCCCAAATACCCGCTCAACAACGCCTACCCGCTGTCCCTGCCACCCCCAGCTCCCATCTACACCCCTCCAGCCCCGNNTCCCCGTCCTCCACACTCCCCCCTCTCCCTCCACCACCCCAAGCCCCACCACCCAACCGGGCCCCCCCTCCGTCCCGGCCCCCTCCTCGCCCTACAGTCTAGGGGTCTGTCTCGCTCCCATCTCTTCCAGAAGCGTTCGAGGGGCTTTTTTCAGCAGTACTGTACCACAGCCATCTTCGGGGGGGGTGGGGGGCACCAGTTTTGAAATGGGTGCTGATGGGACAAACAACTTTGTGGTCGCCTTTCTCCTTTCATTTTCTTTTGTTTTTAAAACACTTTGAGCATCAGTGCCACCAAACTTTTGAAGCAAGCAAAGCCAAGAGACTGCAAGAATAAGGGAAGTGACTCGAGTTCCATCACAGCAAGGCTCTCCCCACCACTTCCCTGTGCCTTACCATGGTGGTTCCAGGATAAGTTGGAAAAAACGGATGAAGAACTAGCTCTGGAAAGGGGATTCTCCCCAGGGAATGGCTGCAAAAGGCTCTCCAGGTGCAGATCCTTGCTGACAGCCTGGAGACATCTGCACAAATTCACAGTTCAAGACTCAAGGGACAAGAGAAAGCCAGCTTGCATGCCAGCTGCTAAGCAAATAATGACAACAGCAGGTCTGCAAGTACAGAAACCCCGATAAAGCTGAACAGAATTGATGGTAGGCAGTTGTCCCCATGGACCATGAGTTGGAGGAGGGAAGGCGTTGTCACCTCAGACAGGAGTAGGTCTCCAGAGTCTGTATTTGTGTATGTTGGTATGTGGAAGTGCAGGTGAATGAAAACAGAGTGCCACCAGGAAACTGAACCATGTGGCAAATAAAGCAGGCAGTGTCACCAGGCTTCGACCCCATCCCTGAGGACGAGGAGCAAGTGGCAGCAGGTCTGTGCTCCCCGTGGGACAGAGGAGCTCACAAACTCGAGCGAAGGAATCTGGGAAAGGTCTGGTTGGCAGAAGAGTCTTTGCATTCGGTTTAGACTAATTACATCCGTCTAGTTAACAGCTCTGCAGTTCGGCGATGTAATTTAGTGCTGTTTTCCAGTTTTAAAGGAAAGTTTCTGAATATAAACAGGTGGTCAGGTGTATCGATTTCTCCAAAGCCAGTCTGCTTGGGCTCCTTGTTACTGTCAGTTTGAAATGGTTACCACTGATGCATTTCTACTTTTTCTGTAAATTGCATTCTTTCGCCCCAAAGATGTTTCCACGTGGATTTTTATTTTTTGTTTTCCCTTCCCGAATAAGTAGCAGATGCCTTCCAAACTCCTAGCAAAGAAAAGCCGGTGCTTACTCACTCTTGTCAACTCTCAACAACATCCCTTCTCTTAGCAGCTGTTGACTAAGGCAAAAATCCCACACTGGACATGCAGGATGGGAATCAGCCTTCCAAGAAATGCACTGGCTGCATTTCTCCACGCTTTGCTCTTTGTGGGACTGCCGTGATATTCCACAACGTTGCCTATGCACACGCAGCAAACTGAGCACCTGCCCCTGCAACGCAGTGCTCGCAGTAGGGGAGGTCGCTGCACTTCAGTCCCTGGTTTGCTGTCAGGATCAGTTCTCACAAAAGGACTG
Organism: Alectura lathami; assembly: GCA_013399715.1. Lineage (NCBI taxonomy): Eukaryota > Metazoa > Chordata > Aves > Galliformes > Megapodiidae > Alectura > Alectura lathami. Next base: position 2,660 of record VXAV01002119.1, on the reverse strand, counting down.
GAAATTGCAGTCGTAAAAGGTAAATTGTCTTTGTAGCTGCAGTTCTATGAATATCTAAGGGTTCTCATATTTGTATCATTTTTTTACCAGATAAAGAAATGCTTTGCCAAGTACTTACTTCAGTGCTGTTGGAAATATTACCTCTAGCTTTTCTAGCAGTTAAAAAAAAAAAAAAAAAAAAAAAAAAAAAGAAAAAAAAAAGCGCAAGAAGGAAAAGAAACAGATGAAGAAGACTCAGTGGAGACCTGGCTTGGGACCCTCTTGGTAAGAACATTTGTGGACGAAGCCTGACCACGAGACCCAGGGCCAGGCCAACCCACGTGTGGTCAGCGTGCCACTTCCAGGTGCCATAAACGCAGCAAGCACGCTGGAGCTGAAGACTCATTCTGCAGCCAGGGCTGGCTGTGGTGCAAGAAGGCTGATCATTCACCCCAACACTGTTTTGTCTGCAGGCGGCACAGAGCAGTCCCCAATTTGGAGCAAAACCCCCAGTTTTGCTACTCACTACGTCTGATTCTACCAGGTACAGGGCGTGGTCGGTTCAACAAGACGGCTTGTGACTGTCAGGTGGAGTGGGAAGCCTTGAACACCCTGACACAGGTTTGGTTGGACTCCCTCTTGTGATGGATGGGATCTAGTTACACGGCTGTTAGGTGTGATGTGATGTCAAAAGGGTACAGTGTAATACAGGATCGATAAATATTTCTCTTAACAGATCCTCAGTATTTCAAAGAAGTCTGGAAAAGAGATTGATTTTCAGCTATATGGCATTGAGATTTTTTTAGTGTCAAGCAATAAACATAAACCCATAAATCTGAACCTACTGCAGGGGAAGAAACTAAAAGCAGTGTGTACTCCATGACTAAGGCTAACTTCTTGCAGATGTATATAGAAATTTTCATTCTCCCCAAAGAGAGGGAAAAAAAATCTACCTTGGTAAAACAAAACCTACTTCAGGCTAGAAAAATAACCATTTCGAAATACCCCTATGTAATCATCCAGTTTATGAATAGAAAATAAACTCTGCATTTTTTTGTTGTACATATTGTTACTGCATGCTTACCATATGTTAGATGGAAGCATTTCCTATCCATTGTGGATAAAAGAACATTTTTCAAGTTGTAGTAAATTATTATAAAGCCAATGACATTTCATGGCATGTTATTGTATCAAGCTGTGCTTGTTGTATTTTTTTCTTTATGGTTGTATTGCTTTTTTTATACATGTACAAATATTTCCTGTAGTGACGAACACCTGCTTTACGTAGCATTAATGGAAGCACGAGGACTCCAGGCTGCCCACTCCCTGGATGCACTGGGAAGGGTTTTGCACATCCGCCCTGGGCAGGAGGCAGCACAGCAGGTTTGTTGGACCCTTGCTAACATCCTCAGAAAAATGAGAGCACATCTGGAGGAAGATTTGTACCTGAGCTTGTGTTTGGGATCAACCAAAATGCGGCTGCTGATGTGGCATCCCCAAGGTACTGCGAATGCTTTTAGAAGTCATGCTCCTCTTGTGCCAGTCCCTAGCATAAAAATCTAATTTAAGTTGTTAAGAATGAAAATTTGGGCCTGAATTGAAGCGAACTCACGGGCAATTAATGCTATGTAAATGAGGTTGAATTAGCTGGTCTGCCATGTACTGAGCTATGGCACCCTATGTATCCTCTCTGTATAAAACTTTCCTAGAAACACATTACACAGGCTACCAGTCCACACTAGCCAATTTCTGAGTAAAGGCTCATTATAGATCAAAAGGAGCTGGGGGGCACAACATCTGCTCCACGATTTCAAAGGGCTTAATCACATCTCACAGCTTACTGCTTGCACATGCTTATACACAGGGTCGGTCTAAACAGCAATAAACAGATGTCTGATGGCATTAAATAAACGGTTTCGCTTGCTCAAAATAGATCTCTCTGACTACTCCCTTTGTTTTTAATTCAGGCAAAACTTTCCATCAGTGTGTCAAAGGACTGAGCAGCTGTGCTTAACAAAGGTTCAGATTTTTTAAATTGCTAACATGTCACACACTGTTGCTGGCTACGTTTGGAAGCATTCACCCACACGAGCTATGGTGGCCATCAGAGTTCGCTCTCTGCTCCTTGGTGCATGAAGGCATCTTCTGTCACTGTTCATTTTGGGCAATGTCTGGGAGCTCTGGTGAGATCTGAGGGCAGTAACATTGCCATCTGTGTGGTGCTGATGATGCAAAGAAACAAGCCTTCTGCTCTGGTGTTGAATTATGTTTTGTCACTTCAGCCAGTGCTGTGCAGTGATGTTTTACTCCCTCTGTTTGTTGCATGTGTCATTTGTTAAATTCAGTCATTATTCTTGCTGACCTTCATGTTATTATTAAAGAGCTAAACAAATTTGTGCTGGGCTCCATCAGATTCATTGGTAAAAGGAACAACCAGGGGAGAATCCACAAGTTCTCCCATAAAACCAGCTTTCCACCACTTTGGAGAATTCAGACTTGGGGATTTGTGTACTTATGCCTGACACAAAAGCTATTTGCATATGGATGCAACACAGCCTAAGCTGCCTGCTCCTCTGCTGATTGGAACTGGGGTATTGTCAGTGGTGCTGGGTCCAACATCTTCTTGTTCAACACCTTCACCAGTGACCTGGATGAAGGGATAGAGTGCACCCTCAGCAAGT
>VXAV01002116.1:93867-117647 GCA_013399715.1 Alectura lathami | reverse complement strand
AAAGACAGCTCCTTTGGGGTACCTTGCTAAATTTTAATTGACAACTCCTCTTGCTGTAGCAAGTTTTTACTTGCTAAACTATCTGTGTTTCCTTGATCCATTTGTTTTTCAAAACTGATTCTCAACAGCCAATAAACCATGAAAAACAGGAAAAAAAAAAAAAAAAGGTTACAAATACAGCCTACTGGAGGGAAACCATTTCAAATTGCATCTGCAGACTGATTTTAGTACTCCAGTAATTCAAACTATTTTTTCCTATCACAAAATCTGACAAGGGTGAACAAATAGGTTTTCTATCAACTAGTTTATAATTCCCAATGAAAAACAATCTAATCTGTGCAATCTGTTTAGCTTTCTTTGTCCATTTCTGGGTAAATCAAGAGTTCCTGACTGTTGTTGCCACTGGAAGTTATTTGCAAGTATAATTCAGTCCTTTATAATGATTAGTCATAACCAGTGAAAGATAGATTAGCAAAATTACAGGTTACCGCTATAGTAGCTTGATTAAGTATAGTATATTGATTAATAAGGCATGCAGATCTCTGTTTTCTCAAATACCTTGCCTAATTTTTTTACATATTTGTTTCTGGGTATTTGTGGAGATAAATCCTAGTGTATTAAAAGTTAGCAAAAAATAAACAGAGGATCATAAGATTTGAAGAAACTCATTAATAACGAATAGTAATGAATTTTAATTTTGCATTCCTCGTCTGCTTTTGTACATGCAGATTCTGGCACACCTTGACAACAACGGGGCAAATACAATGTATGGACAGGAACAGTTGCACCTGTAGTTGAAATACCCATCTCAGAACCTGGACATCTGAATTCTAATGACTAGTGCACACTGCATACAGTATTACTACATTTCCTCCACTGTGTTTTGTCCCTGTTTTGTTAGGTAGACATGCTAATTTCTGCTATGTTCTCACTGTTTACACATGCTCAAAGATGTATATTTGTCCTGTTAATACAATCCAAGAAACTAATCTGCAGAAATTTTAGCACAGGCTGGCTGTCTTTTCTGTGTTCATCAGGGCTTTAGCACAGAGGGACTCTGATCTGTAACGGGAGCATCTAGTCACTTCTGTGAAGAGAAAATTCAAATCCTAACTGCTTAACTGTAAGGATTCGGGACTGAAGAACAACCTGGCTTAGCAGGAAAGAATGCCTGCCTGCAGACCCAAGCTAAAAGGGCTGGGAGTGCCAGAGGGGGAAAGTAAACTCCTTGCTGATAGGATAAGAAATACCAAAGTGTTAATTTGAAGTCTTTTTGTACTTACAAGCACAAATGTGGGCTTAATTCACCTCAAGGGGTACAACAACAACAACAACAAAAAAACAACAAAACATCAGTTTAGTGTCAGAAATGAGATTACTGCTTGTTAGCAGAAGTGACCAGACTGGAACTGGGGTGGTGAGTCAAGATGGCAACACCATAAGAGGTAAGCGATCCAAATCTTAAAATTCCACTTGCATGTGGTCTTCACCCCTACCATGTCTCCTGTCTAGTCGTAATGTCAGAAGTAAGCAAACTATATGTCCTTCTCATTTGAAGTTATAATATAAAGATCAAGGGGGAGATTAAGGGGATGAATATTTTGTGTTTTGTTAGCTGAATACTGGTAAATTTTGTGTTCTGATTCCTGAGTGTGTTTGAGAGTGCTGAAAGCTCAGATCGTGCTCTGGAATAATTTCCGCTGGTGACAGTGAGTTGTCTCCTTTGTGGAGAAATAAGAAAAGGCCAATAAGAAAAGACTTTTGTTTAGTCAAGTAAGAGTAAATTCTGAAAACTTTTCACTTTGAAGGGATAAAGTGGAAGCTCTGTATCCTTGGAGACACCCAAAATTCTTCTATCCCTTTGCTGTGAACAGGCCTTAGCTTTGTGCTCCTTGACTGAGGAATGTCAAGAACAAATGTGCAAAATGGGTCAAAGCTCCTTTTGTCTGAATCCAAAAGACCATTAGGCTCCATGTGCAACAATTATGGTACATGACTGCGAAAAAAGAGGGCAAGATATGGGTCCAACATGCCCACCAGTGGAATACTGGAGTGTACCTGTGCCAAACTAGAACTGTGATTTCCAGCTGAGGGAATATTTGACCTGGATAGATTAATTTAACCTTCATAATCATGGGTAGAAGTCTATTATAACTAGCTTGCAGAATAATAATACAAAAATAAAACTAAGGATCCTTCTAAAACTTCAGCTACAGTACCTACATTTCTTTACATATGTACCTGATGCTATTGCACCAGTCCTACCCCCATGTCGTGATCCTCTGAAAGATCTCTTAGAAACTTGGGTGCTCTCTAATGCACCTCCACTGTGTTCTTCACAGTTCTGAACCCCTCTGAGGCAGGTATCCCTGTAACTACACTGGTGATGCCAGACAACCTACCTCATACCCCATGTGGTTCAGGTTTACAAGTAGATCCAGACTAAGAGGATTATAATGTCCCTCAGACTGATTCTACTGTGATGTTGTTCATCAGGGATCCTCCTCTCAAAGCCATAATTGATACTGGAGCTTCTTTCTCAACTACTCAGATCTCAGAAAGCCCAGGTCTGAAACCAACTCTGAAGACAATGCTGTGGGAGTGGGTAGAAACATTATTCCTATCTGAACCAACTCACTTGGAAATTGGCCCACTGAGTGAGGAACATGCCTTCCTTGTCAGTCAGCCTTTCTTGTGCAAATTAGAAACCACAATTTATTGCTCCCCTAATGGTGTGTATTTGGATATTTCACATCATCAGACTGGAATAGTCATGCTGCTAACAGCTAATTCAGCTCCATCAACTTGGATCTCCTCCCCAAGTTTCCTTCTGAACTGTGGACTTCCTGGTCTAATGATGTGGGAAGACTCTTAGCAGCTGAACTTGTTAAAATTAAGTGTTAGAAGAATCACACCCTCCCAGCAGTTCCCCAATACCTCCTTTCTCAAAAAGGCAAGGATGGAGTCTGCCCTGTCATGCTCTCCTTATATAAGAAAGGCATCTTAATACCAACTAGGTCACCCTGTAATATATGTATTTTGCTGATTAACAAAGACAGGAAAATAGATGAGCAAGGAAGACAAATCTGGAAGCTTGCCTAAGATCTGTGAAAAATCAACACTTTTGTTATCCTGAGTCACCCAGTTATTCTTAACCCTGTGAACACTCTGACCTCTGTCCCTCCAGATGTTACCCGTTTTACTGCTATTGACCTTCTGCCTTCTTCTCTAACTCCCAACTCCTCAATTTGCAGTCTTTGTTTTTCTTTCCCTCTCAGAGACAACAGTGCACCTGGACTAGACTTCCTCAATGGTATTATCAATTTCCTAGCATCTTCTCTCAGTGCTCAAAATGAGACATAGATGAGACATAGATGATGTCACACTCCCAGGTGTCTCAGTGCAGAATGGAGATGATCTTCTGGTAGCTTACTCCTCTTTGGAGTCCTGCCGAGACAATGCATTTCGTCCACTTCATGCCTTGGCCAAGAAGAAACACACAGCATCCCAAAAGAAGGTGCTATTCTGTAAGCTACAGGCTGAGTACTTGGGTCGTGTAATTTCAGAAGGGAAACACCAACTAACTGACTCCAGAATCTCTGCTTATCAATCCTGAAAAAAGACTACCAAGAAGCATCTTTACTCTTTGCTGAGAGCAACCTTCTCTATTTGGAAATAGGAGCTTGCTAAATCCCCAGCAAATGGTAAGTGTGATTATAGCAAGCCCTTTGCTCTCTTTGCAGTGAAACTTCATGTGTTGCTTCTGCTGTCCTATTCAAGGCGTTGTGCAACTCCCATAGACCTACGGTTTATTTTCCTATTGCTCTGGAGATTATTGCAGCAGGTTTCGCCTCTGTGCCTTTTTGCTGTGAAACATGACTGTTTAGATGTTACTGAGTGTCACTACTCCACTCTCTGACCTATCTGATATTCCTCTGTCCATTCCAGACCTTATTCTCTTTATGGATGCCTCTTACCTGAGGAATGATGTAGGCAAACTAGTTGCAGGATATGCTGTTTGCTCCCAGTTCAAAATTGTCAAAGCATTTTTCCCTCCTTGCAGTTTCAAGTTCACAATCTGCTGAGTTTGTTTAGCTCACTTAAGCATGTACCTTCACATTGGGAAAAAATATAAATATCTATACATTCATAGTATGCATTTAATCATAGAATCATAGAATGGTTAGGGTTGGTTAAAGATCATCTAGTTCCAGCACCCACCTCCCACTAGACCAGGTTGCTCAGAGCCCCACCCAGCCTGGCCTTGAACACTGCCAGGGAGGGGGTATCCACAGCCTTTCTGGGCAACCTGTTCCAGTGTCTCACCACCCTAACAGCAAAGAATTCCTTCCTAATATCTAGCCTAAATCTCCCCACTTCCAGTTTATGGCCATTACCCCTCATCCTGTTGCTACATGCCCTTCTAAAGAGTCCCTCCCCAGCTCTCCTGTAGGTCTCCTTCAGGTACTGGAAGCCTGCAGTAAGGTCCCCCAGAGCCTTCTCTTCTCCAGGCTGAACAACCCCAGCTCTCTCAGCCTGCCTTCACAGGGGAGGTGCTCCAGCCCTCTGATCATCTTTGTGGCCCTCCTCTGGACCCCCTCCAACAGCTCGATGTCCTTCTTGTGTTGGGGGCCCCAGAACTGGACGCAGCACTCCAGGTGGGGTCTCACATGAGCAGAGCAGAGGGGCAGGATCACCTCCCTTGCCCTGTTGGTCACTCTTCTCTTGATGCAGCCCAGGATGCGATTGGCCTTGTTGGCTGCAAGAATGTTTTTCATTCTGTAGGTCAAGTCTGTAAACATTGAGAATTTATTACCTCTTATGGTCCCCTCATCTGGCATTTCTTATGGTTCCCACAACTCAGAGTTACTGTATGCTGTTATGCTCTGTACTATTATCTCTGAGATGCTTTGTTCTTCTCATACAGGTGCATTAGATGAAGTAAGGCTTGGCAATGCATGTGGTGCTACTGCTACCAAGAGATCTGGCCTTGGTGGTTCTCCAGCAATATTTTTACATATGGCAGTTCTTTATTCTGACCCCTCCATTTCTATTCAATGTTTGTCCAAACAGCAGGAGCTAACTTCAGAAGAAGAAAAGAACTCATGGTTTTGATGTGACTGTGCATTATGATTGGATCATGGAGATCTCATGATAGTGGGACATGCACACTTTTTGCAGTAACTTGTGTGACTTCTGGAATGGCAGATGGTATTAATGTCAGGGGAGTACTGCTTGGGGAGTGCTTGCTGTAAGGATCTACTTTTGCCCATTGTTTGAATGAATTATAAAACAAAATATAGTGTAGATTTAGACTAGATGTTAGGAAGAAATTCTTTCCTGTGAAGGTGATGAGGCACTGGAACAGGTTGCCATGAGAATCTCTGGCTGCCCCATCCCTGCAGGTTTTCAAGGCCAGGCTGGATGGCCTTGAGCAACCTGGTCTAGTGGAATAAATCCTTGCCCACTGCAAGGATATTGGGACTTGATCTTTAAGGTCCTTTCTATGCTATGAGTCTATACTATGCTAGAAGGATGGGGATTACTGGGTATCTTACGGGAATTTATGAAATATCATGACTGTTCAGTGTTTCAAGATCTAGTAGTATAGATGTGGAAGATTTGCCCCAGTCTGGTACTTTTGGAAGCAAGCTGTAACTATTTTTACATGGACTGATAGTGGTAGGATAAGGGGGAATAATTTTAAACTAAGAAACGGGAGATTTAGGTTAGATATTAGGAGGAAATTTTTCACTCAGAGGGTGGTGAGGCACTGGAACAGGCTGCCCAGAGACATTGCGGATGCCCCATCCCTGGAGGCATTCAAAGCCAGTTTGCATGGGGCCCTCGGCAGCCTGATCCTAGGGGTTGGCAACCCTCTCCACAACAGGGGAGTTCAAACTAGATGATCTTTAAGATCCTTTTCAGTCCGGGCCATTCTATGATTCTATGAATTCATGTTGGATTTTTGAGTGCTTGCATGTTTGATGGATGTCTAAATTTTCATGTGGAGATGTAGTCAGTATGCCCACAATCCATATAGTCAATAGATCCTGGAAAGCTATTTAGCCAGCCAAACCCTAGGAAGAGGATGTAGTTTCGTAAGTATAGATGTCTACTGTCGATTAAGATATTGCAGGATATCTAAAAAAACACGAGTCTTCCAGCTATGACACAGAAGTTACTCAGACATTAATTTTCTACTTAGGTCAAGTGAGACAGCCCAAACAGCCTAAAATGACATCAGGTCTCCAGTTTAAACAGTCAGTGGAGAACAGAGAGTGATTCATTTGGTCAGGCAGAAGAGAATTAATGCACTTGGTCACATGTAGACACCCGGTGTTGTTTGGGAAACCTTAAGATATGCCCATTTACTCAAATGCACGTCCAGATGGGAATGTCTTCCCTATGCCTTGAGCTGTATCTACCAGGTGGCTATCTGGTAGCCGGGATGTCCAAAGTAAGACATTGGAAAAGGTTCTATATAGCTATGTGTGGGTATAAGGTGAACACAATATTAGTCATTTATGTATATAAATGTGTCAGTACTTTACAGATGATTTAAAAACATACAGCATTTAGCCATAATTCTCGCTATCTGGTAAAAAGAGAGATCCCTACCTTCTATCCACATCGTGCACACTGACAACTATATACACATACTAATCATTTTCTTCTAACATTTATTTTCCAGCTCGTGTCTTCAAGGACTGCAAAAAAAAATTCTGAGACCTCAATATGAATAAAGTTTATATGGGATAAAGAATACTTCTCCCAATGTTACACTGGTTCCTGGAATGACAGTAATATCACTCTTTTCCCAGAATAATACCATAATCATTGTAGACTATATCAGAATAGGAATGCCATGAAAAAAAATCACTACCAACTTCAGCATGTCAGCAAGAATTTCTAGTCTGGACTGTCTTGATCTGAGTCGTCCAAGGTGTAATGCCTTGATCCAAGGTGTGATGAGTTGATGCTGACTACCAAAAAACTGAGCATACATGCTCACTTACTTATAGTCCAGTGGTCCCAGAGCACTGTTGGAGTGACAGTTTCTGGCATCCACGTTCTCAGCAGGGATCTGTTCCTGTCTTCCAGGCCTTACAAATTAAAATCAGCAGAGATAAGAGGAAGCAGGTAGACTGTGTCCTGCCTTCACAGAACACAGTGGCATCATCTCCTAACTTCCTTTATCAAGCTGAAAACGTTTGCTCCCAGGCCACAGTCTTCAGGCACACCACATTACCATTTTGAATCTTCAGGAAGCACCATTCAGTATCTCCTGCCTTGGGCTTTCTCATTGGAAAGCAAACAGCTTCTGGCTTTGTCCAAGCAGTGCTTTCAAATGTAAAACTGTGACAGGTGTTGCTGATTGTAGAAGATTCTGGCCTTAACTGCTCATGTTGTTGAGACAATGCTTTCTTAACAGTCTTGAACAAGGACACAGGTCAGAGGTTGACACAGTGGTCAGATTCCTCAGACTTCATTTCATTTTCCAGTTGTCTCTTCTGGTGATTTATTTACCCAGACTGATTTTTAGTTTTAAGCACTTTTATAACAGTTCTTATTTCCATGGTTGAAGAAAAATCTTAAATTATTATCCAACATTTTTAATTAATTTGCTGGTTCTATCTCATTTGAATAATTGCCTTTGTTGAAGATATATTGGTTGCAAGAACACAGTTTCATCCATCTGCTCATCTCCAGACTGAGAATCACAGAAGAGAAAGCTCATCCCTCTTAATGACTGCAATCTATTTAGTTCTTCAGAATGTAACAATTGGTTAGTGTTTCAGCAATTTGAAAAGCCCTCAAGTCCAAGGCAGAGACCATATTTCAGAGCTTGCAGTCATGATGCAATTTCTGACGCTGACTTCCTTCATGACCTTCCTCTCTGGCTATGTCCCAACAGCAGGAACAGCAGAGCTTCTCAGGCTCTGTGTCCACATGTGTGCACTAATTGTGTCATTAGTAAAATAAAGGAGAAGATTTAGGTGTTGTCATCCCTCTCATGCAGCATCTTGTACCCTGTACCTTCCAGATGCTGCTGGTGGCAAAGGAAAGGAACCTTTGCTAGGCAGACTAGTCTCTGCTTTGGAAATAGCACCAACATTCCAGAAAAGATTGTCAATCACACTTACATTTTGTTCAAGGGCAGCATTAAATTGGATTCAAATCTCTCATCTATAAAATGGTAATGATCTACCTTGTCAGGGTAAAATGTATTTGTCACAACTCAGGATTTCTCCATATTTACAGCTATGTACAGCTTAGAAGCCACCAGTAAGTTTTACTGATTTTATAGGTTGCTTCTGCATTTACATATTAATGTATTATAACAATAATTAACAATAATTACATATTAATATCCTGACTTTTAGGAGAGTAAGATTTTTTTTCTGGCATTTGATTCAAAACAGTGTGTTAAAAGTTAAGTATATTTGTCACAAAAATCTTTATTAGAAACACAAAGAATTATAATCTAAGCATCATTTAAGAGGAAATTCTAGATTATGACTTTTTTCATCTCTCAAAGGAAGAAGGTATTTTGATCTTTTTTTTTTCCCTTTTAAAGGGGAAAAACAGCATAAGAGAAATTGTTTTAAAAAACTAAAATCTTTTATTCCACCTCTATTATCTTACATTTTTATATTCCATTTAAACATGTTCCAACATCAGATTTCACAACCGTGAATATCATCTTTGCTTTTAATGCAACCATACAATCTACGAGTAAAACAGAAGTTTTTTTATTATTATTTGCAAGTTACACAGAAGACAATCGCATTTTCTGAAGAACATCATAGAAAATAAGATGTAGATCACATATCCATGTCCCTTAGATGAACAAGTAATATTTTTCCTTTCATAACAGGGTATAAATAGCTGTTCAATATGGGTAAGCCAATATAAAGCATATTAAATTTTTGTTACTTCTTCCTTTAAGGCTATCCACAGCAGTGGTGTACAGTCACTGTAAATGAAGATGTAATACAATTACCTTACTGCTTTACATTTGCTAAATATGCACATTATGTTTTATCTGAGAAAACTGTTCTGTGCTTTCTAATGCTATTTTTTTATCCTGTTATTCAGAGAGATATGAGCATTCCTTTTCCTCAGAAAAATTTTAAGCAAACAAACAAAAACAACCCACAATACAAGACAGAAAGTAGAAGTAAGCAGTGAACTAATTAAACACAGGTATTTAAGTAAATTGTACTTTTGTCATTACATTTCATTGTATTTTTTTCCAGTCTACTTTTCAAACCTGTCATCAGAGAAGTACAGAATCTTAAAAATACATTTTCTCTCAATATTTCTAGAAAATAAGTCTTATGAGGAGCGGCTGAGGGAACTGGGGCTGGTCAGTCTGGAGAAGAGGAGGCTCAGGGGAGACCTTATTGCTCTCTGCAGCTACCTGAAAGGAGGCTGTAGTGAGGTGGGGGTCGGCCTCTGCTCCTAGGTAACAGTGATAGGATGAGAGGTAACGGCCTGAAGCTGGGCCAGGAGAGGTTCAGGTTGGATGTTAGGAAAAACTTATTCTCAGAGAGTGGTCAGGCATTGGCACAGGCTGCCCAGAGAGGTGGTGAAGTCTCCTTCCCTGACAGTGTTCAAGAAACGTGTAGATGTGGCACTTAGGGACATGGTTTAGCGGGCATAGTGATGTTAGGTTGACAGTTGGACTAGATGATCTTCAAGGTCTTTTCCAACCTTTAGGATTCTGTGATTCCCTGAAAATATTGTTCATATTTAACAGATGCTTTTTACAATGACTCTTAATTCAGAGCATAGACAACCTTAAGGCTTAGTATTGCAAGAACCACCTAGACTCAATGTCAATTTTAATACTCATTCTCATTGTTTTCTACTATTGACAATGTCAAGCCCCTTTTGAATATCTGTTTTGTGGATACGCAAGTGAGTGTTGAAAGGCCAAACTGCTCAGTGGCTGAGCTGGGTGTGTGTTGGGGGGTACTCCTGTTCAGCACATTCTCCAGCCATCTTGCTTTTGGGTGAGATGTGGCAGGTATTCCTAGCGCATTTCTGCCACAGGTAGTCTTGCACAATAAGGAGCTGAGGACTTACCTGTGAGAAGGTGCATCATTATAGACAGTAGCCTGAGACGAAGGTATTCATCTGGTAAGGCAAAGTCCGATCTCTGGTTTTCTGAGTCTGGAGCAGCATCCTGAATACAAGTCTCCCTCAAATAAGAGTGCCTTTGTCACCAGGGGCTGTGTCCTGTTATTAGTTCTGCTGCTTGAACCTGTTCTACATTGTATGAACAACTCTGCACCCATTAGGGCACAGGCACTGGAACTTTATTTTAGGGGGAAGGAAGAGATTTTAGCCATATGTATATGATATGTCCTGGGCCATGGCACTCAGGGCGAGAGAACAGGCCTTGGTCCATTTTAATAGCACAGATTTAACTGTCATGACAAGTAGCACTGGAGGAAAACTGCTTTCCCTAATTTCAGTGTAATGCCATGTCTGCACATTACAAATAGACAAAATAAAAACCAGGCAACCAACTCTGGTAATTTAATTGGGGCTTCCCAAATTAATAAATGGAACTGGCAAATGTTTAGTGTTAGTTCAGTTTAAATAGCAGACTTCAAAGAGAGATAGCATAGTAAAAAAAAAGTTGTCAGGAAGACATTGGCAAAGATGACCTGCAGTCTGTTTCTAACCATACCACTGATTTTTTGTCACACTTCTGACAAGTCACTTATTCTCACTGAAAAATCATGAAAGGGAGTTAGAAGACCAATTTCAGTTCAACATCAGTGCTGATTTTCTGTTAAAATTGTGTGCTTTATTAGAATTTCTTATTCCCCTCCCTGTCTGTAGTCCCAGCCTGTAAAGTGGTGGTATTACTTCAGTGTCCCATGAGAGTTTTGTGTCCCAAAAAACACAAATACTGGGCAAATGGCAACTGAGATGGTGATAGGCAGTGTAAAAAANATCACCATATGGTGACAATTAGGTGAAAAAAAGAAAAAAAAAAAAAAAAAAAAAAAAAAGGAAAAGAAACAAACAAAAGACCAAGCACAACATTTTAATAAGATGCTGTGGAATAGAGTGCAACAGGAGGCTAGAGATAAAAATCCTACATCACTAAGCATTTTCAATACCAATAAACTGTGATTTCTAGGGAATCACAGAGAGAAAAGGATGAAACAGATATCTTTGCCCTTTCCTTTGCTATTCACATAACGTTTGAAAAACCTCTGGAAACAAGCATGACCAGTAAAAAATACTGACGCAACTTCAGTCTGAAGTGTAACAACACTGTTGGGATATTCCAACAGAAAAAAAAAAAAAATCACCCAGGCAGTCTGAAGTTTGCTTAGCAGGGAATTGAATCCTGGTCTTCAGATTTCCATGCTAATGCCCTAACATGATACTAGGCTCCCTAATACTGGAATTATCCTTCCTTATTTTGTGCTATTCAGCGAACCTCTTTCACACTTACAGACCAGTTCTCTGTCTTTCCTTGTAGACTTTTCGTGCATATAGAGTTCATCCATTCCTGAACTTGTATTTTAAACCATGTGTGAAAGGCAAACACGATAGATGCAGAGCTCATTAGCTCTGTGATACATATTCCATAATCTGTGTGAAGCATTTTCCTAATGAAGAGTTAATGTATGTTTCCCACCCTAACACTGTCCAAATCCCATGGAAGTGTGTGTCAAGTAGATTTTGCGGCGATGGGGACTTGTCATTCAGTTGTGTAACACTGGGTGATCTGCTGAATATCATCAAACCAGTGAGGAACCCTTACAAAATTTCAGTCTAGTCTTAGTCAAGACAAAATAGGAAGACGCTGAAATGAAGAAAAATTTAACCAGAGGTTATCTTTACATCCCTCTCAAGTGGGCAGACCATCCTACAAAGAAGTCATAGCATTGGAAGGAAAATGGTAGTTTGGAAGCCTGTATGCTTCTCAGCAGTGGTGAGAGTGGTGGAAGTGGTAATTCCATGTTCATGTCGGTTAGCTAACTGGATGGATGACCGCCCTAACAGAGGCCTTCTGCTTTGCAAATAATTGAAATAGCTGGGCTGATTGTACTGTTGATCACTCACATCTTTCTAAAATTTGCATATATTTTAGATAAAATTAAGTACAGGAATAATTCCTAATGAGTCTGAAACATGGCTCATATAGCTATTTTGTGCTTTTAAGACTTGAATTTGCTTGAAATGTAAACTTTCGTGCAAGCTAAGTTCTGCAAACAAACAAAAGAAAGATAGGCATCCCAGATACTGAATGTAGGAAATATAAAATAGATTTCTCATTCTAGGAATGAGTCCATTTTTTTTACAGTATAAAAATTTTGAGATACTTTCAGTATTACAGTGTCTCTGTAACAGCAAAAATCATTCTATTCTACTCTATAGGTCTAAAGTAGGAAGGGTTTTTCCTTATATTACATTGTATGGCTCTCAGCAGGAAAGAACAGGTGGATTAATTCATCTTAATGGAAATAAAATGACATCTTTCATGACACAGATACATTTTTGATACCTGTCATAGTTGGCCCTGGAAGGCAATGCAAAGATTAGTGCAGTGGGGTGCCACTTGACATGCATTCTAAAAAGGAAGTTCTCCTCCTGCACAATGCATCTTTAAAAGTATGCATTCAAGGAACTTGGAAAAAAAAAAAAAATCTACTTTATGACTGCAGAGTTTCTTTTAGCTGGAACAGAGGCTTGGGACTTCTCTCTGAACCCTTATCTCCTGTGCTGTGTACTGGGCTGCATGATGTAACCAGCATGACATGTTGTCTGGAGGATAATTGTGTGGGTTGTACTCCCATAATGGATCATAGTATGCAGTCAGATTCTTGAGCCTACTTGAAGAGATAAGTGTAGAGTGTTCTTTGAAGTGTCTTAGCTGGGTTTGTCCCAGTTAACATCACATACCAGATAAAATTTTACAGAGTGATGCAAGTAAACTGAAACTTACAGGCTCTTTTGAAACTACCTTTTAGTGCTTGTGCAGCGTGTTTCAAAAGCCCAAGAAAGTCCCTGGGTAATATCACTTTCCCTGAACTTTGCTTTCAGCCTGTCTGTTTTCTGAAGTCATTTCCATCAGGATATTCAGATTACACAGCATTAATCCATAAATGTCATTTAGCATTAAACTCTACCTCAGTAAAACAGTAATTAAGAAAGATGACACTAGTTTGTCATTCTCAGCTTGTCTGCAAGACAAATGATAGTGTTGACTGTTACTTGCTGTTATCTGCTCAATAAGTTAAAATTTCAATGATTTGAACAAAAGGTACATATTAAGATGATTAATGTGCCTTTTAAATCTAGGAGGAAAAAGGAGACTCTCCTGGGAAAGTACAAAAATATATAATTATTAAAGGCATTTTTTACTGAGGATATAGCATTTAGAGTAGTACTTTTTCAGTTACTAAATAAGTTAACTCTTCCTCTGACTTTGTAATTGTCTTAGTTTGCAATTTCAAATTAAACATTATTTTTTAAAATTAAAATGGAAAATTTTCATCTTGATACTTGAATCAGCTTATCTCTGAATACTATTTAAATACATTCAAAATATCTAAGGAAAAATGTGAATTATGATATGCTCCCTGTTTGAGGAAAAGCTATGCTTCAAGCCACTTTATGTCCTTGTTTGTACTTCAAGGACTAAGCAAGCAGTTTTAGCAACATTGTGCCTATTTGCTGGTATGTTTGATATCTTGAGTGCACTCTGAGTGCACATTTACCACTTTACTGTTCTCAGCCTGGGCCCAAGTTTCAATGCTGCAGATATAGCTGCAGATGTTTATATTAACAAGAGAAGCCCTACTACTATATTTCAATCTTGTACACAAAAATACATATAAAAATGTATTTATGTATAATGTATAAATGTATAATGTATAAATGTAGTTCAGAAGTCTCTGACTATTTGTTGGCCAAAATTCATTCTAAAAAACTTACAAACCATGAAGTTACACTATTTTATTCAAACTTCTCCAAGGTTTTTCTGTTTTGAATGACAGCATCAGTACTTCAGTTCCAGCATTCAGGAAACACTCATGCCCTTCATGGTTGGTTCCCATTAGCAGAGAAAAAAAAAGGTGACACAGGTTATATGTTTTGTAGGGGGTTACTATTATTATCACTTCCTTACTGATCTTGCAGACTGCAGGAGTAAAGCACAGCATGCCTCTTTACAAACAGTCCAGTTGCATCGTTGCTCCAACTTACCCCATTGCCATGGTTTCTAGCCTAGTCCAATCTCTGAATGTTGGAAGAGAAGGGATTAGGAAATTGTGGGTGGGAGTGGAGTTAGGACATCTAATTTAAACTGACCCATGAGGTATTCCATACCATATACATTGTGTCATGGTCCTCCCTCTGCTTTCCAGTGAGGGGGGGAAGCCAGGACTTGTGTGGCTCTTTTTTCCCTTCTGTGTTGGGCTTGAGGGTGAGTGAGAAATCACCTTTCTCATAAGTCACTGTTTTTCCAATTGTCAGTATTATTACCCTTATATCCCCTGTGCATTTTTATTATCTTTTGTTCCTTAGCTATTTTAGTAAACTGGTTTTTATCTTAACTCTCGTGTTCTACCCTTTTTTTTTCCTTCTCACTTTCCTCCTCCATCCCGCTGATACCAACCGCTGGCAGTATGCCGGCAGGCCCGGGCCTCTGGGGATTGGACGTGGTGAGCGAGAAACTGTTGGGAGCTGTCGTGGGTTAAACCACTGCATTCATAAACCCAAAAGTTCTCTATCTCTGAAAGTCAAATAGTTGCTTTTCTCCTCTTCATCTTACTGCCTTTTGATTTTCCGATTACTTTTCTGCGTGTTACAGATCTCACACGCATACACTCAGAAGTCCCCTGTGCTAACAATGAGCTACCATCATGTGGTAGCCAAGTGCAAGCTAAGCAGAGCCAGCCAGAAATGAGCAACTGTTTTCCATCCCGCACCTTGTGGAGATGGTAATTCAAAGGAAAGAGGGTCAGAGGCTTGTATCTTCCTGGAAACAGTTATTTTGTTTCAGTGCATATTCAGCATGAATAGGACAGTCATACTAGATGGTATGCAATCCCTGGGATACAGGTTGTTTGTATTAGTAAATGAGTTACCAGTTTATTGGTATTCTGAGGGCTCAGGGAATGGGTATGAGCCACTGTCCATAACACTGAAGTGTTAGCACAGACTCTGTCATAGTCGTGGCTTAGACCAAATTACATTTTAGGCAGATAACACCTTGTGCAAAATTATGGAATGATAAGGAACAGAGACCATTCACATCTGGTAGTTTGGATGTTGATTAGAGAGTTACTGGATGGATGTCTCCTGTGTCAAAAAAATAGTGCAGGGCCAATTTCATTTACAGGCACAGATGTAGCTTATGAGTCCCAACAGAGAGTGGATCCAATGCAATAAGTTGGCAGCTGTCCTGCCCTTCCAAGCAAAAGATTTATAAGCACATATATAAGGCAAAAATCTGTAGAAAACTGAGATCAGGCCGTACCAGGGGATTAAAATAATAATAATTAGAGGAAGAATTAAAATAAACAGGATGTTAGAAAAAAAGCTGCAGATCTATTTCCTGTTCAAGAGTCTCCACCTGACAACCAATATATTAAGTATTCCTTGGTTTCAGGCATTACATTGTGGGCTGCTGTTTCAGTGTTATATTGTGTTGTGACTGCTAACCAGTAAGTTATCTACCCTTTGTGTTCACCACCATCCCTGCCCATATGACCCAACATGGATTAAGAGGCTAAGGAGGTATTAGCCTGCCCTACTTCAGCTACTCTGAAGCAAAACATTTTTAATTTCTTCTCCACCTTACCTAAATAAATTGTGAATCCCATGCTTGTCATTTTTAATGAGGTCTGTGGTTGACCTTGTGATTGATAAAAGTGATTAGCATCTTCTGACATAACAACACATTAAATTCTGTGTAAGTCATGCAAGTCATACAATCTCATTCCCATTTAGTCTAGATTTTAACTAATTTTTCCACTTTAGAGATTGTGTTTTTTTCAGTAGCTATAAAATATATTACTGTTTCTTTTATAAAACTTTCCCCATCCTTAGGTATAAAACCAAAATTTGAATGTTTTTTAATATATAATGTACACTATAATCTAAAATCTAGAATACACCATATATTCTGGAGAACATTTTAGATTCTTTTATTTTTTTCAATTAATCTCTAAATTAATACTTTATATTACACACACAAAAAAAATCCCTTTCTCTTTAAGCATTCACTTCTACAAATGATATTAAAACTTAGGTAAATAAGGCATCTTATTTATCTTTTTCTTTTTTTTTCCTTTTTTTTTCTTTTTTTTTCTTTTTTTTTTTTTTTTTTTTTTTTTAATTATCAAGCCTTTGAGTATCCCCTCCTGTCCATTTTTCATGGCTACCAGGGATGCACCCTCTATGATTATCAGAAGATAAGAGGTCTAAATCAGGCTTTGTCCACCCATAATCAGTGGAGAAAGACAGGCAACTCCAGAGGGTGATTCATTCCCTCCTACAGTAAAGACAATGAATCACCCTCTGGAGCAGCCTTCTCTTTAGTCTTGATTGCAGGGGAAATCTTGATGATTGCTGTATAAAAAGACATGATTATTGCAGTCATTTTAAATGAACATAAATTTATGTTGTTGTCAGAAGTGTGATCCCACCCTGCTCCACTGTTTCTGTATATTTCCATATCTTTTGTGGTGCCGTGAAAATCGGAGTTGGCAAGTGATTGGTTATAAAATTGGATAAGGACATGGATATGGATTTTTTTTCTTACCAAGTTAGGTTTCATCTAGTTATATTCTCTGATTTGGCTCCTAATGTGAATGCAAAAGCTTAGCACCAGTATGTGCAACTCTGGGAGCAGAAACTAGCAACGCTCACATTAAAGCAGCAGAAAAGCATATTGTTAGATTAAAGTGACTGTGTAACCACAGTCTCAGTCACACAACTTAGACACAAATATATTCAGGTGAAATGAATCTTTTAATGGAAACTCAGTTCTGTTACCTGTTTTTGATAACTTCAGAAGTTTTCTTTTGATTTGGGATTTAGACCTTAATTTACTCTTAAAGCTGAGATTACAACTATAGCTTCCACCAGGGAATCTATGAGGGGAATGTGTCCTGAAAACTCTGGCCTTTTGAGATATAGAAAAAGAGCTGATGCCAATCTTATTTTCATTTACATATCCCCCAAACAGTATTGGCAGAAAGGCTCCAAAGAAACACACCTGCAATATGTACTGCAGCCCTGGCTCTGGGACCAATGCCTTTGTACTTAAAAACTGCAAGCTCAGAGTGGCGTATCATATTTTTTCTTTCCTGTTCTGTGATGTTCTTGGGATTTGTCTTCTGTCTCTTTTGATGATTAATGATAGCATCTTTTTAGAATTTGACATAAAACAAAATATCGAGAGGTAAACTGGGAGGAAAGAATTACCACAATGGACACCTGGAACCCCAGTGGAGTAGTGTCTGGCCTGGTCAAAAAAGGTGGCCCAGTCTCTTCATAGAATAGAATGGCCTGGGTTGGAAGGGGCCTCAGAGATCATCTAGTTCCAACCCCCCTGCCGTGAACAGGGCTGCCAACCACCAGCTCACTAGATCAAACTGCCCAGGAACCCATCCAGCCTGGCCTTGAACACAGCCAGGGATGGGGCATCCACAACTTCCCTGGGCAGCCTGTGCCAGCGCCTCACCACTCTCTCAGGGAAAAATTTCTTCCTGATGTCCAACCTAAGCCTCCCCTCTTTCAGTTTTAGCCCATTCCCCCTTGTCCTACCATTATCCACCTGTGCAAAAAGTCGGTCCCCCTCCTGCCTGTAAGCTCCTTTCAAGTGTTGGAAGGCCGCAATGAGGTCTCCCTGGAGCCTTCTCTTTTCCAAGCTGAACAATCCCAACTCCCTCAACCTTTCCTCATAGGAGAAGTGCTCCAGCCCTCTGATCATTTTGGTGGCCCTCCTCTGGACACACTCCAACAGCTCCACATCCTTTCTGCCCTGGGGGCCCCAGTCCTGGACACAGCACTCCAGGTGAGGCCTTCCAAGGGCAGAGTAGAGGGGGACGATCCCCTCCCTCTCCCTGCTGGCCACCCCTCTCTTGATGCAGCCCAGGATGCCATTGGCCTTCCTGGCTGCAAGAGCGCACTGCCGGCTCATGGCCAGCTTTTCGTCCATCACAACGCCCAAGTCCTTTTCCGCAGGGCTGCTCTCAAGGAGTTCCTCTCCCAGTCTGTACACATACCTGAGATTGCCCCGACCCAAGTGCAACACCTTGCACTTGGCCTTGTTGAACCTCACCCGGTTCTCGTGGGCAAATGCTCTTCCATAATTTCAAACTATTATTTTCCAAAATGTGATTGTTGTCCCACTGGGAGATCCTTCTAACATTGAGGAGTGCTTTGTAACTGCAGTTGCGAGGCGAAGCAAGAGGCACAGGCACTAGGAACAGTCCTGGAAATTAAAAGATGTAGACAATCCAGCTCCAGTACCTGAACAGGCACTCTTCCACACAGCTATATAGCCATACTCTCAGAAACCTGTCTGAAAACCCTTGACCATTACAGGAAAATGTGAGAATGGCTGTTCAACTTGCAAACTGCATTCCCAGTTTATTTTTTTTCTTTAATTATGGCAACATTATAGTTCCTTTAATTAAAAAAAATAAATACATAAAACAGTCTGTATGCCTGAAAAAAAAAAAAAAGCAGGGTGCCCAGGACCATGTCATCACTTACCACATTCCTTACGCTCATCTGCACTCATCACATTCATTCACAAAATCAGCTCAGGAACTGCCAGATCTAACAGAGAACACAACCTCTTGGTATATAACTTTGTCATAGTAAAGTATAACTTTGTCATAGTAAAGTTTCCCTGGCACTTACCTTTTGCTGTGTAATCACTTAGTAGCTAATTGCGTAGTTTATACCTTTGCTGTTACAGGATTAATTGGACTAACATCCCTCTGCCTGTCCGACTGTAAAACTGATGTAGTCCTTATGTTGTCAGTTCAGCTGAACACAAATCTCATTAATTCTTACAGCACAACTGTTTTGTGCACACTCACACTGGTAAAAAAGCTATCACACCTTTTATTTACTGGAGGCAAAGCAGGTAAACTTACCTATGAGAGCTGTAAACTTCAAGAGCAAACAAGCAAAAAAGGAGTTTGCAAACAAGCAGAAAATATTTTTTTATTAGAGCCCCAAAATACATAGAATAACAGCAGAAATATTTTGTCTGTTATAAAAATCAATTAGCTTCTCTTCAGAAAAAGAACCCTTACCTTTTCAAACATGCCAGCATAATTCTTGGATCAGATAAAAAGAACAATAGAAAAGCAAGCCCCCTCTCATCTATTCTTATCTGCAAAGACAGAGATTATGGTGTCTACTTCTACACGTTTTAAAGTGTTTGTTGGCAGCAAGAATACAGAGGATGGTTCTCAGTGTAGTGTTAGAAGCATAGCTTTGTCTGATAAAACTGCAGAGGCATGCCCTGTTTGATGCAACTTCATTTTCTGAAGAAGTTTATCTAAAAAGAAAGTCGCATCAGAGCATGTTCTTCTAGCTGTGCCCATAGACTGCAGAATTCCTCCTGGTAGGTGATGGGTAGAATTCCCTGTGGCCTGTGCACATCAGCATGAGGGGCCAACGTGCTGCGTCTAAGACGGTTTCCCCAGCTGCCTGGGGATAGGCACAGCTTAGCAGATCGTGAGCAGCTTTCTAGATTTGCAACCTGAACTTTGCCAATTGTTCTGCAAACTTAAACTAGATTTAAGCAAATAGTGTTCAGGAAAGATTCATTTTTGTCTTACGGCATCATACAAACCTGAGAAGGATGTAAACAAATGAACTTCTGGTAGCTTAAACAGCAAGTACTCAATGCATTAGGAGCAGAATGAGCTAGGATCCTAGAAGCTTTCCTAAAAATGCTGTGGAAGGAGGCATGGCTTAATGTCTGTGAGTGACCCATCAGCAACAGGCTGGAGATGAACACTGGAAAAGCAGGACACTTCATGGGATCCTTTAAGGTCCTGATCGTAGGGAATACTGCTACATAGCACTCAGTTTTATAAAATGAATTTTTATCGGAAATTGCTGGCATTTTGGACATTAAGGAACACAGACAGTCTCATAAGTAAAATTATTAGCCAGTGTTATTGGGTTAGGAAACTCTTGTCTGCCAACCCGGTATTGCTGTGACAAATTATGATAATCTTGATCAGCCTGAGCTTTGTTCTGAATTAACTCAATTTAAGTAAACATGCAGCAAGCTGAGGCATTGCCTATTCCTTATATATATTTGAAGTTAAAATTTGAAACATGCATATGGAAAACAAGAATTATTATTATTATTATTAATGATATCAGAAGCTATTTCTAGGAATATTTTATCTGTACCTCTACAGGAAAAGAAACGATGATGTTAAAAAATATCTATTTCCCAGCTGGGTGAAAGATATCTAGAACAAGACTAAGACTTACATAATTGAAATATTTGAAGACCAAAAAATCCTGGCAGGGATATAATAATTATTTTTCACTAAAGGAAACCTAAAATCCTTGAGCAGATTTGAAAGGCTAAGTTTAGCAGCTATATGCATACATCTTACAGCAAGATCAGGACCTTTAGTACTGAACTTCTGAGAGACTCAGAAAAGAGGAAATGTTAATGACAGAACACAGGTGCAGTCTGTGAGTGTTACAATGTTCTGTGTTCAACGATGTTGCACTTTTTCAATAATTGTTTATGGAACAAAAAATTCTGTACCTCACAAAAAAAACCATATATTGTTGATGTCCATTTAAATATGATCTAAAATTAACTCACACATATATGTAAAAGTCAGCTCTGGTTCATGAATTTCACATTTGTTCTTGGAATCTGTCCTTCACTGCTAAAAGTCTGTTCTGTGGAGCATCCCTGTCTATTTGAGGGATGCCACTGCTCCCAACAGCCACATGAAAAAGATTCTATCACTTTAAATTAACTTCCATAAAGTAATTATTTGATAACTGCAAAGCAGAAAAAATTATTTCCTTATCTTTGGCTATTTTGAATCTCCAGGTATTGTAAAAATAATCTTTGACAATTGTTCACTACTATTTCCAGTAGCAGTTATCACTAGAATTTCAGCTTTTAGCAGTCACTGCTGGGGGATAGAAAGGAAATAATATGGTACAGTTAGAGGAAGACAAACCTCTCACAGAGAAGAATGTGTGCTGCCACAAAGGCATCAGAGCTGTCTGCTAATCTCATAGTACACGCAGCATGGGAAATAGAGCTTCCCTAAACACACAAGTCCCTACCACTTTGGCTACAGAAGACTTTCCATTAGCTGTCAGTAGATTAGATTTTCTGGAGGAAATGGCCAAAAGTCCGTTGATGTTGGCAGAACTAAATACATCTCTTTAATACCAGCACAGAGTTCAGACTACATTGTCTGTCTAGTTTCCTAACTCATACATAATTCACTGCATGGTCTGCAAACTGACCAACTCATTTTTACAACTATTCTGGCAAGTGTATCTTTGCTTATTTGTTTAGCTCATTTCCCAAAAGGAAAAGAGACATATCACTGGGCTAATGTTTGTACTTCTGCCTGTTGTGCTCTTCTATTAAGTTTTGAATCATTTGGACAACTTTGATGAGTTTTATGAGAAGATACGGACGAGGAAGGAGATATCAGGCAGAGAAACCTAGACTAACTACAGTATGTGTTGTGCCTTACCCCATAGGGTGTATCTGAACTATGGAAAATAGGGAAGACTATTCTGAAATGGGAAAACCTGGGAAAATATTCTTCAGACAAAAAGCCCCCCAAATTTTTGTTTAAAAATAAATAGTATGTCTGGACTTTATTTTTCTTTTGCCAGTTAGGAACCGCCTTTTCAAATAACATGTTTTTTCCTCCTAGAAATCTTCTGATTTTCTTTGATATACATTATTAATCTACTACCTACATGATCTTAATCTCTGCTCAGTCCTTCATGTCATGATTTTTCACATATTTATTCATCAAAGTAGACCACTGAAATACAGAATTAAAAAATAGTATTTCTTCCATAAATCAAGGGACAAATTCTTCTGCCAGCATTAGCTAAAAATAGAGTTAACTAAGAGGACTAAAATTATATATATATATTTTTTTTTCCTTCTAGTAACTTTGGTCTTTCATACATCTATCTGATCTATAGGAAAATAATAACTCCGAAAATTTGAGAGATTNATTTTTTTTTTTTTTTTTTTTTAACAGTCTGCAAAATCTCCTTTGCCTTTGTAGGCTCAAAGAAGGAAGTATTCCAATTTTCTACATTGCTTGACCTCCAATCTGCTACATTTAGACAATTTTCCCATAAGATCATGTTTTGCAGAATTTGAAGGCTTTGACTGTTTCATAATAAATGCACATTATGAAACTGTACAATGTTCTGTTTTTGAAATTTTGAAACTTCAAAATTTTGAAACTTTCTTTGCCTTATATGCATATAGTAACACCTTTTCTCTACAGGAAGGACTGACAATATTTTCAGAAATGACTAGATATTTTATATAAATATTTGCTCTCTTATCCTTGGTGAAGCACTGTTCTTACACGCTTACACATGGAATTAAAATAAAATTCATGTCAAATAGTTAACAAGAGACTTTTTGAATTGGACAGCATGTGAATATCTTTTCTTGTCTCTAACACTACTTGGAATTTAGAATGGTTTATATAGTTATAGAACTATTGTATAAAACCGTAAGACAAACCTAATGCTTGAATACTTCAGATCAATTAATTTGCATGAAATAAAAAATGTCCAGTATACCTATGATCACAAATTCGTGCAAGTTTCTTGATATCTTGAAAGCAGAACCTCTATGCTTAAGCTGAAAACAGTAACAGTGACAAAGCAAGCTATGAACACTGCAGGCCAAAGACTGAAGTCAGCCTGACTCATCATTATCTATTTCTTCATGCTTTAGCACAGTTACCACACAAATTTCCTAATTAACTTCCTGTATTTTAACAGCTCTATAACTTATTTTATTACATACATGAACAACATTTGAAAATGGACAACATAGGTGGGTGTATAATTTTTTGTATAAATGGCACTTGGACTCTTAAAGCAGGATAGAAGTGAAGTCAGATGGCTTAGCCTAAAAATAAGTTCAGAAAGCCTGTGCTTGGCAGGCTTTATCACAATGGAGATAGCTGCATTCATATAATTTCCTTCCTCTGATTTGAGACTTAGAAACCTAAATATGAAAGCCTCTAGAAGAGCCTGGTTCCAGCCTTCCTCCTAATTTAGTGTCATTAAGAAAGAAGTCTGAAACTTTTAAATACAATATAGCTGTCAGCCTCTAACCACACCTAATTCAGGTGGATAGCACTATGTTCAGCAGAAAAGAAGCTTGCCACAGAGGTTTTAATTTAAAAAAAGGAGGCAGCATTTCCTTAAAGGCGTTTGTGTTCAAATACTTGATAGAGGATGGAAGCCTGGCTCTATTACCTAAAATACAGAGCAGAGGCAAACCCAATTTAATCATTTAGTAGGGTAACGCCTTCAGGTTGAAGCTGTGCCTTAGTGTAGATAACTTTAAAACTGATAACCTGAGCGGTGATTTTGGAAGTAGCACTCCACAATGTAATAAGTAGGACATTCAGAGCCAGGAAATATATATGATAGGGGAGCTCAGGAATCTGCTTCCTATATTTGTAAATATTTACTTGAAACAATCTTTTTTTTTTTTT
>VXAV01002116.1:64573-75975 GCA_013399715.1 Alectura lathami | reverse complement strand
TCAGTTTCAGAAGTCACTTTAGGACAAAAAGTGATTTTGTTTCAAAAATCTTAAGGGTATGACTCAATGGCAGGACATTTTTCTTCCTCTTATTTCCATATTATTTCCCAATGCAGTAATTACATTGAGACAAATCCTTTATTTCATCTAATATTAATAATTCAAAAGTAAGTGATCTGTTAAAGTAAAATTTTAAAAATTGTTGTCAGATGGAAGAGATAGGCTGTTTCAGAAGGCTGTAAGTCCTGTTTGTCTTTGATTTAAGCTAAAATGGTTTACCCAACAGAGGAACCTGTTTTCTCTTTTAAGTAGAGATGACCAGTTTAGACTATTTCTAATTTTTAGGTTGCTAAAATATGGTGAGAAGAATTGTCTATTCTGTTTCCTTTTTTTATTTCACATAGCCTGTATGTTTGGGTAAATTACAAGCTACTGTTACTTCTTGCTCTCAGACAGTTCATTCTGTTCTGGTCTGGCCAAGCAGCCTCTGTTTCTCTCAAGAATGTCTCCCATCAGCTGGAATCTCTTGTCCCACATGAGAAAAACAATTTCTTAGAAAAGTTTTTTTTAGAGTTATCTGTGGATGTCATAGGTCTCAGATTTGTAATGTATCTACTCTGTCCTCTGCTTCTCGATTTCAAGTAAAATCTTCCATCTCTGTCTGGGATCAGATGTTATCTAAAACTTTCATGAGCAGTTTCTCGTTTTTCTTCTCTCCCCCCAGTAACATAAAAGAGCTTTACCCTCATTTTCTCATTTTTATTCACAATGTTGAATTGTTTACACATTTGGGCATGGCATTTTGCATATAACTTTGGCTTTTCCCAGAGATTAGGTTATTGTATTCTTTTCTTGCTCCATTTCTGCATGCTGCCTTTTCTGCGTGTTAGTCTTAATGTCCAGCTGAGGTTATCAATACAATGACTTCTACTATGTTCCTAAAACTGAACTAGTTCTTTTTTTAAGAGAAAGTGTCAGAGAGCAGTGTAAAATGCAGCTGCCTTTGTGGCTACTCCCACATGTTCTCTAGAATCTTTCCTTCTGAAAGCTGTGCTCCTCCATGAACACACTACAGCCTTTCCTGCCCGTATTAGCAAGAAAAGTCTGTGAGTGGCACTGTGCTCCATATTGGGAGAGAACAGAAATACAGGTCAAGTAACCTGATGAAATATTCCAGATGCATTTAAGAGGCAAGGAATACAAAGCATAAAAGCAATAATGAACACCGATTTGTCCTGCATAGGTTCTTTTGAAAGAGGAAGCCTACTCAAAATGATGTAATTTAGCCAGTTATTCCAATGGATTAGAATTGTTTTTTCCAAATTAGATGGCATTTCTTTTTCTTCAAATATCATTTTTATATGCTTAATTTCTCCTACAATAGGAATCCAGAAAGAATAAAGGAAATGAACTACAGTTTTCTTCTCTGTCTTGGTAAAGGAACTGAGATCATGCCTCTTTTATGTGTCAGCAAAGCAGTGTATTTTGGGAATTATATTGAATCTTTGAAAAATCCAGTATTACTATAAATAAAAATGGCATACATTAGTTTGAATTCTGTAGATATGAATATTTTTCTCTAGCTTCTTTAATGTTACCATGCTCAAAGAAAATATTCCAACTATTAATAGTTAGCATTGACATTGCCTCTTCTGTAAGTGTTTTCCTAACCTTTTTATAAGTGTCCAGTACAAAGTTCTAATATTAACCAGACAGGGAGAAATATTTACCTTGGGATCCCATGCCTCATTAGCTTTTATTTTTCTACTTATTGTTCACTGTTCGTTAGAAAATATTATTTCTCTCTGTTGTGGAAACCTTTCCAGTACACCAGCTGATATCATAATTATCACTGCTGGGAATCCAGAGAAATAATTTTAAACTAAAACAATTAACATTTACCATTTATTTATTTATTTGCTTATTTATTGGTTTTTAAATGATATCTTCAATTCCTGATCAATTATAATATGTATCTGATAGTAGAGTTTTCATACCTCCCTTCAAATACAAGTGCTTCAGAGGAATATTGAGGATAATTCCATCTATGTGAACCCAGTATAATTCTCTTACTACTTGCATAGGCAATTGGGACTTAAGAGAAAACAGGAGAGCCTTTCTGACTAACAGCTTTCCTTGACTAGGAGACAAGTTAGTAGGTAAACTTTTAAAAGACAGGTACCACAGTGGAACAGTAAGAATGAAATACTGCTCCAAAAATAATAAAGTTAAAACTCTCAAAACCTGCAGTGGTATAAAGACATCAATTTTTAACCAAGCTGATAACTGTTTGAAAGATAAATATAGTCTAGTCTACAGCTAGAACTGAGAAGATGTATATTTTTTTGATGGATCTGGTCTTCTGTCATCAGACCATGCTGACAGCTGAACATCTCTTTCAGTACCACAAAAGACTCAGCACGGAAGTAGGAACTATAGCCTCTACTAAGTCACTGCAAAAAGAAAGAATAAATCAGCCTGGGAGTTTGTGAAATACATCAGTGGGTCATGAGGGTCGCTTCAAAGTACAGATGGAAGTTGAGACCCCACTGAAAAGTTAGATACATCTGTTTCTGACCATTGTGTCCTCATGCTGTGAAGCACCCTCTGTCCTGTGAAGAAGAGCTGGAGAGGGGCAGCGAGAAAGAGGGGAGATTCAGGTTTGTACAAATTATTTTGGGTACACAAAAGGGTACCAAGGCTTGCAGAGAACTGCAGTGCCTCCTCACCTGTCGCAAGAAGTGGAGTGCTCAGACACACCACTGTTAATAATCAGAGCTCGATTCCTTTCAGAGGACACTGTTTCATTTGCTGGCTGTCCTCCTTGTAGCAATTGAACATAACAAGTCTCTGTGGAACAGCGATACAATCCAAGATTACTCCAAAAAAATATTGTCCTTAAAACCAGAACTGTTTGAAAATAGTCAAAGTGATGCGTTACATACAGTGGTGGAAGAAGATCCAGTCTAAATGAAGGAAGACATTTGTACAGCTGTAACCTTATTGCATGTAAAGAAAGACACCTTCCATACCTCCCTTTCCTCATTAAGCCATCCCTCAGCATATGTTGCTGCAACATGGGCCACACAGATACTAAACTTAAACAGGAAAAGCCAAGCATGCTTGGAGATGTCTCTAAAAAATGACTGGACATGGGAATTTGTTTAATTCATATGCTTAATGTTGTATGAAGTTGCCACCCAGATCATTGGCCTAATACCTTGGACTACATGTAACAGTTTAAGATAGTAGGAACAAAACAGAGTCCAATTAACATTCTATTCTTTGTTAAGCTTGACATTTCTTTTTCAGCACAATTTATAGAAAGAAAACATAAGAAACAATTTCTTCTAATGGTAATTCTGGATCAGTGAATTTCTCTGAATTTCTTCTCTTAAGGTAGATATTTTGCTATAAGATGGTTTCACTCTGTTACTTTAAAATCAAAACCATTTGAAACTGAAATAAATTAACATTGGCATATGAACAGCTTGGGGAACAACAACAAACCAAATGAAAGAGAACAAGGCAGCCTGCTATGTGAAAGGAGAGAAAAACCAAGAAATCCATTTGCAGAAGTAAAAGCATTAAAGGCACCAAAATAATCAGGCTAATGGAAAAAAAATCAGACGAAAGTAGCATTAGTGGACGATGGGGATGTAATTCACAAATAAGATGAAATTGTGAAGAGACAGGATCAATACACATAAACCCCAACATCACAAAACAGGCTAACCTCAAAATAGTGGATATATGAAAAGAAACAGGAAACTGTCCAAAAACAATATAGCTGGGGGAGTTAACAAAGCTAAAAGAAGATATTGTTAACGAGAAGCCATAGCGAGAAAAAAAATAACATCACTGTTATTGTGAAAAGGAATATATTACAAAGGATTTTTTTAGTTCATAATGAACAATTTTCAGCATTTTCTTCTAAGATGAAAGCCTCTGAGGTACCAGAAGCTATTTCTGTGTTTACAGTGTGACTATTCCACTTAAACTGGTAAGATGACAGCAGCCTGTCTGTTACTCTTAGCTCTCTCTAGCTCTCTCGGTAAAGCACACATGGTGAGCAAAGAAAGCCAGTGTCCTATGCACTGCTCAGTGCCTATGCTGGATCCTGCACATGGCCTCCGCCTTGGGAATGCAAAGGTGTCATGGACAAGAAACAGCACTTTGGGGTGATGAGGGAAACGTCTCCATACTCAGGCCATTTAGACAGAGAAAGAAGACAAATTTCATTGGAAAATGTTCATGTTGTGAAAGTGATAAAACAGATCAGCTTGTCACTTCAACTTTTAAAGTAGCGTTCGTATAGTCTGATTGTTTCAGTGGATGATTAATCGTGATGTTTATGCTAGTTGTTCATTTCAGCCCTGGGATAAGTGGGAACAGCTCACGGATTTAGCGCATACTGAATTCCTTTTCTTAGCTATGTACTGAATAAACATGTGACTATATTATGTTATAAATTTTTTTCTTCATATTTCACACAAACTGAAGCAACAGACCAGTAAGGTTTTGGCAGAGCCTAGAACTGACTTAAATTAATTCTCTTGGAGAAATCTGGTAACTGACACTCTTAATATAAATCAGGGAAATAATAAATAAAAAATCTGTTCTTAAAAATCAGAGTAACGTAAGCACTGGATGTTCACAGTTTATTCGGTTGATATCAGTGGCTGTGAGCGCTCAGTGCACTGTATGGCATTGCTGTGAAGAAAACCCTCTCAACAAATTGATGCTGTGAGGAGTTTCTCTTTGTGAAATTTCTCTTTGTGACCAGTGAACTGCACTCCACTGTTACTATAGCAATAATTTACTCTCCTCTCACATGTTCAAAGCTAGTTCAGCTAGTAAGAATCTCATAACAGTATGTATCTATACCATATATCTAGTTTGCATATGTATTTATTGGTATCATCTTTAAATTTAAGGAATTAATTTACTAGATTATGTTGAGGAAAAACAAAAGGAAGGCAGAAAGGCAATCTATCAAAGAATGAGCTAAATGTTTCCTAACATTACATTGCATATAGGCCCTCTGGTGAATTGCTTCAGTTGTTTCTGTCTCCCTACCTGACCTTACAGGACTGTATGGAGCTTTTTCTCAAGTCTTTTGGTATCACCTGAGAGAGTATGCCTACCTCCACGGGAAAAGCTGTTCTTGGGATTTAATAATCTTGCGAAGAGAAGGCTCACTCTCATCAATGTATATAAATAACTGAAAGGAAGTTTGCAAAGAGAATAGAGCCAGGCTCTTTTCAGTGGTGTTCAGTGCCAGGACAAGAGGCAGTGGGCACAAACCGTCACACAGGAGGCTCCCTCTGAACACCAGGCAGCACTGCTGTGCTGTGAAGGTGATGGAGCACAGGCTGCCCAGAGGCTGTAGAGTCTCCTCTTTAGGGATCTCCAAAAGACTCCTGGACATGGTGCTGGGCACCCTGCTCTGAGTGTATCTGAGGGAGCAGGGATTGGGCCAGATGGACCCAGAGGTCCCTTCCAACCCCAACCATTCTGTGTTTCTGTGATTTCTGAGTGCTGTTTGCATTCAAAAGTATTTGCCTTATTAAATTTCTGCACAATATATATGTATCTTCCTAATGTCCTAATTTTACATTTAACACTACACTGTAGCATTTTGTAGCTGTGTATGACATAATAAAGAAATAGATGATATGAAGAATTAAAAATAAATCTTCAGTGATTTCCCAGATAGGGAAGCGAGAACACATAATATAGTATGATGGTAACTGTACATAGAAAATAAAGTAGCTCCTAGAATGTATTCCCCAGGTTTTGAGCAGCCAATAAAGCAAAAAACATGTCTTACCATATTAAACTTGCTGAGAAGAATGAATATAAACATCATCTCAGTCCAATACTGTGCCAAAATGCTGTTACCCTACGGAAGATTGTAGTTAAGGTTCTGTGCATTTTTGTTATTCCTTCTAAGAGAGAAAGGACTTTGGGTGAACTTTTTTGAAAATAAATTAATTTTCTTCCCAGTTTTAATAACATAATAGGAGTTTATGGGAATTTCATTGTATAAATTTTTCTTAGAGGAACAATATGAAAAATTAAATTAAAAAGAAATAAATAGCCTCAGAGGTGTTGTTGGTTTTACATGGGAAAAATGGAAGCAGAGATAATTTCAGTTGCAGATAGATTAACAAACTTTCTTTACAAATAAAGATCCTTTTGGGACACTTCTAGTTCTCACTGACAGCCTCTCAAGCTGTTCTCTTACCTTGCCTTGTTATGTGTTGGTGGATGTCTGTCTCTCCACAGCCTCTATAAGTAGGTCAAACTTACTCCTAGGTCAGTGATTCTCAGGTACCATAATTTATATGTTTGCAAATTATTCACCATTTCTAGCTATCTGTTGACTAACACAGTAACCCCAAAATTAAATTTATCCAGTAATCACTTATTTTAAAATAAAACAGTAAAATCAACCTGAAATGTTGAAGGTTTCAGAGAAAATCTAGAAGCAATGGCTCAGGAATTGTTCTTTCTGTTGTTTCCAGGTATGTCTGGCTGGCTGTAATTACTTGCCTGTCATCTACAAGAATTGGATGAATTGGTAGTTTTTTTTGGTTGTTTAACCATTGCCTTAATCTTTTCTTTTTTTTTTTTTTTTTTTTTCCTACATGGACCCTCATTAAAAATGTTTTTAAGGTTTAAATCAGTATATTCTGACTTGTTATGTAACATGTACCAACACCAACAACTGTTCAGATACCATTAGTTACTAAAGAGAAGATATTCAAAGCATGATGACTTCAAATGAAAGCTGAGTGCTTAAATAACATTTGTGCTTATGAAAATCACCCCCCAAGTCTATTAATACTAAATCATTTATTTTCTGTGGTACTCTGGCTGTAAAATAGTTATAAAAATGTGATTGAGTTAATGCAATGCCTAATGAAAGGCATAAGTTGCAGAAACCGTATTCAATTCATTATTTCATATTTAGATATTTCTTTTTTTAGTATATTCAAATCTGAAAGAAATAACTCCATCTATTGGAATGTTTAAATACTCAGTAAGCGTATGATGTTTGCAAATTAATTACGGTATAAATTAAGCAGGATAGGTGCAAGATGAGAAAATGTATTTTCAACGTAAATTAAGTGGAATATGTGCAAGATGCAAAAATAAAAATTAACTGAGGTAAGATATAACTTATTTCAAGTTACAAACTTCACACAGCTGAGGAAAATTTAAATATGTGCAATCAAGATATTGCTAGGCTAAGGGAGACAAGAATATTGATAATAATCTGTAAAATGTATCAAAACTATTTTTTTCTTCTGCTACTGTTACAGAACGAAGAAAGGTATGAAGAAAATGGCAAAACTTAGCAATGTATTCATATGATGTATACAGAAACCCACTGATACACACAGCTGAGTATATTGCACTTACGTGGGCTGAAAGGCAGGTCTGGCTTTGTTCAGCCTGTGGATGGATGTCATCCTCGAAATCTTCATTGCCGTAAGCAAGAGCAAGGTACTGTATCAACTCTACAAAGTACTTCTGTACTTGTTGAGTGAATGGATGAATGGAAAAAGCAGAACATGCAGAAAATTGAGGAGAGAAAAATGACTGCGATTCAGGCACAGTGAAAAACAGTGGCTAGTAGTAAGGAATCGGGTTGAAAATTTGGAAGTTTAGAAAAGAAATCTTTAATTTTTTCACGTTTGTCTCATTCTTTATCCTCAGAACACAATGAGTTGGATGCTTGAAGCCATGCAAGAAAAACTGAAACAGAGGCAAAAACAAAACAAAAAACTAAACTGACAAGTGTATGCAGCTTGTTCAAAGTCAAAAAAAAAAAAAAAAATCAGAGGTAGATATAGATCAGATAATGAAAATAAAATCTTTTGACTATTCTAATCTCTCCTCTATTCCTTACAGATACTCTATGAATCAAGGGGATTCTGCTATATGCGTTTGTCTAAGGTCTCTAATGTTGACTTTCATATTATCTTTTTAGACCTTCATTTTCAGAAAAGAAACCTAAACAAGCAGTAATGCTCTTTAAGAATGTGATCTTCTCTAAGTATCTCAAGGGCTACAAAGATTATCAGTGTTGTGGAACATCTCCTGTATGAGGAAAGGCTGAAAGAATTGGGACTCTTTAGCCTGGAGAAGAGAAGACTCTCTTAAGAGTCTTTGATAAGAGAGGATCTTATCAATGTTTAAAAATATGAAGTGTGAGTGCCGAATGGATGGGGTCAGGATGTTTTCAGTGGTGCCCAGTGACAGGACAAGGAGCAACAAGCAAAAACTGGAACACTGGAAATTCTATTCAAACATTAGGAGGAATTTCTTCACTGTGAGGGTGACAGCGCACTGGAACAGGCTGCCCAGAGAGGTTGTGGAGTCTCCTTCTCTGGAGATATTAAAAACCCACCTGGATGATTTCCTTGGTAACTGTAGGGGTGTTTCCTGGGTGTCTGTAGGGAATCTGCTGTAGCAGCATGTTGGACTGGATGATCTCCAGAGGTCACTTCCAACCCCTGCAATTCTGCGATTCTGTGATATTTTTACCAAGAGACACAGTAGCAACCGTGGAGACTTCAGTAGAAATGGGGAAACTTCTTCAGTAAGCTCAAAGCAGCGGTCGTTCTATTGATAACTGGAAGCAAAAGAAAACAAACAAACAGAAATATGCAAAAGACTTTAGAGAAATATTAAAGTCTTGAGGGGTGAGTGGGAGAGGAATGACTTGAAAGGTGATATCTTTAGGATCAATTAGTCTAAATTTGTTTAAAGGCTCAAAAGAGCCAAGGAAGTGTTACCTGTTTTCTGTATCCTGGGATGGCTTTTCTTCTCTCTGTGATATGTAATCAGGCTTCATAGTTATATTTGTTTACTTATTTTAATTGATAACAACTAGTAAGGCATGGCTTTAAACTAACAACTTGATGAAACCCATATGTCTAGTTTCCAAAGGGACCTTTTATTTTTGGTTTGATTTTGGTGCCTATTCATCCTCTTGAACTCATTTCATCAAGAAGACTGCCAGAGTGACTTGCAAGAATGCTCTCTTAAACAGGTCAATGGGGAATGATGTCAAGGTTGGCTGGAAGATGCCTGTCAAGCTGATAGTTCAGAAGAGTTGTGTAAGAGGTTGCTGCAAGAATGTTGTGCAAAGTCGAAAGAATCTGTAGTAGAAGATACAAGAAAAGTGCTAAAGGTGATAATTTTGTGGTATGGATTTGCAAATACTGGCAAATG
This sequence comes from Alectura lathami, assembly GCA_013399715.1. Lineage (NCBI taxonomy): Eukaryota > Metazoa > Chordata > Aves > Galliformes > Megapodiidae > Alectura > Alectura lathami. Next base: position 66,726 of record VXAV01002116.1, on the reverse strand, counting down.
AGATTTTCACACTGCAATCTCATGTAAAGTATAAGTCCCTCTCCTCCTGCAAATCAGGATGGAACGATGCTTAAGCTTTGAATATGAAAAAAATCTCTCATGCAGGATTCTGTCAAGATTCAGTGCATATCTCATGTTACAGGGCAAATTTCTCAAATACTATTTGAAACCCAATTTGTTCGTTTTTCTGTCTTATAAAGGGAAATGTATCAGATTGGGGCCTTTTTACTAAACAGTATTCTGGAAAAAATGTACTTTCTTGGGGGAAACCATGTGCTTGTCTGCAGTGATTCAGAAGTCTCTGGGTGGACTTCTGCTGCAGTTCTAATTTGAGGGCAACTGTACCTGCCACGTGCTCCTTATATTTCTCATCATACACGTGTAGCAGTTGATTTCACACTGAAGATTGACAATTATGCTGATCTGAAGAATATTTTCCTTTTTACTCATGTACATTCAAGTCAATTGAAAAAGAAGGAAAGCCCCTAAGTTCAGAAAATAGGGTTGCTAAAAATATTTGCATATTTCCCCTAGAGAGGTTCTGACACAGTACTTTTCCTGGCTTGTGTCAGCATGATACATACACAACAGTAGGGAAATGCTGTCAGTTCCCTTGCTTTAGAAAATTCAGCTGTCAGATCTGAAGCAGAAAGAAGCTTAAACACCTGCTCAGCAATGGCAAAAATCAAAGGGAAATCAATGCAACACTATGTTTTGTACTTTCAGCTCTGGAGAAAGCGCATATGACCCAGTGAAAGGAAGCAATTCCCCTGACCCATAAACCATCTTGAACATCCTGAGCAGAGGAAATATAAACATTGATGCAAATTATTGTTTTCCTGATGCTGAAGAAACTGTAAAGACAGTGTCACTTCAAGAACATAAAGTAGTAGAAATGAATAATTTCTGCTCCGTTTCAGAGACGAATCTGATATAACTAGGTGTAAAATTATTTCAAGAAAGCTGTTTGGAGACAAGTTTTTATTTTGCAGTGGAAAGTGCTTGGTGTGAGGGAAAATTCAAATGTCAAAAGATTTGAGTCACACAAACTTCTCATAAAGATATATCAATATGATGTCAGAATCTTATAAACAAGTTTAATCTCTACACAGCATAAGGTAGGGAAAAGAGAAATCATTTAATATGGACAATGTAAGCAGTAGCCATTTGCAAGGCTTAACAACCTGATATTATGCACCCTATCTATGTCTGTTTCACCCATAAACCTTGCACATTTATCTAGTTCTTTTAAGAAAAATTCAAGGCAAAAGGCAAATTTTAGCTTAAACATGAACCTATGAATTTGTTTTACTTCATTAAAGCAACTGTGAAAATTACAAAAGTAATGTTTCTTGATATCACAGAGCCAAGCGTCTGATGAAACTGATTTCAGTAAAGATTTGGTGAACTCCACTATTTATATTTGTACATATTTTGTGCTTTTACAAATCTTACAACTTTATTTTGAGGCTGAAATATGTAAATAAGTATGAAAACTATAGTTATATTTTAATTCATTATTTTCTATACAAGATTTCCAGATAGACCTGTAGATAGCAAACACTAAATGATGCAAGGATGCAAAGTATGAAAACTGATGAAAAAATATCAGCAGCAATAAATATCAGCATGAATAGCCCCAAATAAATGTCAATTTCAGATGTCAATTTTCAATAAAACTAAAGCTGAATGCTAGATATGATTGACAACTTATATTATGAGTTCTAAAATTTCACATAACTTTATTTGATAGTCATCAGTATGGGAAGTAATGCATATTATGTTATTACTTTCAGCTGAAATGCCATTCATGGTTGTTCCAGAATTAAGGGGTAGCTAACTGACTGTTTCACTGTGGGGACTTTTGTGTTAGAACCACACTCTCCTTCTTGCATTAAAGCATTACAAACCTAAATGAAAATATATTCAACCGAATAAAATTATTCTGTATTCTAATTCATATTTGGAAGAACAGCAGGAGAAAATATTGAGTGATTAGCTGCTCATATACACATATGAAGGCCAAGATAAATGCTTTGAGAAAGTGCCCAGAACTGATGCAATGCTGGAAGTCCCATTTTCCTTTTAATAGATGAGGATTTCCTATGACAGCTTTGTATTCCACTACCACTTTTTTTTTTTTTTTTTTTTTT
>VXAV01002116.1:35905-64550 GCA_013399715.1 Alectura lathami | reverse complement strand
CATCCCTTTTTTTTTTTTTTTTTTTTTTCCACCAAAATACACCAGAGAAGTATTTTAATCTACCATATGTAATTCAAAGGAGAAAAGGAATGATTCTCCAGTGTTCCTTGGATCTTTCAAATCTAACGTGATTAAGAAGCACGCTCTATACTGACCGCATTATCCATCAGATTTCATTTTGTGATGAGGAAAAATGAATTGCAAAAATGTTGAGTGAGTCCCTACAACAATATGGGAGGATTTCAAGTAGTTTTAATTGGTTCCAGAGGCCCTTTTCAAATAGTTGTATGACTGGAGTGCCTGACATGTATCCTCACTAAAGAATACTTTGTCATGATTTACTGAAAGGGTTAAAAAGGCATGGCTGCAGTCAGTTATAGCTAATATCACGGCAGAGGTGAACAATGAGAGAGCATCACAGGGAACAGGAGAGCACATTAGTCCCAAATGCCAACTTGGTTTCTAGTGTTAATGAACAACAGTAAGGGAATAATATCATTCCTTCCTTTCTGCATTTCATTAGAGGAACTCTCAGAGGACTAAAAGGAGAGACAAGAGTTTAAAGAACTTGTAACTTGGTTATGTTTCCAAAAAATGGAAAATTACGTCTGATTCTCTGTCCTGCTTATATTCATAATTAAATCTGGCCCTAAGGCACGGTTGGAGGAAGAAAGAGTAAGAATTACCATGAGTAAATATTACTAAGAAATTTGTCAGGAATTCTCCCTGCTTAAAATTCATTTATGATGTGTTTATGCCACTTTTGGGATGGTTTTTAAAGAGAATTCCAGTGTACCATAAATAATGTTCAGAAATTCCTTAAATACCAAATACATATAAAAACGGACATTTTGAAGTAGTCAGTGTGATGGCTTGCATAAAAAAAAAAAAAAAAAAAAAAAAAAAAAAAAGATATTCAATCCAGCTATGGGACATACTACTAAATTAACATAGAATTATTTTATTATTGTTATTAATAATTCTGAGTATTGGAAATACCTGAGAAAAGTGAGAGGTATTCAAGTAATTCTAAAAGAGGCATGAGATAGATCATCAAATTTGTAACTACAGATAAGGTAACAACAAATAAGGAGAAGGCTGAGATTTCCAACAATATTTTTCCTCAGTCTTCAACAACAACTGCTCTTCATGTATCTCTCGAGTGGATGAGTTGAAAGGTGGGAACTGGGGAAGCTATGTCCCTCCCACTGTAAATGAGGATCAGGTTCGCGACCACCTGAGGAACCTGAACATCCATAAGTCTAGGGGTCCTGATGAGGTGCATCCCAGAGTCCTGAAGGAATTAGCTGATGCAGTCTTCAAGCCACTCTCTATGATGTTTGAGAAGTCATGGCAGTCAGGTGAAGTCCCTGGTGACTGCAGGAAGGGCAATGTGACACCCATTTTTAAGAAGGGTAGAGGGGATGAGCCAGGGAACTTCCAACCTGTCAGCCTCACTTTTGTGCCAGGGAAGATCATGGAACAGATCCTCCTGGAAGCTATGCTAAGGTATATGGAAGACAGGAAGGTGATGCAAGACAATCAGCATGGCTTCACCAAGGGCAAGTCCTGCCTGACCAACTTAGTGGCCTTCTACGACGGCGTAACTGCATTGGTGGACAAGGGAAGAGCCACTTATGTCATCTGTCTGGACTTCAGGAAGGCCTTTGACATGGTCCCCCATAACATCCTTCCTTTCTAAACTGGAAAGATATGGATTTGATGGGTGGACTCTTCGATGGATGAGGAACTGGTTGCTAGATTGGATCCAGAGAGTGGTGGTCAATGGCTCAATGCCCAAATGGAGATCAGTCATGAGTGGTGTCCCTCAGGGGCCCGTTTTGGGACAGATACACTTCAATATCTTCATCAATGACATCAACAGCGGGATCGAGTGCACCCTCAGCAAGTTTGCAGATGACACCAAGCTGTGTGGTGTGGTCGATATGCCTGAGGGACAGGATGCCATCCAGAGAGACCTGGACATGCTGGTGCAGTGGGCCCAGGAGAACCTCATGAGCTTCAACAAAGCAAAATGCAAGGTCTTGCACCTGGATCATAGCAACCCCTGCTATAAATACAAGCTGGGGGATACAAGGATTGAGAGCAGACCTGCCAAAAGGGACTTGGGGGTGCTGGGGGATGACAAGCTGGACATGAGCCAGCAGTGTGCTCTCACAGCCCAGAAAGCCAACCTTATCCTGGGCCGCATCCAAAGAAACGTGGCCAGCAGGGCAAGGGAGGTGATCCTGCCCCTCTGCTCTGCGCTGGTGAGACCCCACCTGGAGTGCTGCGTGCAGATGCGGAGTCCTCAGGACAGAAGGGACATGGAGCTGTTGGTGCATGTCCAGAGGAGGGCCACGAGGACGATCCAAGAAATGGAACACCTCCTCTGTGAGGACAGACTGAGAGAGATGGGGCTGTTCAGCCTAGAGAAGAGAAAGCTCTGGGGAGACTTGAGTGTGGCCTTTCAGTATTTAAAAGGGGGCTACTCTTTAGCAGACTCTACAACAGACTCTTTATCAGGGTCTATTGTGATAGGACTAGCGGAAATGGTTTAAAATTGAGAGAGGAGAGATTTAGACTGGATATAAGGAAAAAGATTTTTACGATAAGGCTGGTGAAGCACTGGAACAGGTTGCCCAGAGAGCTGGTGGATGCTTCATCCCTGGAGACCTTCAAGGTCAGGCTGGACAGGGCTGAGCAACCTGATCCAGCTGTAGATGTCCCTGTCCACTGCAGGGGAGTTGGACTAGATGGCCTTTAAAGGTCCCTTCCAATTCAGACAGTTCTATGATTCTATGATTCTATGAATTTGCCTATAATTATTTTTCAAATACAGCGTGTCTTCAGGAGAGATGTCCAGAGGGAAATGAATTTTGCAGTTAATTTTGAAGTTTGATAAACTTTTTCCACTGAATGTCTAAAAACTTGTAAATATCTGGCCTTAGCAAGGTCTTGAATGCTTTTCTTCCCTGTGTAACCAACAAAGTGATGTAGGTCTTTGAGAAATTTCTGTAAGAGTTAAGACTCTCAGTTCACATGAGCAAGTTCTTCTCCTAAGAACTTCTTTTTTTTTAAGAACTTCTTTTCAGAGAAGAGGGTTGTGGGGTTTCCTTTGATTATTCTTTTTAAAGGAGCACCAATCACCTTTTAATGTACACCTGTACATTGTTTCAGGTGATGAAGTCTGGCCTCAGTGATTGGTATTCTCCAAGAAAACTCTTTGTTCCTGTATGGAAGAAATATGAAAATTGATAGGAATATCTCTTGAAATCGTTCCCCAGAAAATGATAATTCAACAAATTAATGAGTTTTAAGACAATCTTTGTCATGAAAAACCTTAGCCGAAAACGATTGAAGTATTTTATTCTGAAAAATACTAAAATATATTGTATATATTCTTATGATTTACGTGCAATAAATACTGAATATGGCACATGTTGTCTACCAAATGCTACGTTAAACATCTGTTTTCCATATACCTTATGTATCATTAGTGTGAACTGTTAATAATAGAAAGAAACTAAATATGTTTTAAGTCAAGGTTTGCATAACACATCTCTGTTCTCCTGTATCTACTTTGCAGCTAATTTAACAACATTCTACTCATTTGAATATAGTATCCCATTGTTCATTCTGTTGTTATTTGAAGGAAAACTACCTACACCGCCTAGCTACTCTCTGCAGTGCAGGTATCTGGCTTTTATTGCTCTTTGACTCCAACTACATTTAATAGCTAATTTAGCATCTGGAGTTTGGGGATTTCCACAGAAAACTTTAATACTTTTCTCTGTTTAGAGCATTTCGCTAACACTCAGCCAAGATTTTCTGAAGCTAATGGTTTATCTTAAGTTGTGAATACACTCTGGGGAATTTTCTCAACAGATTTTTCTCCTAAAAATTCCAAATGTTTGTCCTCCTGTTGCAATTCTCACACCTCTAGCAATGATGAGATTTCTGGTGTTGGCTGACCACTGGTGCTCTAACTTCCAGGATGACTCATGCTTTCTAGGGGAGGCCTTAAATAACAAATATATTTAAAAGTCACTTATCTAGCCTTGTTAGTTGTGAACTTCTATATCTACATCTCTGCAGACAGCATGAGAATAGATAGACAGAGGCCAAAGCACTTTTTCAAATTGATTGTGCATTACATTTCACTTTTAATGCTTGTAAAATTGTAAATTCAGCATTTCACCATGGTTAAATTTCATGACTCATTTAACAGCGTAACTAAAATTAGTTCCCAGTGTTTCTACCCATTGCTCAGCATTTTGTTCTACACTATAACTGCTGTACCCCTTTACACTTTTCTCATGATCTATTTACATTTTATAATTTTTCTTCTCCCACCATATACTGTTTTTGCTTTTCTGTGCAGTCACTCCACATTTTCTTCCTTTCTGGGAATAAAATAACCTTAATTTTCTTCTGCCTCCTTATGTTCCACTTTAGTGATAATACCCTGCTGTAAGAAACTTAAGTTTTAAATGTTATGTCTCCAGAGTTGCTCAAAACTGAGTGAAGATATCCGACACTATGCCAAGCGGGATTGTTTAGGACCCACGTCCTGTTATTGCCAAGAAGAGCAGAAGCTATGGGCCAGCAGACACCTGGAACTTGCATCACAAAGCATGCGGCTGGACCAGATAAAAAACTCTGGCGCAATTTGTCAGGGTGTGTTCAACCTGCTACCGTCGACCTGCCACCAGCAACCTCCTTGACTCTTGGACTCCTGGACTATCGATGAATCCCTGGAAGACCTATCAGACTTCCTGGGTGGTGACTAGTCTTGCAACCCTATCTCGAATTGTTGCTTAATGTCTGCTTTTCCATTTCACTCTGTCCTATCGCTATTCTCTCTCAATTCTTTGATAATAAGTCTAAGTTTAGTTACGCAGCATTTGACCTCATTTGTGTCTTAATTTCATCTCATGGGATCGAAAATAAATCTCCCCCGTTTCCGGATCGGGACACCTGCTAATCCCTTTCTCCCAAATTCAACACCCACAGAATCCACCTTCAGAAAAATAATAAATTCTTCATTCCTTTGCTATAACTTGAAAACTCCTGTTCCACTCAGTTTCTTATCTTTCATGATCATTTCCATTTTCTTCCTTATATCTGCTTGCTTTCTTTGAAACACTGACCTGTCTACCAGCTCTTTGCCAATGATGTACATGATTTGTGTATCATCTCATTCATTTGGTCCTGATGTGTTAGTGTACCCCATCACATCCAGCCTCTCCTAAACATTTATTTTCTTAGCAGAAAATCAATTTTCTTCTGTAATTTTGATTCTTGTTCTTTCTCGCTATTTAGAACTATCCTCTCTGGCTTTAGGTGTCTTTCTAGCCTATCCTTTCATGGTTCTTGTCTGTTGTCTCCCTTTCCTTAGCACTGAACCTGAGATGGATGTAAATGAGCTCACTCCGGTCACTCTCCTCCAGGAAGTGGATTTTTGTCTCAGTTATCTCTCTCTACCTCTTTCTCCCTCAATCATCACTGTCCCAAAGCCACTTACTTTGCTATCCACCCTCTCTACTCTGAGCTCTCTAAGAGTACTCTGGTGTTGTCTCTTTCTTGCTAACAGTTATGTTTGCAAGAACCAGACAATCCACTCCCTTTTCTTCCTTCCCTCCACAAGTGTACTGTGCTGTGACAAAAGATAAAAGTAGTGTGAAAACAACATTAACCCCCTCTAGCAATCCTTTGAACATTCTTCCTTTCAGCTGCTCAAACCAGCCTGATGAGGCAATGAGATTCAGCTGGTGATGATGTGAATTAGCACGTTTTTGGCTGGCAGTTGGAACCTTGAGGAGGGTACTAAACAAGATATTTGCTACTTTGCTTAATTGACATCCCTTTAAGAAGTTAAAGGAAATCAAGAGGAACATAAAAAGCAGCTTTGTGTTGAAATGACTTTAGCTGTAAGCTGTTCCATTACAGAGTAATAAGCATCACAGAAACATGGAAAAATAAGCAAATTCTTGAGCATAATTGTGTAATGAAGAACTACGATATTTACTAATGTAAAGGATTCACTTCTTTAATGTCTAAAACTTCCCTTAACTTCTACTCTAGGTTGCTCTTTCTAGTGCAAATAATTTTCGGCTATAAAATGAGAGTTTATTCAGTTCAGATCAAAAATACAATTTTGATATTAAAATGAATGCATCACTCAGAATGATCGACTTCACAGTAGTGTGCTGAGTAACTGTAGCTGCAGGAAGAAAGATCCTGCTACCTCATGGAGTTAACTGGCTATACCAAAGATGCATGAATCTGGTAGCCAGAACTGAGTTCTTATGGAAGTTTTAAAGGTCCTAGCACCATGACATTACTCAGGGAGCCTCAGGTTCCATAGCACTAACTGCAGATCCCTGAGAAGCAAGGCTTAAGTACTGGCTATGTGTTATGTGTTTGTATGTAGTTAATAAACCATAATGCTTTTCAAGAAATAATGTCATACAAAATACACTTTGGTGAGCATAGCAAAGATTTAATGCATGAGAATATGTAGATTGAAAAAGCTAGACTGGAGTTGGTCTTCATTTATATAAATCTGCTAAAATTCTTCAACTTAACTATAATGCTGTTGCTTTTTGTTGTGTTCAGTGAGTGCAGTTGGCAAGATAGAATGTGTGCCCCACATAGGGTACATCTTTCATACTGGAGACCAAGTTTTACTTGGTACATCTGTTATGCAGTTTACATGTAGACTATTCCTCCAGTTGAACACCTTAATTCTTGCAGTTGCCTATTTGATACTATCTTTTTGGGGGGAGGATAGAGAGGAACACAGAGCAGATTAAAGCAAATGTCCTCTGGCAGCATTGCTATTATGGGAGATTGAGGTCACAGTGACTACAACCAGAGATCTCAGGACTGTTTGCTACTGAGATTTGATAGTCTCATGGTCTCCTGCCATCCCACAGAACTTCTACACAGATTGGTTCTTATGGAATTCTTCACCGTTCAGTCTTATATTGTGTTGGGAAAATTTTGTTTTACCCCAAGTACAATTAAATTGATTATACACATTTTTGTCCTTAATATACAAAGACATATAATGAACAATGCATTGGGCAGAGTCCTATTATAATAAGCAAACCTACAAGGATTCTGGAAGAATGCAACAGGAGCTGATTCCTTATTTAGACATGTACCAGAACCCACCATGTGAGTGTCAGCATCAGACATCCTAAAACCTAGTGTTTTGTTCAACACTCAGTGCCAGCTCTGCTTACCAAAACCTGTGTAGCAACAGTAGCCCTTGAGTATTCGCATTTCAATATTGTTAAAAGATACCATTTCTTATCAGAAAGGAACCTTTGCTGTCTTAGATGGAGCTGTTTTGTCCCTGGCTTTCCAGCTTCCAGCCACTTCAACTCATTCTGCAGTAGGCCTTCCTGTCCCCTATACTAGATCATTCCCCTGTCACAAGTACCAATGCTGAATTATTTCACTTGCACATACATTAATAGTCATTTCTGCCCTTTAGTTTCTTTTTTATAGAGAAAAAGGGACAATAATTTCTAGTTACCATTTGTCAAGTTCTTTTAGATCTGGAGATAAAAACCAACATAACTGTCACATATCATCATTAGCTGTAGTAGAAAACTTTATCAATATCAAATTACATAAGGCAAACAAATTCTTCTGGGGGACCTCATGTTTTTTTGACCTTATGATCTTACAAATAATTTCAGAAATTTCTCCATTCTTCTTCTCAGAACTGTGTGCACTCTGGTCAGAACAGATAAAATGAGAAGCAGTAGTAATGCCTATTTCTTTTCTCCAGACAGCTCAATAGTGTATCTGAGCTCCGTTCTGGACGAACCACTTCCCAGATAACTCAGCTTCCATAGTCAATTGATATTTGGTCTCTGCAAACACAGCAAAGTATTACCCAGAAAGGAAGCTCTAACTGCAACAATATGCCACCAATATTTTGTCAGACTCTTATCAAAAAAGCATGCCTGAGCTGGTAGATGTTTGCTTTGTCATGTAATGTAAGGGTTTATTCCTTCTGAGAATACGACAAGCATAAGTTGGCAAGAAAACTTGCAATAACTGTATTCTTCTGAGATGTATATTTTTCTTTTGGTAAGTGTAGCAGCACTGCATTGTTCATTAAGTGGAATTTGAAGAAAGGGGGAGAAGCATGTACGCTCTGAGGAAAACCCAGTGATTTAATGCTTTCAGAAAGGGCCTTAAAATATTGGAGAACACTTCTTATTCTCAGATTCCTATACCCACAGTACGCTGGAAATGCATCTTCTCAGTGATGTGTGGTCTTGCACTTCTATTATTTCGAAAAGTGTTTTGTCAAAAGTAAAGGGAATAAAGTCTGTAATTTTTCACTAAATAGAATGTAGGGATGGGAAAATGCAATTAAAAAAAAAAGCAGGTTATTTGCACACACACAAAAAAAGCAGGTTATTTTCACCATTCATACACTACTACAGTAAAATAACAAGTAACTCTTTCCATATTACATTTAGCAAGATTTGATATCTTCTGCAAATCTGATTATCAAAGAACTCCAGTAGGCAAAAGGTATTTCCTTGTTAGTGTTATAACTGAATAAGCATTTGTTTTCTCATCTTGATTCCACCCACAAGCTACTAAAGGGAGAAATAATATGCAAATTATAGTTATTTTGAATCAAGTTCATCAAACAGATGCCTTAATTTAGTGAATCAAAGAAAAGGCAAAGAACACCTGCATGGCTTGTAAAATGATAAAAAGAACTAAAACAAAGATTATTTTTCCTCCCTCCTTCTCTCTGATATAATAGACAGGTGCTACCATTTTGCACTGAGTGATGTTATGAGATTATCCATGCCTTGATTACTTCTTGACTTTTAAAGTGTTCCTCCCAGGAGGGAAGCATTACAGGAATGAGAGAGGAGAAATTTTATGAGAGGAGAATTATATGCCATCCTACCATCCTGCTTCACACGTGCAGAAGTCACACATTTTCCATGCCTTACACAGTTCCAGTCTCTGAATTTACTCTGCGTTACTTACTTTCAACATCAAGATTTAAAGAGAATACTGTTCAGCTGAGACATAAAACAGTATTTCTGTTGTAGTTATAATCACATAATGAATAGAACAAAACAGCTAGATTTTCTGGGTAAGTATAATATGTACTGAGTAAACAAAAGTATTCAAAAGAGATAAGAAAACAGAAAGAAGATACTCAAATATTGCGTCCCTCCAGACTGTAAAATTGTTGGTTTAATTTGATTGGTGATGATGTTGCTTTACTCTGGGACATACCTAAGGACATCTGACTTGCATTGAAGCATTGCCTTTTACAAATCAACTTGTATTTCTAGTTCATAGAATCATAGAATGGCCAGGGTTGAAAAGGACCTTAAAGATCATCTAGTTCCAACCCCCCTGCTGTGGGCAGGGTGGCCAACCACTAGACCAGGCTGCCCAGGGCCCCATCCAGCCTGGGTAATTTTATTACAGTGTGTAATATGTTTTTTGAGTAAATGCAGGAACAACATTTCCTCATTTTCTGAAAAGGTGGAAAAGGCTTACTTCCTTTTATATTACCTTCCCCAAACTAACTAAAACATGTAAATTAAATTAAGGAAAGGAATGCAAAATTATTGAAGAGGTCAAGTGATACAGAAAAACAATAGATTAGATAGTTACACTAGATTGCCTGCCTTCCCCTCTGTAACAAAAAATAAAAGATAAAAGTGCCTCTTCTTTGTTACCTCTATTACCTGAAAGAGAGATAGGTATAAACTTTTGGTTTCTGGCTTACATCAGAAGAATCTTTTAAATAATTAATACTTAAATGTTTTGGAAATGAAAGGGTGAAAGCCAGCGTTTTCAGAACAGGAACAAGATGATAATTGTTTTTTGGAGACGTTGTCTCTTTGGGAGTAATTTTTTACTTATTTTTATCATACAAGGAACCCAGTGTTTGAACTAACATTGTGAGATTTCACTAGTTTTTAAGAGTATCCCTAAACAACCTACAATATTCAGCTCTCCATTGTCTATTATCAAACAGAATGCTGAATGCAGCAGAAGAATATGAAACTAAGCAATGATTCAGCAACGAAAGTAAGCACATTTGTATGTTACTGGGACTATTCAAGGACGTAAATGACACGTGTATGATAAAAGCCATAAAAAGACAGGGCTAGAGATTCTTAAATATGTTTCGTTGTGCTTAAATGTAATGTAATTTATATAATGATTTCTGTGTGAATAAATTAGGAAAATAAGATAATTAGTAACTTTGAATAACTTAGACTCATTTTACTTTTTTTTTTTTTGAGTTCCCAAAATACTGTAGTCTGCCCATACAAAACTAAAACCAAAACTTCTTAACAAAACAGTTGTTAGGATATATATTTTTAACAAGAATTCTATTCTTAATTTATACAATTACCTTTGCTAGTGCTGTACTGTCAACTTTTAAAAGCTCTTTAGCTGAATTCTGTCAGTCATCCACCTATTGGATGACTCAAGTTGCTTAAGTTAGTTGTTCATTTGAGTTCCAAGGGGCTTATTCACAAATCTTTAAAGAAATTTCTATGCCAAAACTGTACACAATATATTTATTTTTCTTGTCACTTGTCAGGGTCAAAGAACAAGTTTCTGCAAAACTTGAGGCTTTCTGAAACATCCAGGATGCCAAGTTCCTTGGCTTTAGAGTTGTAAGAGTGAAGCCAGAAAATAGATTAATCTGGAACTTCCAAAATTGCTTAAAAAGAGCAGTAGTACAAAAGTTGTACACGTGCAATAATACTTGTTCTGACAGCAGGAACATCATGTACTTTGTAATATTTTCTTCCCTTTTTACCTCTTGTAAAGACTTAAACTCTGTCATCCCTCCTGGCAGTACGTATCTAGCTCAGTCAACTCTATTTTACTATAAGAACAACAACCTGGAACAGCTTCCATACAATGAAATCCTGCCATGTTGTAAGTCACTTCTTGTAACAGCAGTGAACATTAACCTCTTGCTGCCTCTGATGTTTACATATCTATTGCTGTTCCACAAATTTTCCACATTTCAGAGTTCCAGTTTTTTTTGTTTGTTTCATAAATGAACTTGCTCATTTCACTTGAAAAACACCTAGATACACATCTAACATATGTGAGTATGTATTAACAACATAAAAACTGCAAAAATTTTTCTTATGGTGATTATTTTTTTCTGTTTTGAAGGGGGAAATCCTTGCTCTCCATAGAAATTTGTGATCAGTCACTGCTTAATGCCTGGACTTCATGGGAATGGGTTCTGTGTCTTTGAAAATATTTGTATGACATCTTGACCAACTGGGTTTTTAAATTAAATAGAAAGAAGAATTCACAAGTGTGTTCTGATCCCCCTGTGAGCTCCATACAGAAATGACATTTCATGCCTTTACACTTCATTTCATGCCATTATTACTGTCTCAAGGATAAATGCACAGTCCTATCTGATATGTTTTGCTGAAGGAATGAAAGGAGAAGCAAACTTATTCCTCTGGACCATAATTTATTAAAATGTGAAAGGCAAGATCAGTGTGGCCACATCATTTTCCTCTTTCCTTTTACCATGATGAAACATCTTTCCTTGAATGTTTGGCTTCTGTGGTTTGGGAGAAGCCCAGTGTGAGGAGGAGAATACTAAAGAGGGAGATTCTTCTCCATGGGACAATCCCTCTGGAATTCTTCAACAAACCCAAATATTCCCATCTGTTTTCCTAATAAAAGATGGAAAACATTAACATAAACCATCTCACCACCACTGAATTTGCAAATCCTCTAATCATTAAAACCCACAGTTAGGTGATATTCCTGTAATCCTACGATGAACTGAGGCTGGATGCTATTTCATGACATCCAGCTCTCTGATTTCATCTGTTTTTTCACCCGTTCCTTCACAAGCCTCTTAAAGTACATGCTTATAACTATGCTTTTTTGCTGTTTACAATTTGTATTATTCAACTGTCTGAATATTTTGAAAAGATGGCTCCCTGTTACATGTAGCACAGTATACACAACTAGTAAATAATAGCCTGTTCACTAAGAGTTTACTGCAACGTTGGGTGTTAGCATCCAGGAATAAATGTTTTTGAAATGGTAGAAACAACAGAAGTGGTAGGTGTTTGGAAAAATGAAACAAAACAGGTGAGATATAGTAATTAATAATAGATTTGCTCACAGGAGGTTTCTGTGGATATTTTAAGCAGACTTTGACATGACTATATAGAAATATCGGGGTTATACTTTGTCGCATATGACCAAACACCTGCTATCAGGACATCTAGTACTGGAATGAGAACAATCCACATGAAAAAAAATTGTTTGAAGGTGAACAGAAGTAAGGAAAATGTCAGACTGGAAGCAGAGAAGAGGACAATGTGAAGGGCATGTAGATGCAGCAATTTTTTTTTTTTTTTTTTTTTTTGGAACACATCTATGGCTAATCCTAAATTAGGTAACCAAGAACAACCTTCAGCAGTCCCCAAATCAGTGATGCAGTGATGCTGTCCTTCTGGTGCAATAGTGCCTTTAACTGTGGATTGCAGTCCACCTTGTCAGATAGTGACCTGATTTTAGTGATTCGCAGATGTCATTTTTCATCTGGAATGTTGCAGCTCCGTATTGGTGAACATAGTATCTTCAGCATTTAAGAAGGTCCAACTTTTGTAAAATAACTTTTCTCCACAGCACCAGCAATCACAAGCATTATCAAGTTTATCCTTTCTGCCCTACTCTACCTCCCCACAGATTATCTGATAAATTCAATGTCTTTGTTCTTATCATGAAAATATTCCATGACCTGGTCCAAGGGTATCTAACACTGCAAGCAAAAGCTGTAACATAAACACTGTTTCTCTGGTACAACGCAAGTTTCTACAACAAAGAAGATTTTTGTGTGTGTGAACAACAGAATTTTATACTGGCTGGTATGACTGTGGAATAAACTCTCCGCAAACTTCAAACTTCACTAGTCTCAGTGCCTTCTCAACAAGTTTTTGTGTTACTTGTGCGCCTGAACAGTATTAGCATATTCTTCAAAGCATCATATTTTATTTGTAAATTGATGGAGTATTGTCCTTGTGACTGAAACATTTAAGTGAAAACAGCTGGATTTGTTACAAATTTTTATAAACAGGTAAAGTTTTGGTGAGATTTAAGACACTTACTTTAAAATTTGAACTAGTACATGTAATTTCCTGCAATATCTACAATCTTCTGCCTCTGAATAGTGACATCTGTGTAACTGCCCTAGTATTATGCGGTATAAATATTATGTTTTCCAAAAGCTTTCCATTTTAGCTTTTAAAAATATAAGATGAAAATCTTATAAGAAGAATAAAAATATAGGAGTTTCAGCTGGACATTAAAAAACTTAGAGTTAGATGGTTTCTAGAGTTCTCATTTTCTGAATAGCAGAGGTCTATGAGAATCCTAACTAAAAATCAGATATATTCTACAATTTCTGTGAAGACTGTGAAGAATGAAGGGCCAAAAATTCTCTGACCTGTTGCATCCCAAGACGTAATCTTTTCTTACCCTCTTGCACCCCAAGAAGAAATAAATAATTATTCAAAAATCAAAGCATAAATTAGTCACTTTTTTTAATTTTAATTTTTATTTTTTCCACCACTTATCGTATAGACATGCTCTCTGTCTGTCTCTTCTACCTTACTTCTTTTCTATTCTGTCCTATTGCTCTGTCAATTTTTGGTAATAAAAACAAATTTAGTTTATGGCATTTGACGTCATTTATGTCTTAATTTCGTCTCCTGGAATCGTAAAGAATCCTCCCTGTGACATTGCATATGCAGATCCTCTTAATTGTAGGATAATCGAAGGAAAAACAGAGTATATCACTAGACTGGTGCACCATGCTTCAAACAGGGTGAAGTTACAAGGGCTGAAACAAAAATTATGGAAATCTAAAGAGGACTAGTAAAAAACAACCCATGAGATTAAAAGGCAAAAATCTAACACTGTAGTTAATTCTGTATGGGTTTACCAACAGGTGTTGTAATGCCTTGAGTATTCTGGTCCTGATCAAGTAAAAATACCTAAGAATATGATTAGACAATGTATATACTTAGATTATGTTTATTTAACTGAAAACATTGATCCTGTCTACTCAGAATTAAACATGTGCACAAATCTATTCACAGTATATGAATAATCTAAGTTTTTTAGCAGTGAATATTAGGATTTTGCAACAAATTTAAACTAACAAATTTGTAGTACTCCAAAAGCCACTAATAAAATTACTATGCAAATTTAAAATTCAAAATGTCACACTGATGAACGTGCTTGACAGCCAATTTTCCTCGGAATAGAGAAAGACGTCAAAGTTTCTTTACACACGTATTATGTAAGCATTGTTTCTTGTATTCCTAAAAATATAGCGTCTATGAAGATTTAGTGACTGTACCAAATAATAGAGAACAGTTTTGTGACAAATTATTGCTAATGGAAGCCATCTACTAACAGTATTTTACACTATGAACCATTTTTAGTGAGTCCCAGCTGGTTTATTTAATCTCACAAAGACAGCGAAGATTGTTCATGAGCTTCTGGGAGAGTTGTTGTCACATAACATATCTGAGAGTTTTTATGGTCTGCTTCAATAATTCTACTGACAAGCCCAGCCTGTGAGGATAAGTGAACAAACTCAGTGGAACAGTTATTGTTGTTCTTGTGTCTTCTGTTTCTGTACAAACAATTTTCCAAAATTTACTGCAGTACTGCAGCAGGTTTATTTTTCAGCAATCTTGATAACGTTTTTTTCCTAAGAACATTTGTCCATAGTTTGCCCTCAACCATAACCACTTTCAGGCTAATCATAAGGCTGTGTGCTATAGCAATTACCATCTTCCCTACTTTGTGACAGTTTGGCAGACATTATGAATCCCTAGAGCACAGTTAAGCAAAAACATAAATAAACAAATTTAATAAAAATATTTTGTATGCTTCAGAGGGAAATTGAAATAAAAATTGCAGTATGCCCATAGGTCACAGAGGCTAGCAAATGGACTTTAGTCTGAACAGCTCCAGTTTCTAAACAAAAACAGTTTCCTCATTTTGCTTTGAACAGAGACAATTTAGGAATAAGGTGGTGCAAAAAGTCATGGGTCTCAATTTTACTCATGCCTCCTTACTGCTATTTTCTGGATCCTGGAACTGCGTGAAGTGTGTCTAGGAAGAACATAGAGACTCTCTAGTGATGACAGCTACTCTCTCTCAGGAAAACCACATTTGCTGTATGAGCTGTAAGGCAGTATGAAGGAGGCCCCTGTTATCTTCTTTTGGCTGCTCTTAGCCTCTTCTGCTCAGCAGGAGCCATGTGAGGCTGGGAAAAATGTTTCCAAAAGTGCCATGTTGTGCTTTCACTGAGAGAGGAAACTAAGCCACATAAACATGCAGTTATCAGAATATTTCATAATCTAACTCTAGATCTCAACCAGTTCATTGCTCATTTGATTTTTTTCATATACATTTCATTTAAGAGCAGATGAAATAAATCTTAGCAAGCTCTTGCTCCTAACACAAGGAGCTTTGTATGAAATTTCAGAACTGTTGTTATTTCAACTGCTTACTAATTTTTAGAAGCATGAGCCTGTATCCACTGTTAAATGACTTTTTCTCTTATTTTAAATCGACCATAAAGACAGCATGAAGAAAAGTCAACATATATTGTGTGATGAGACATAAATGAACTTTCAGTTAAAAAAACTTGAGAGATTAGTACCCCCAGTTTGAAAGACCTGTAGTGAGATATGGAGTAAAAAGAACAGTCGAGCAGTGCTCCGCAGATATAGTGCTGGCAGCAATGTTGTACATAGCGGGGAAATCAACTGATTGGGGATCCAAAAGTGGTGTTGAAGTGAGCCATTAAGGTAGCTTACAAATGACCTGCAGAAAGTAAATAAGTGACTGACACAGTACATATTTGAAAACTGAGGAAGGCGGAAGCCTAGTGGAGGAGCTATGTCTGCACATTGTTTTAAAGAGAGAGAGAAAATAAGCCTAGGCACTCTCAGCATGGCCTTGGTAGACATTTTTTTTTTTTTCTACTTGATCTTGGGCACCCTGCTCTAGGTGGCCGTGCTGGAGCAGAGGAGTTGGACCAGTTGGACCCAGAGGTCCCTAACAACTTCAAAAAATCTGTGATTCTGTGACTTTCTTGGAATGCAATAGGACAGAGATACTACAGAATCACAGAATCACAGAACGTTAGAGATTGGAAGGGACCTCAAAAGATCATCTAGTCCAATCCCCCTGCCGAAGCAGGAACACCTAGAGCAGATCGCACAGGAACGCGTCCAGGCGGGTTTTGAATGTCTCCAGAGAAGGAGACTCCACAACCTCTCTGGGCAGCCTGTTCCAGTGCTCCGTCACCCTCACCGTGAATAAATTTCTCCCCATATTTAAGCGGAACCTCCTATGTTCCAGCTTGCACCCATTGTCCCTTGTCCTGTCACTCGATGTCACAGTGAAGAGCCTGGCTCCATCCTCCTGACACCCACCCTTTACGTGTTTATGAACATTAATTAGGTCACCCCTCAGTCTCCTCTTCTCTAAGCTGAAGAGACCCAGCTCCCTCAGCCTTTCCTCATAAGGGAGATGCTCCGCTCCCTTAATCATCTTGGTGGCTCTGCGCTGGACCCTCTCCAGCAGTTCCCTGTCCTTCTTGAACTGAGGGGCCCAGAACTGGACACAATATTCCAGATGCGGTCTCACCAGGGCAGAGTAGAGGGGGAGGAGAACCTCTCTCGACCTACTAACCACACCCCTTCTAATACAGCCCAGGATGCCATTGGCCTTCTTGGCCACGAGGGCACAGTGCTGGCTCATGGTCATCCTGCTGTCCACCAGGACCCCCAGGTTCCTTTCCCCTACGCTGCTCTCCAACAGGTCAGTACCCAACTTATACTGCTTCCTGGGGTTATTCCTGCCCAGATGCAAGACTCTACACTTGCCCCTGATATTCTTACTAATTTGGCAGAAGTGGTGAATTTTTTAGCTGTTGCTATCCCTAATACATGCTCCTGTTTTCACAGTAATGTTATTTTCATGGTTAGCTGATGACAGTAAAATATACACTACCCTTAATTCACAGCAAATATTAAATAAAAATTGCAAAACTTACCTATTTCCCCTATGTTTTCCTATTTCCCTGTTGAAATAACAGTGATGTTGCTATGCAGCTCCTGAGCTCTGAAAGATCCTTTTTGCCTTTCATGCACCTTAGTTATGAAGGCAGAGGTTTCATCAGGTATAGGTATAGAAGGAGATGATTGTAAGAGACAGCATCTCTGCTTTTGTAAGAAAGCTGCAGGCATATGTAAACTAGACAACAGGAGAGGGATATTCAGTGACATCCAGGGAAATACTTTGTGGTACAACCAGATTAGAAGCTGGGAAATAAAAAAAAAATATTATATAATTTTCTGTACAGANTTGCTAATGAAAAAAAAAAAAAAAAAAAAAAAAAACAGCCTTGGAATTATGAAGATGACCCTCCTTTTGTTTCATTCATGCTAACTTCAGGGTTTTTTGACCTTTTTCTGAAAGAGTGCGCAAAAGATATACCCAATGATGTATTTATCGCTTGCTTCCAACAAACACACAAACCAGCAAAAAAATAGACAAACAAACCAGTGAAAATCAGCCAAGTAAACAATCAGCCATTTATTCTTCTAGCAGCAGAGGTGCAAAAGAAGAAAACATTTAATGAAACTTAAGCAGCGCATTACTCACAGTGTCTCCCTTTTTAGACACTCCTTCCCTGCCTTGTCAAGCATGCTCAGGATTACAGAAGAAAAAGGCTGAGAGAAATCTTTATTTTGGTACTATTCCACATCATAATATCTTTTTCTTTCTGAGAGTGAGGAGGGGCAGTGGAGGAGAATAACAGACCTGTAAGCCAGAAAGGATTAAGACACAAAATGAAATCCTCTGCTTCAAATCAGTTCTTAGACTTGAAAGGACAGTTTACACAAGTAATTGGCAATTTACTGGTGCATAGACTTGAGAAGTTTTAAGTGACATATTTTCTGAAAATCCCTGGTTTTTGTTTCAGGAATTTTTTATAAATGCAAAACACTCAGTTGGAAAATTAGTCTTGATTTTTTATGTTGTCTATTAAAGTATAGCAGTTCCTACAAAGAAACTCTTATAATAAAACTGTTTCCAGCCTGTTATGTGACACTTACTCTACCTGTGGTCTTGCAGATTCTTTATTTATCTTTAAAAATTTATCCTTCTTTGTCTTTAGTCTTCTTTCTGTTTCCATTTCACTGTATCTACTCTGTGCAAAACCTTATCATTATTCAGTTAACTGAGTGCATTATTGTTTGCTCTTGCATAGTCTTTTGCACTACCCTGAGGTGCTATGTGCATTTCTATAGACATCTTTGTAAAGCCAAATCTCATCATTCTTACTTGTCAAGAGAACTATATAGTCACTGTTTGTAAATAGGTAAATACTGCATGACAAGAAAGCAGACAGTATTGGGAGAGTAATGATCTGTACTCTTGTAGATATATCCGTGCTGTTTTTATTATTTTTAAGAACTATAGACTTATGCTTATGACTTTGCCATTTACTTCATTCTAAAAGTACTTTCTAAACATGACTATTTCTAAATATCCATTCAAACAAATCAACACACTATGTCAGCAAAAAAAAAAAAAAAAAATCATCTTGATAGTTTCTTCATTTTCAGGGAAGATAAGTAAACAGTCAGTAAGCAGGCAGCAGAGATGCACAAATATAGACGGTATTTTGCTAAAGTCAGTCCCACTTGCTTTTGAGTTGGCTGAAGTCATGTCAAGGGCCAGAATTTTGTCTGCATTTTCTCAGAAAAGATATAATCATTTCCCATTTTTGGCTGGGTTTCTTGGCTGAAATTTTTACTTGGAAGCTGTCAGAAGACTAGTCTTTAAAGATGAGCATGGGCAAGATGACAGAGGACATGGAATAGGACATAGATCCATGGATATAAGTCTTATGCTGGTAGTGCTTCCAAAGGTTTGCAATACAAGTTGGGAGCAACTTTGTTATACAACGTATTTGTAATGTTTAAGAGGAATAAAATGACTATTATCAAACATATTGAATAGTGAAGGTGGAGTAGTAGGTTTACATTTTCCCAGAATGTCTATTATTATCCTCCATCAACAGTATAGCATGGCCTTCAGATGATTCACTGGGGGCAAGAATAAGTGTTGCTGCCAACTCAAGGATCTGAGAATTTGTAATGGCTTAGGAACAAAATGATAACCTAGCTAAGAAAGAGAAAGAAGGTCCATCAGTTATATGCAAACTTATAAGAATGGCAGGGTGATAACTAATCATGTAATACAAAGCATACCATAAAAGGATGACACCATAATAGAATCATAGAATTGGATGAATTGAAAGGGAACATTTGTCATGGTTTCTAGCATAGCTGAATTTGCAAATGCTGACCAAGAAGGGATTCTAGGAAGTCATGGGGGGGGAAAATGGAGTTAGGGCATCTAACTTAAATTAGACCTATGAGGTATTCCATACCATAGACATGGTATGAATCATGGCTCTCCCCATGCTCTACGGGAAGGGGTGGTGGAGGGGAAGCCACGGTTTGCTGGGCTGCTTGTGGCTCTCGGGGGTTGGGCTGCCGTGTGGGTGAGAACTTGCCTTCCTGTAAGTCAATTGTTTTACTCCAGTACCCTTACATTCCTTTTGCATTTCTGTTATCTTTTGTTCCTTAGCTACTTTAGTAAACTAGTTGTCATGTTAACTCTGAAGTTCTACCTTCTTTTTCCTCTCACTTTCCTCCCCATCCTGCTGATATTGGCCGCTGGTGGTTCGCTGTCAGCCCCTGGCTTTTCCTGCCTGGGGGAAGGGAGAGCGAGCAACTGTTGTGAGCTACCATGGGTTAAACCACAACAACATTAAAGGTCATCTAGTCCACCCCCCCTGCAGTGAACAGGGACACCTTCAGCTGGGTCAGGTTGCTCAGAGCCCTGTCCAGCCTGACCTTGAAGGACTTCAGGGATGGGGCATCCACCACCTCTCTGGGCAACCTGTTCCAGTGCTTCACCAGCCTTAGTGTAAAAATCTTTTTCCTTATATCCAGTTTAAATCTCCCCTCTGACAACTTGAAACCTTTTCCTCTAGTTCTGTCACAACAGGCCTTGGTAAAGACTGTCCCCTTCTTTCTTGTAGCCCCCCTTTACATACTGAAAGGCCGCTATCAGGTCTCCTCAGAGCCTTCTCTCCTCCAGGCTGAACAGCCCCAACTCTCTCAGTCTGCCCGCACAGGGGAGGTGTTCCATCCCTTGGATAATTTTTGTGGCCCTCCTCTGGACGTGCTCCAACAGCTCCATGTCCCTCCTGTCT
Organism: Alectura lathami; assembly: GCA_013399715.1. Classification (NCBI taxonomy): domain Eukaryota; kingdom Metazoa; phylum Chordata; class Aves; order Galliformes; family Megapodiidae; genus Alectura; species Alectura lathami. The sequence goes on along the minus strand of VXAV01002116.1, from coordinate 44,152 downwards.
GGAGGATTCCACATTTGGATGCAATAACAATTTGTTTGTAGCCAACATCATTCAGGCAGAGAAAACTCTAACATCTGACAGCTTCATTGTACACTCAGGTGAATAACTGTGGAGGAGTATTTGGTCTGAAGCTGACAAAAAGTATGGAAAGTGCTGTCCCTTCTGCCTTGCCACATACCCTTTTTAATGAGAACATTGCGGTAAGAGTAGTTATACAATACCAGCAATTATTACGACACAGAGTAAATCTTTACAAATACAACATGGATACAGCAGCCAACAGAAAATTATACACTGAACAGCAGATTACAGTAAGAGTAAGCAGAACTATTATGGTAATGCTTATTTTTATTGATGATCCAGAAGAAGGCATTGAGTGCACCCTTAGTAAATTCACAGATGACACCACATTGTGAGGAAGTGTTGACCTGCCTGAGGGTAGGAAGGCTCTACAGAGAGATCTGGGTAGGCTGGATAGATGGGCTGAGGCCAGCTGCATGAGGTTCAACAAGACCAAGTGTCAGTTCCTGGACTTTGGTCACAACAACCCCATGCAACACGGCAGACTTAGGACAGAGTGGCTGGAAAGCTGCGCAGAGGAAAAGGACCTGGGTGTGCTAGCTGACAGCTGGCTGAACACGAGCCAGCAGTGTGCCCAGGTGGCCAAGAAGGCCAACGGCATCCTGGCTTGCATTAGGAACAGTGTGGCCAGCAGGACTAGGGAGGTGATTGTCCCCTGTACTTGGCACTGGTGAGGCCACACTTCAAGTGCTGTGTTCAATTTTGGGCCTCTCACTACAAGAAGGACATTGAGGCCCTGGAGCATGTCCAAAGAAGGGCAACAAAGTTGGTGAAGGGCCTGGAGCACAAGGCTTATGGGGAGCGGCTGAGGGAACTGGGGCTGGTCAGTCTGGAGAAGAGGAGGCTCAGGGGAGACCTTATTGCTCTCTGCAGCTACCTGAAAGGAGGCTGTAGTGAGGTGGGGGTCGGCCTCTTCTCCCAGGTAACTGTGATAGGATGAGAGGTAACGGCCTGAAGCTGGGCCAGAGGAGGTTCAGGTTTGGAAAAACACTTCTCTGAGAGTGTTGTCAGGCATTGGAAAAGGCTGCCCAGGGAGGTGGTGGAGTCTTCTTCCCCAGAGCTGTTCAAGAAACATGTAGATATGGGACTTAGGGACTGGGCAGCACAGCCCATTATTGTACATTTGTTCTCTCTTGTACTCCAGTGTGGCTTCTTGGAAGCTAACATGGTATAGTTGTTTTGTAAAGCTGCTCATATTCCTCTTCTTTCTGCACAGAACCATACCCTGAAACTGTGAAAAATTGGAAATATAAATCCAATTAATATGCAAGGAAGGTAAACAATGACAATCAGACACTTTATTTGCTTGTTTACAGGAGATGTCTGTATTTGGAGATTGGCAGCATCCAATCCACCAAAAAGGGTTCTACTGCAATGTCTCTGACTGCCTTGTACTGAACTCAGAAGGCGAACTTCAGAATTTATGCCTTTCTCACCAAAATAGATTTTTGCCAGTTACTTTAATCATAAAATGGGATAAATCTGTATTAGCTTATTTCCCTAAAGGACAGGAAATATGTATTATCAGATCATCGGAGATGAGCTCCCTAGACATGATTTTATATGCCTTATAACATTCATTTATATAGTGTAAATTGTGTAAATGAACATAATTATCACTGCAGCTAGCTAATGATAACACTGTAAAAAGTTATGCCATTGTATGAAATGTTTCTTTTGACTGATAATAGTTATTGTTCTATTATTTCACTTAATTGAAGTGAAAGGATTTGCTGATGTGATTTAATACTGAGCTTTTAATTTAGATTTGCTTTGCAAAACTGTCATGAAAATTTACTACTAGAGGAACAAATCCATTAACACCACTCTTCACAATAGTGACCATTGAAAATGATAACACTTAGATATTTTAATCAGCTGTCAAAGATGGCCCATTTAGCCTGAATGACTTGAATTTGAAATGGCAGATTTAAACGATGCTTTGTTTAAAGTCAAGGCAGGCTCAATCAAGAAAATTTCAAATGCAGATTTGAAGTACTGCAGTCATACACAGTCTTTGTTATGAATTTAAATTTAAGTATTTTTTAGACTAGACAAGACTGAAAGAAAACACTGGAAAATTAAGAAATGGACTTTTAAAATAAACTATAAAACACATTAGATTTTTGGGATCTCAAGTGAAATTAAACAGTAGTTTGGAAACTAGGATTCTTGGGGTCTCCTGCCTCTACCAGCTTCAGTGTTTGTGGTGCTGTTAGTACCAAGTATATCTGCTAGATAGAGGAGATGATCCCAGTGGCTGTAACTGCATACCTGGTAATGCAATTTATGTGGTTTTGTATCTGTCTGTATGTAAAACTGTAAGAATGGTTCTGATGGAAAAGGACTCCAGCTGAGGTTACAGTTGTACATCCTGGAAGAAATACATGACAGTTATCTCATTTTGATGACTTTGAAGCTTCTCCCTATATACATAACAGCTGGAGATGTAAAACACCTCCTGAATTATCAAAAAAATCAGTTTCTAGCCAAGCTGAGATGTTACCTTGAGGAGAGATGCATTGCCTGCTCTGTACAAAGTAAGAGCTCATTCATACAATATACACAGTTAGTCTGTGTACATATGTACATGCTTGTCTAGCGACACATTAACCCAGATGGACATACTCAGCACTCATACAGACACAGACAGCACCAATGGACTCATCCCATTTCCCCTCTCTGACTGGACAGGATGGAGGTACACAAGTGAGGATGTATATACGCATAGGTACTCACTCATGGCTGGTACAAGGTGAGAGCCCCTGTGTACATGGTACAGCACCAGGACCCAATGTAGCTGTGTGAGTACCTATGTGTATATACACACAAGCATGTATGGCCCATGGCACCCTGCATAACCAGCTCTATTTATCCCCTTTGTCCCTTGATTTCCCCACAGTTCTTCCTCCCAAGTCATCTAAATACATTTCTTCCACAACCTTTGGTTCCTCCCCTAAACATTCCATAAGTCTTGTGTAATTGTAAAATGTTCTTCCACCCCATAGTACCCTGCCTCCCCCGTAATGTGTCCCATACACTAGGCAACAAACCCACTTAGTCCAAAAGGAGACACAGAGAGCTGCTCCTGTTGACCCATGATGGGTGTCACACTGGGGCTATGGGTCTTCTGGGACTACACTGGTAAGGGCCTGGACAGGTTGTCCCTTCTTCTGAGTCCTTATTTTGGGTTCATGCCTGCTCTGGGACACCTGTTCTTCTCTGAGCTTCTGGAGGCAGGCTTGTGATGGGCTGATGGCTCCTCTGATGCACCTGGGAGGAACTAGGGCAGGGTAGTAACTGGGTTCCCCTTTTGCTGTTGTCTGCATATCCACAAAGCAGCAGAGACAAAAGTTTTTACACTATATGACATGGCATAGTCAACACATTTGATATTTAAAACACCTATTAAAAGTAAATCTATTTATAAACCAAACATTTTCAGAAATGCAATTTATAAAAAGATATTGAACCAAAGAGATTTTTTATTAATGCTAGGCAAAACTAAACTTCAAAGTAAAATCAGCCTAAAGGAGAAACAAATCAAGATTTTTTAAATTTGATATGAAAACTGCAAACTTAATCACACAAATATCCTATAATTCTCTTCAGACATGAAATGGTCTATAATTGAGCCTGCAGAGATTCAGTGCAGAGGACCTGTTTTAGTCAGTTTTCTACACGGAATTTTTGTGATGCTTTGGTACTAACACCACTTCTTTCAAAACAGAAGTTCCTGAGTCTCATGCTACTAACTTATAAAAGATGTTTTTACAGCATAGTTCAAAGATGAGAATTAGGGGAAATTTATCTTCATAGCAAGGATATTAGGTAAGATAGCCGATGTTACTCCAGCATCTGGCTACAGACAGTGGGCTACAACACAGACCACATACTACACCCCCTTGAAAACACCTGAACTGTAGAAAAACTTGTTTGTGCCTCATGCACAGGTGTGGCCAGACATTTTAGTCCACAACAAAACTGTTCTGAAAGGCAAAACCCACGTAGGGAGAAGTCATGGAGACAAATGATTTGTAAATTGCATCCATAATCTTTAGGCATGATTTTTCACTCAGGATGATAACTCGGAGCAACACCACATGCCCTGCTAGCTGGGCACACAATATTACTTTCTCACACAATAAAACTAGGATCTCTTGGACAGCTATTTTTCCACTGTCAGCCATCAGTAAGTCATGTTACTAAATCTACTAGATCTGAGATTCTCTAGAGAGCTTTTCAAGGAAAACAGCAAAACGTCATGTTCAACAGTCTTGATCATCTAAGCTTCCTTCTGATCTTGATACACTTCTCCTTTGAGGCCAACATTGGGTAGTACATCCCTACTATCTGCAACTTATCCCTTTGAATCTTATTTTCATTGTCATCTTATAACTTCCTATCAATCAATCATCTGAGGACATTCTGAGATCTGCTAATTTTTCCTCAACTGTTGCATGTCTTCACACAAGAAGAGGGCAGGGGACATTATTATTACAACTCCTTTTTAAAAAGCTCAGCTTTGTTTCATGTAGCTTTATTTTTTTGTGTGTGTGCTGCTTAGACTTCTTTTTGTTGACAGAGATTGATACCAAAGACATCTAAACTTAAATATATTTCTTTATCTACAATTGTTACTGAAAATGGTCTCAGAACTGATAAATCCTTAACTGCTAATAGATATGCAAAAATGTCTTCCTGGAGATGTTTCATCTCTGCATGAAATAGCATAGACGCTGCAAGCAGGAGAAACTCTATTTTCAAGTCATCAACAGAAATCTGACTAATCTTGTGCCTTCTCAGCCTGCTCTTTTCTGACAAATGTTGTACACACACTTTCATCCCAACATACGCAAATAAAAGGACTTATACACTCATGAATAACTTATGGCAACATAGAAGTAGTTGTTAAAAAGACATTAATAGAAGATACAGGAAAGGATAACAGATGAGTTCTGTTCATATGGGACAAGTCTGATTATGCCATAGTTACAAATATTTATGTCAGAATTTTGAGAAGTGTTTCATTTTGTTTGTTTTTAAATACACACCTTCTGGATTTTACGAGTTATTGAATGCCTGCCACTATAAATGTTTGTTTCCAAGTCTTTCTTTTCTATGAATTGTTTTAAGGGACTGTAATCTGTTCCTCTGTTTATAATGGCTCATGATTTCACTTTCATTGCCACCTGAGAACTTTAGTATTTCTTTCTTCAACACTGCTGTCACTTAATTCTCATGAAAACCCATAAAGCTCCTTCAAAGTTATTGCACAGAAACAGTCACCTGGATGGTTTTAGATAGTATCTAGCTCAACTTTAAACATACTCACAAGAAGTCCTCCAGTTGAGCCAGGAGGTTCAGAGTGGATCCCTTTACTTTCTAAGCTCCTTGAACCATGCAGGTAAGGAGCCCAGGCACAACTGGATCCACTTCCAGTCCCAATCTTGGTTAACAGCTTACATCTGAGGGATCATGCATGCACAATCAAAGATATAAACTCAGCAAAACTTAAAACAAACTATTAGTCACTTATCAAGGATCTGTATTGGCAAAGCATCTTGGTGTCAGGGATCTCCACACAGGCATAACCCTGAGAAACATCCCTGCTCGAGGGGAGATCCTGCCATACTGCCCACAATCATACAGGATAGCCCAAGGGGCTCTTGGGCTGCTCGCTATTTGGGGGGTGAGATGATTGACTCGTAGTCACAGGTTTTTGTTTAAGGGGCATGCTTAACTGGTCCTCAGCTGTTGAACCAGGTGTCTGCTATCATTTCTTTCAGCCCCTGAGTTTTAGACAGGTTTGTAGTCGTTAATCTGCCTTAGAGACAACATTATCAGTACTGTTTCTCATTGTCTTTATGTGCAAGGCCTTGTATGCAAGGCCAGATAGAATGAGGAAACTGGGAGGAAGAGGAAGTAGACTGTCACCACTAATAAAAATTAAATTATGTGCATTCAAAATTCAGTCTACATAATCAAAATCAACTGGTCAGTGTCTCCGTCTGTGGTAGTACGCTATTTAGCAAGTAGATAACTTCAGGAAATATCCTCCATTTAGACACATGCGAATGGATGAAAATATAAATTGAAAATATATTCCATTAATCTCATACATATCTTTAGGATGCAATTTGGTAAACATTTTACTCTAGTCCTTCCATTTTCATTTGATTCCATCTCAGTCCCAATGAAGTCCAGCGATATCTATTCAGGAAAGAAAGATCACGTGGAAGAGTGCACTGAGTGTGAGAGTGAAGGGGGATGTAAAAAAATTGCTTAAAAGAAAACAAAACTCTGCTGTTCTACAAGTGAGAGCCAATCAATGAGTCCAGAGAGCAAAGATGAGTCCAGTTTGAAATGCAGCAATAAATTCATTTTAAAGTATCTAATATCTTAGGAAAAAAAGTGAAGCAGCCCAGAAATGTTTTTCATGAACTTCCCATAACAAATCTGAGTGTTTATGTTTCAAACTATCCTAATATTCCCAATGCTTTTCTGACCTTGTGTGTTCAAAGCCTCTGCATATTCGGTATTGTCTCATATTAAAGATTATTCTGGAAAGAAGTTGGCAGGTTCATTTCATTGGTTCATTTCAGAAATATGAATACCATTCATTAGAATAGCTTTTGAAACAAATTGCTTGCAACATTTGGGTGAATGGTCCGTTTGTGGCTGATGTAAATCACTCCTTCTTTGCTTGTTTAGTTTCACATACTTTTGGAGATGGCTGCAGTCCATGGCTTGAACCCCAAATATTATAATGATGGTACAGTTAATAAAAAGGATATTGTGTATAGAAGTCCTAGTAATGGTAAACTCAACAGCTAGCACTTCTTATCAATAAATTAGATGGATAGTGCCTCCATGATGGTAGAGAATTATTTGTGAAATTGCATAGAACAAACAATCCTGAACAAAAAGTTTGGCAGCCTGTGGTTAGTCAATAGCTCATAAACGTTATATTTATTACAGAATATAATATCTGGGAATTAGTTAAGGAAAGGGCAAAACAAAAACCTTGCATTTCCTGATGAAGTTTAAAAACGGTATTGTCAGCTTTCCTATCCCGTCACCATAAACAGCTGGTCAGTCCTGTACATGGTAATCTTTTATAGCACTTCTATACTGAATTTAAATTATAGGATCAGTCCAGATAGTTTCCTGATTTTTTTTTTCCTAAAATATAGTACAGGTGCAAATGCGGTTTGGTCCTTCCTAAATGACTAGTGAATGCAGAATGATGTCACTGAAAAAAGGTCAAATCAGGGCCATGTCTGCATCTCCCAGTGCAAGTTTATCCAACAGGAACCCAATTTGTTTAATCCAGGGTTGCTCCCTGTGTGAGCCAATGCACAAGATGTGGAAATGACTGAGAGGGTCACTTAAAAAACACCCTCTTGAAATAAAGAAAAATCCTACTGCAAACATGCTTTTAATACTGCAGGAATAAAAACCCACCAGAAGGGCATCTTGATTTGGTTTACATCTTTGCCTAGTCTGAATTGGCAACCTCCTTCAAAAAGACAATTCAAACTCCTAGTTCAATAAGTTGTTTTAATTCTTTTTATTTATTTATTTATTTTTCCCAGGACAATATAACTTATATAACTAATTAGTTCTGCACTGGAACACGGACTGGCTCTAAGATCACTCACTCCTCAGGTGAGGGTGGTAACCTAAATAATTCATTATGCAGAAAATTCATTGTTCATACAAATTAAGCAGAAAGTAGGTCTCCCTCTCTCTCTCTCCTTTTTTTTTTTTTTTTTTTTTCGAAAATGTCCTAACCAAGATACTATATTGCTTTCAATAAATATTTAAGTATACCACACATGGTAATTTATCTTCAACAGGATAGACTGAGATCAGAACACCTGGAGGAATGGTGTTTAGGCTCCTTAGATGTTCTCTCCAGGAGAGAACGGTATGCCCAATTCCACTTACAGAGTGGCATCTGATGGCTCAACCGCTTTACTGTCAGAATGGAGGAGGATTCAGATTCCCTTAAACAGAAAAAGCATATGAATCCAAGTCCCCCTTATAGATACCTTCCTGAAAGGGAAATGATTCCTCATAGTCTGTATCTGTGAGCATTTAGTGCTCCCTTCTCACACTCAGTGTGATAGAAATAATTTTTTCTATAGTAACATAAATGTT
>VXAV01002116.1:14847-33090 GCA_013399715.1 Alectura lathami | reverse complement strand
CTTGCTTTTTTTTTTTTTTTTTTTTTTTTTTGATGAAAGTACATCAAACAACAATGTTGGAAGCCTGCCCCTATTATTTGATCCAATTCCAGGAGGGAGAAGGGATGGGAGACGAGAAGAAAAGAAGGGAATTAATTAGAGCAGTGAAAACTGTATGTAAAGAAGGGGGTTTGTGTGATGGTCTCAAGTGTAATGCTGGAATAAGAAACAATTTAATGAAAAAAAAAAAAGCACTTTAGAGAAAGTGCTGTTCCGGTTAATTGCCTCCCAATTTCCAATCTCTAAACTGATTCTAACAGCGCTAGACTAAATGCCTCCACCTTGCCAACACCTTCAGCCTAGAAGCAAGAATACCAAAGCAAATGGAAAGGAGCAGCTGAGGTGTCCTACCACTCCCTACCACCAAGTGCGCATTGTTCACCCTGAGCCTAAACAGCCTCAATTAGTCTGGGCCAGGTGTCCTATGCCAGGTGTGTGGCAGCACTGTGTTTTTTGCTGCAGGTGTTTCAGGAAGGTACCACCAGCAAGTGGTCAGAAATGGTGGGAAAATAAAGAAAAACTATCCAACTGAAGAGCAAAATGAAGATTAAAAGAGAAAACAAACATAATTTTACCTACACAACAGGATTATACAGTCCTATTATAATAATGGCTGCAAGCAAATGGCTTGTACAGTTTAGGTATGATCTTTCTTTCTCTACATCTTTCTCATTTTAATCAGAGCCCTCCTCTGTTCTTATACTCAGCTACTAATCTATTTTATCAGTAATAATTAGTTCAGTTATCATAGAATATATCAATGAATTTCTTATTTCTCTGTCAACTAAATACCTTATTCTTCTATATTTTTGTTTGTTTCCAAAAAAATAAAAAACCCCAACCCTAATGATTCTTAATCTTTTTGAACTGCTCTTGTACATCTTTAACCCTTCCTGTATGTTCTTCCCAATAAGAACCTAGGCATTCGTCAAACTCTGTATTTAGAACTCGACTGGTATGTGTATAAAATGTAATGACTGTGCTGTCCCTGTGCATAATGGCGAACTGCATTCAGAATGGAGTGAGGTGAAAGGCTCTGAGCTATTTTTTGGATTTAATTATTTGTTTCTGCTAGTGTCAGAAATGTAGAAAGGATTTTTAGATACTCATGACCATATAGTCACCATGCAAAGAAGATCATACAGTCTAAATGGGGTGGAAATCAGAGGAGAAAAAGAAAAAAAGGGACATTTGTGCACATCATCTAGCTCTTTGCCTGAGTGAATAGCCAAGCTGTTACATTCTGTATTCTCAAGTTAGGTGTATAATAAATAAGAACAAAGTAAAAATGTTGTCTTGTCATTATGTTTACTACATTTTTTATTTCTTAAACCAACTAAATATTCTTTTTTTTTTTCCCCCTCTTTTTAAGCAAATGGAAGATTATAATAAGTTCTTTGGAAAGAAATTTAGATACTGATACTAAAAGACAATAAACTATGTTCTTAAATTTAATACAGTATGCCCTGAGCGTAACCAAAACACAAAGAAAGGTTTTATTAGCGGCACACCCAAAAATAAAGAGAAGTTCCAGAGATGGTGGTTGTGCAAACCACAATAAATAAAAGTGGTTAATGAGGAATGAAAAACTAATTTTTTAGGCCTAGCAATACCAGAAACAAAGACTGTGGCTTTTAAAGCTGAAAATCAACTGCTTTAGCCAAGACAGCAGCCCAGACAAGAAAACAAAATGCAAGACTCAAGAAAGTGAGATAAGGGAGAGCTAGTTGTAGGTTTACCACTCTTTACTCTGATATCCTAGTCTGAAACCAGCAATAAGACATTTGAAGCAATGAGAACTTAAAAAATAAAAAGTGAAGGAAAGAATAGGAACAATCTGTAAGCTTGGCTTCCATCTAGGCATCAATAGAGAATAGTATGGGAGGCAATCAGTAAAGACAATCAGGAATCAGTAAACCACAATTAGTGACAATTAGCATAGCTTCATAATAAACAGCCCTTATCAAACAAACGGTGTGCCTCTGACCTCGAGCGGATCAGCAGAGGAGCGGAGCCTCGTGCCGAAGCTCTGACGTGTCCCCCCAGCGTGAAGGCTCTGACGCGGAGTGGGCGGAGACAGGAGTGCCGGCGTCTCCCCCCGGGCGTACAAAGGCGGCCCGTAGGGAGCGCGGCCACCCAGGAGCGGGGTGGGGCGTGGCAGGAGGGCGTGGCAGGAGGGCGTGGCAGGAGGGCGTGGCGCGGCAGTTTGCGGGGCAGCGCGTGCAGGCAGGGCGAGCAGGCGGCTCGGCTTTTTGTCACAAACAATGACTTTGTTTTGTACTCATGTTGTGTGTATCAAGAAGGATGAGGAATATGAAGTTTCAGGTTCTTTTTTAAAACATATTTCCTGTTGTTTTTTTTTTTTTTCCCCTGAAGTAGATGGAACTTCCTTGAACCTATTAAGTTCGCAAAAAATTTTACAAGTTTTCTTGAATGATGTTCAATACTCCCACTACAGATTTTGTAAAATGTATGTGGTGGCAGTAACAGAGACAAGGAAAAATTGAGACAAGCTAGAACTGAAATATCATTTCAATTCCAAAAAATATAGGTTCCAGTTTCATCATTAAAAATGGCTAAGAGGTCAGAGATCAACACTTCTTTTTTTTTTTTTTTTTTTTTTTTTTTCTAGAAAGTTATATTTGCACTATCTTGTTGAAATACACAGAATAATTAATTTCTATTTTTTGCATGACAGAACATAAAACTATGATACCACTGGGATGGCAGCTGGTCTCCTTTTTTAATTTGCCACTTAGGTGCTTTTAATCAGCAATTTTCTTCCCCTATCACACACATTTATGGTCTAGGAGACTAATGGCTATTACAGCTTGTTACTGTGGCTTAGGCTGTTATTCCTGACAGAAATAAGATGCAGAACCACACTAGAATTTATTAAACTTTACTAAAAATGCTTAGGTCTTCTTGCTGAAATAATCCAGCAAATGATTGTATCATTACTTACTGAAAGCTGCTTGAAGTAAGTTGTTCCTAATTCCATTTAAGGACTTTCGTGCTGACTTTCTCTTACACGTTACTATGTGAAATGCTCAGCTGAGCAAGAACTTAAGAGAGGGAGACCGGAAAAGATTGATCTCAACTAAGACTAATTATATAGTAGTTAATTTTCCCTTCTTCCTCTCCCTTTATATTTTTGTGTTTCCTGGAGATAGCCACTTCCTTTTTCACATCATCCATTTAACTTCATTGTGGTTTGGCCATGGCCGAATAATAGTGGGAGGTGAGAGAAGCCCACACTCAATATCGAAGTGCCAAATGCTGTCACTGTTGTGTATCTTCTAACAAAGTACAAGAAGCTTTTAGTCTTATCACAAATCACTTGGTCTCTTTTCCCTGTCCAGGAGGCCTCACTGCCGCTTATATTCATGAAGTTTCATTTTCCAAACTACATTAAATAAATTGTCAGACAAAACAGTGTTGCTCACCTACTGTAGCCTGCTAATGTAGAAAACAACATTATTTTCTCTCATGCTGTCTCAAACTTTTCAAAGAAGTTTATAGCCTCTTTGCTGTTGGGTATGGTGTAACTGCTGTTCTTTAAACAGGGTATGCTATCTATTGGAGGGAATTGCTGGTGCCTATGGGAAATAACTAGAAAAATCTTTCAGGGTACTTTGGCTTTTACTATAGTTTGAGAACAACATTACAAGCAAGTCTCAGGCTTTTCATTTAGTGTGTTTGCATAAAAAGATTTGCACGAACTTTTCAGAAATTTTAGGAAACAGGTGTTATTTGGGCGTACAACAGGAGCTCTCTGTTGTATTGTTCGCTAACTCAAACAGTAAGCAATAATCCCCTTGTGAATATCTCAACTGTAATACATAAGTTGCACAAGTGGATATTAAAAATCTTCCAAGGATACATCTGCAAAGAGATGTAGCGTTGTATTATAAAACATCTCTTTTGGACAACAAACAGATCTGAGATGGCGATCAGTGTTCCCTAAATAAGACACAGCTGGAATTCACAACCTTAGCAAGCCTTGCAGAGCTTTCTGTAATCTAAATAGTACAAAACATCACAAGGAGAGGAGTGATGGGCACAGCAATTCTCTTGGCAGCAGTGAAGTACCTACCTGGTACTCATAGCCAGGGCTATCCTAGTGGGAGGTGTCTGATGAGGTCGGTCTTTTCTCATACAGTCAAGGGGATGATAGAAGTTATTCGTTTCCTGCAGCCCCACTGAGGCATCATTCATCCCAGAACCATATCATTCACCAAGGATGAGGAAACCTAGCTTCTTTTACCTAGTTTCACCTGAAGGTAGATTCTTTCGTGTCTCACAGGAGACTGACACAATTAGTTACCTTTCGGTGGCTCTTAGAGCCCTCAGCAGAAGATGTTCCACTTCCTCCAAAAAAAAGGTAATATTCGGACCAACAGCAAGAAAAAAAAAAAGAAGAATGTTTGTCACCGGTGTATGGGAATAAGTTAGCAGCAACTCACTTGGGATGAAGCTTCACTGATTTTGAATGTCTTATAGTTTCTAGTGATTTGCATTAAAAAGGAATGCCTCCAACAAAAAGATGAGTACAGTTTGTCCCAATGTATTGATTTTATGGTGGTTAAACTTTCCCAGTTAATGCAGAACTAGGTTCAGAAAAGAAGTAGAGAGATGGATTTAACATCAGTCCTTACCTCTCATTATGTTTTTGACTGCAGTGACAGTGTGCAACCATGGATGGGTGCAACAAGGCAAGAAACAAAATGCCAAGAATTTTACCAAAAGAGATGTTAAACTTCTCTCAGTTGTGTGAAAGGCTGTGTAAGACAGGTGTTGTGTGGTTGAGGTTTTTGTCTGGACTTTGGTAGCATTGTTCAGCAACGGCATCTCAGGCACCATGCAGCATTTTGCTGCTGGTAGTTCAGCTGATAAAAGACTCAGTCCTGGGACAGATGGCAGCAGGTTTAGGGTTCTGAGATTCTGTGTTTTAAACATCCGGTAAGACATCTGCCTACCCTTTCCCCTACAATTTGCTTATTAACCTAGCCGTCTTCATTCATATGAATAACAGAATACATGAACATTCAAGGGATGGTTTTTTTATTATTATTTTTATTATTATTTTATTTATTATTGTTTTATTATCTTTATCTTTCTGTTTTTGTCATTTTATATTTGTTGTATGACAGCTGCCTGAACTGTAACTTGAATAAAAAAACAGAACATTTGGGAAGCATCTCTACCTGGAGATGTTGTTTTAGAAATGTTTTATTCAACACTGTGGGGTTGTGAATTTCAAGGTGAATATTTTATAATACCTTTTTGCTAAAAAATAAGGTAGTGGTTGACAATGTGGTTACACCTTGGAAAAAAAAAAATAAAATTCGGCAAAATATTAAACAGGTTTTCATTTTTTCTTGTGCACTGCTATTCAAGAATTCAAGATACGAGTAAAGACTGATGATACATGCTGCTTTGCATGGCGACATACAAAATTAATTGCATATGTTACCACAGAATTCATATGATCCTGTATCAGACAATTCTTAGTGTAAACATGTAGATTTCCATCATGAAAAAATAAAGAATTATAACTATGACATGTGGTATATTTTCAGGGATAATGGATGTTGTCAGTTGATCCCATAGAATTTCATAGAGTAATTTGGTGGAGGTATCTACTTCATGCTAATAAACTAAGCTATAAGATATTTGACACAACAGTATAATAGTTTGCTGTAGGCATAATAGCACGTTGAGAACAAAACATATTTTTAGTAACTGTGCTGTAATCCAGCTTGCTCTCCTCTCTGGTATTTTCAGAATCTTTTAAAAATGAAATTGAATGCTTTTTTCTCTCTATTCAAAAGGGTTCAGAAACTGAGAACTCATGTGGCCCTCACTTTCATGAAAGATACATTGTGATTCAGACATAATGATGATTGGGCCACAGAGATCTCCATCATATTTGAAAAGTCGTGGCTGTCAGGCGAGGTCCCCGGTGACTGGAAAAAGGGAAACATCACTCCCATTTTTAAGAAAGGGAGAAAGGAAGACCCGGGGAACTACAGGCCGGTGAGCCTCACATCTGTGCCTGGGAAGATCATGGAGCAGATCCTCCTGGAGGAGATGCTAAAGCACGTGCGAGATGAGGAGGTGATCCGAGACAGCCAGCACGGCTTCGCCAAGGGCAGGTTGTGCCTCAGCAATCTGGTGGCCTTCTATGATGGAGTGACGGCATCAGTGGACCAAGGGAGGGTGACGGATGTTGTCTACCTGGACTTGTGCAAGGCCTTTGACACGGTCCCGCACCATATCCTTATCTCTAAACTGGAGAGATATGGATTTGATGGGTGGACTGTTCGCTGGATAAAGAACTGGCTGGAGGGTCGCAGCCAAAGGGTTGTAGTCAATGGCTCTACGTCCAGGTGGAGGCCGGTCACGAGCGGTGTCCCCCAGGGGTCCGTCTTGGGGCCGGTGCTCTTCAACATCTTTATTGACGACTTAGACTGTGGGATCGAGTGCACCCTCAGCAAGTTTGCTGATGACACCAAGCTGAGTGGTGCAGTTGATACCCCTGAAGGAAGGGATGCCATCCAGAGGGACCTGGACAGGCTGGAAAAGTGGGCCCACGAGAACCTGATGAGGTTCAACAAGGCCAAGTGCAAGGTGTTGCACTTGGGTCGGGGCAATCCCAGGTGTGTGTACAGACTGGGAGAAGAACTCCTTGAGAGCAGCCCTGCGGAGAAGGACTTGGGCGTTGTGATTGACGAAAAGCTGGCCATGAGCCGGCAGTGCGCTCTTGCAGCCAGGAAGGCCAATGGCATCCTGGGCTGCATCAAGAGAGGGGTGGCCAGCAGGGAGAGGGAGGTGATCGTCCCCCTCTACTCTGCCCTTGGAAGGCCTCACCTGGAGTGCTGTGTCCAGGACTGGGGCCCCCAGCACAGAAGGGATGTGGAGATGTTGGAGCGGGTCCAGAGGAGGGCCACCAAAATGATCAGAGGGCTGGAGCACCTCTCCTATGAGGAAAGGTTGAGGGAGTTGGGACTGTTCAGCTTGGAAAAGAGAAGGCTCTGGGGAGACCTCATTGCGGCCTTCCAATACTTTGAAGGAGCTTACAGGCAGGAGGGGGACCGACTTTTTGCATGGGTGGATAATGGTAGGACAAGGGGGAATGGGCTAAAAGTGAAAGAGGGGAGGTTTAGGTTGGACATCAGGAAGAAATTCTTCCCTGAGAGAGTGGTGAGGCGCTGGCACAGGCTGCCCAGAGAAGTTGTGGCTGCCCCATCCCTGGCTGTGTCCAAGGCTAGGCTGGATGGGTTCCTGGGCAGTTTGATCTAGTGAGCTAGTGGTTGGCCGCCCTGTCCATGGCAGAGGGGTTGGAACTAGGTGATCTCTGAGGTCCCTTCCAACCCAAGCCATTCTATGGTTCTATGATGATAATGGCAGACTAAGTTTTTCTGTCTATAGCTTTCTCTAGGAATAAAAGTGCTTGCTGCATTTTTACATCTTTATTTAATTACATGTTTTGGAAGGTATACAAAGTGAAAATGGAAATAAACTGCAACTTACAGTGGGGAAAATTAACACTGAAACAAATGCACTGATACAACAAGAAGAGTGAATCCAAGCCAGTATATTTGTACTGATAAAGCTTCCTAGAGTAGAATGACAACTCACTTGGTTTAGAATAGGAGCAACCACTCATCTATACTAATAAGTTTAATGGTGGTTGCATGATTATGTTTCTGCAAGAGGCATACAAGCAGTTTTCTGGACACATAACTTTTCCTTGTAGCAAGTGCTTAATCTATGACCTATTTAATCCTCCAGAAACAAGAGACTGTCACTGCAGGTTCCTTTTGGCAGTAAATGGCCCATTGACATTTACCATGAGGTTGGCTTTCTCCTGAATCACTGGGGTGTGCAGTTGCTTATGTCAGCTGAGGAATCTACAAAGCCAAGTTAATTCTACATGTTCACCCACAGTCTCCAGAGAGAATAGCTTATTTATCAGTCTGCCTCTGCTATGCACAAAGCATGGCGTGGAGAACCCTGAGCTAGCAGAGATGCAAGTCAGTAAGTCCACATGGTGCGGATCAGCTCTATGCCTGACCTAACAAGCTCTGCTCCGCAGCTATCTTTACTAGCCTGAATGCACTGCTGCACAAATGTGGCTTAGCCCGCAGTCAGACCCAAGCTGATTCACATCCAGCCAGCACAGGGAGCTCTGCACTGTGCACACACTGCCTTTTGCTCTGCTTATCATTAGCAGAGTTAGGTCAGATGTGTTTGTGCACCTGCTGTAGACACATTTATGTGCCTGTTTGGAAGCTCACCTGAATAACACACCACTGGAAAGCTTTGTTTCCTCATGCAGATATGGGCCAACAGTTCAGCTTGGAAAAGTTTAGCTTTTGTTGGACACTTTGATATTTGAAATGTTACTGATAGTTTATGTTTAATGAAATCAAAATAAACCTTTAATAGCAGGGATTACTATATACTATTTGTTTATTTTTATCTTCAGTGTAATAGCGTTACCCTTAAGTCACTGGCAGGCGTTGCCCCAAAAAGAGAGAGCACATTACACAGAAAAATGCAATAGTAGTTGTTTCCCAGCATGACTTTTTAGGTGATTTTTAATGTGAATGTAAACTTATAATTTCTAGGAATCCTGGACAACAGAAGGTTAAAACTAGATAGACCTACTCTTTCTGCATAATTAAAGCCACCTATCCCTTTCCAATCTACATAATACCCATAATTACATGCAAATTATGTGATTTTCAACTGTTTGTAGAATCTGCTCCTATAATTAAATGCAGCACAACAATGTTTTTAAAAGCTTATAGACATCACTATGTATCCAGCAGAGCCTCATTATCACAATCAGAACTCAGAAGACAACAATTTTGCAACAAACGTTGTAGTTTGATACGATGGATCAGGCGTGAATAATTTAGGAAACCATGGCAAGATCTTGTTGATTGCTTCTCTTAACATTATAAAGAATAATGGTAACACAGGCCTTTAACAAAGGCTTGTATCACTAGAGGGTTAGCATTTAATCACATTGGAAAGAAGCAATCTGGCATTGGTCCAGCCTGTGAGTGTTCCCACGTAAAACACCTAGAATTAACTTAGTTAATGAGAATCATGTTAACACAAAGTAGTTCACGGCATAAAGTTGAGAAAGAATCATCATGCTCTGAGTTAATGGGGGGAAAAGGGACAAATTAATCCAATTACCCACTTTTAAAGTTATTTCAGAGAAACGCAAATTTCTTCACAATCAGCTTTTGATGCATTTCCCCAACTGGTTCAATTTAATACAACGAAACAAATCCATGATGTCATTAGCTGAGTTGTGTTTAATGAAGTTGGGCTGTATGAAACATTAACTGCAATGCTGAATCCATTTCTTTGGACTGGGATATATACATTTATCATTTCAGTACATTTACTCTGGAAGTTCCAATCATGAGGCCTTATCACCATAATCATCATGTTCTGGTGAATCTACATAAATTAACATTTTGATCAATGTCATTAAGCTCAGACTAGGAAGAATTCTATCACTTGGCAGCACCTTAAGAACGTAGGCTTCTCAATGGCCAGAAGTTATCTGATGGATACCTGTCAAGCCGTAGATGGAAACATTACTTCTGTTATCCGCTTTGTTCAGCTACTCTCGCTTCTACAGAGATCTGTACATCAGAGTGGTTGTGGTAACATTCTTGTGCAAACAATAAAAACTATATAAACTTTCAACCATAATAAAAAGTATTGTCAGAAATTACAATAAAGAGAGTGGAGCTTTCATAAGAACATCTACGTCCACATTCACAACAAAAGTTTAACATCATCTCCTCTTTCTCTTATACGATTTTTTGCTGTTGGTTCGGCTGTTTTTGGATCTTTTATTTTATTTTATTTTATTTTATTTTATTTTATTTTATTTTATTTTTTATTTTTTGGAACTAAACTACATAAAATATGGAAATACTGGAAATTGTGTCCCTAATATTATACTTTCCAGTGCATCTAATGGAGCAGAAGAAATGGGACAAATCAGAATTGGACCTTCGCAGAAGAAAGAGGAAGAAACATTTCTCAGGACTTGACCAAAATGTAAGCTTAAAATGAAACGACTAGAGACAATGACTAGAGATATGATCATGGTAGTGTTACTGCTTTGATCAGTGTTTGAATACTCCTGTATATTTGTTTCCTAAATTTTCACTTATGTACAGCTGTAGAATTACAGCCAAATGGTTTAACAAGATGCCAACACATTAATTTGTTTTCATACAATGATATTTGTCCGATGAATGAAATTAGTATTCATTTGTACATGAGGAAAGAGCTGCCAGTGTGCAAGTTGTAAACAAGCTCTGTAAGGCTTTATAATGGTAGATTGAAAGTTTTATTTATTAATTGCCCTCATTTGAATTATTGTCTTGTCTCAATTTAATTTTTATTACAGTCAGATAATAACATTACAGGTAAGAGATCATTAAAACTAAAACTTGAAACTGATATGTTTGGCTTCAACAAATCATTGAAAAAAAAAAAAAAATGCAGAGCTTTATTAATCATTTAATACATTTGCCTATTCTTTATTCTCAAACAATAGGCAGGCTGTAAGCATCAATTCAAAGTTACTTACATTAATTCAGTACTTATTGACCTTTTACTGAAATTGCATGGAATACAAAGTCCCTCCCAGGGAGAAAGCTGTGGATCAGAACTTATCGGTTCTCTATGTAATTAGATCTTGTTTCAGATATGTAGGCTGACCTGTAATGAAAAAATGATTTGTAGGCAATTTTGATCTTAAAATTAAAGTTTAGTTAGCCGTATAAATGTTTTTGAATATTAAGAGAGAAAAATATCTTTGCATTAGTTGATAAGGTTTATTTCAATAAAGTATATCTAGGTAATTATACATTTATTTTAATATTAGCAACTGAAACCAGGAGAAATTTTCTTATGCTAAGTCACATAAATCTGAATCTCTTGGCACAAACTGATAACATTTTCCACATTTTCTAATCTGTAATTTTCGTGGTTAAAGAAGTTTGCGTTATCTGCAGACTTCTCTTGACGGTGTATTAGTAACTGTAGAAGAACCAGCAGCAGCAGTCACAGCACAGTTGCTATTTCACTTAAATATACTCATTGAAAAACAAGCTCCACTAGTACTTTGTTCTACCCAGTTGTAGCTAAGCCACCGGAATTTTGTCAAGATTCTGCTGTCACCATTAATGTCCCCAAACATATGGTTTTCCAAAGCTATAATTACAATTTAACTGTGGTAAAACAAGATGGCAACTATCATGGGACACAGCCTTGCAGATCCTCATGCTACAAATTAAGCCAGTGGTAATTGCATTAACATTGCCAGAAGCAGCCAATCCATTTTCTTACACAAAATCAGATGTTGAACTATGTAGTTTTAGGATAAGACTTTTAACAATTAATTGCATAATGTATAATGAGTTATATCAAGTTTTCATTGCACTCATACTAAAGCAGTGTAAAAAAATACTAAGTATCAATCCCAATGATCCTCAACAGCTGTCAGGTTTTTTTGTTTGTTTCTTTGTTTTTTTGGTTTTAAATCAATACCAAAACATGTCTTGGTCCTGTTCTATGTACAAAGCTGAGATCTGTAACACAGATACTTCACAGCACTTACTATACTTGCAGGAGTTTACTCCAAGTAGAGCCATTAATCTTTCCTAAGAGTGGGCCTGTCCTAACATTTTCTATAGTCATATTTTAAAACATTTGGTATGTGTTCATTCCCTCTGTATGAAAGTCAAAAACTTACAACCACATGCTTACAACCTTCTGTTATTGTTGTAGTGAGAATTGCTGGACAACAGGTGAGGAACAGAAAACAGCAGTTGAACTTCATCCAGATTTCTGTTGAGTGGAACGTGAGTGGAGCTGAATATTCAGTAGTTTATGTATATTGTTGTTAATAAGATTTCTACATTATCATAGAGATGCAGGTTGTCATGAGATTAGGTTGAAGTATATGATAAAATCTCAGTGACTTCAAAGCACACACACACACAAAAAGAAACAATACAACGAATCACTATGATGTTTAACTTCTAAGTTTTTTTAACTTTCTAAGACTTTTTAAGGAAAAAATTGTCTAGTAAATTCCATGTTGATGATAAAACATTTAATCACTTGACAAGGATGAAAATAACAAGTACATTTGTTTTATCAGGAATGTGATATCTGCATTGAGTAATTTAGCTTTAAAGTTTTACAAAAAGTGTTCTGCAGTTCTGAACTCTTTGAATATAATTCACAAATGAACTTAAAAAAAAAATCGTGTTTGAGCTTTATGTAGTAGTCTTGCAAGAACATCAGATAAAGTACTAATTTTATGGGTGCTAAGGATTTTGAACCTATGTTCGAGGCCTTATGTCTGCTTCTGAATTCCTGGTGAATATTTTGCACCTACTAAGCAGAATAATGTTATTTTGCAAATTGCCCAAATTCCTTTGAAAATGTTTGATAACATATATTCAGTTATTTTAATTTATTTATTATGTATTTTGATCTGTGCCCGTGTTCAATCTTCAATGTGAATAACTGGTTTTACATTCTGTCCCACTTTGCCAAGATTTGCAACTGTTTCCTAGTGTTTGTCATTCAGAATGTAGTAGCATAGTATGGGGAAACCATACCTTCCACTGTCTTAAGTAAATTTTTAAGAATAGTTTTCTCCTCCAACTCTCACTTCTAAACACTTTCTTTTTTATTTTACCTCTCTCATTTTTTGCTGGAAAGGGTAAAAATAAAGAAGGCAGAAACCTTAACATTTATGTTAAGCTTTTCAGGCTACAAAGATATGTTAACATTACATTAAAATAAAGTTGATATTTGAAGTTGAAAAGACTTTTTTTTTTTTTATTTTTCAAAATGCAATTTCAGTATGAAAGCTGAATAAATCACATTATGTTAAGTGTTAAATGGAGAGAAGAAAAACTTACAAAAACAGGCACGGAAGAAGTGTCCCTATGGCATAGAGTTAAGTAGAGCATTTTACAAGCATTAATACAGAACATTGTCCATTTCTCTGTTATTGTTCCAATAAATGGCAAATGTCATACCAGACTGGAGTACGAATTGGATTAAAAAATGTATTATCATTAACAATTATAATTCTATCATGATGAACTCAGTTTGGCCTCAGTTATTGCTGTATGCAGCAAATTATACCTTCCAGCAATCTTAAAAAACTGGGAGACAGAGGAGAGCAAAAGGAAAAGCAGTAAGAGAGAGCTGCCCAAGTAAGAGACCACCACCACTGCATATTTCTTTGCACCTCTGTGCTTCTGTGCAACCCCTGTTAAGGAAGATAAATAAGCCCCTGTCAGTGGACAATGCAAAACATCCAAAAATACGTATCTATAATGGGTGCTGTCAATGCCTCCTATAGGGGCCATCAGCATTGTCCACAGAAGAGTTTAGAACCGTTTATACGGATATTTTAACCTTTCAGAGGCTGAAGACGAGTAAGATGCATCCTACTCATACTGTACTTATTGCATCAACATATTATTCATGATTGAAAGGCTTGAAAAATACAAAGTTAATTGTTATAAACTATGTATATATGACCCAGCTCAACAAAAGTCTGGCCTTTGTGTACCTGTTGATAGGTTCAAATTCATGTATAATGAAATAATTTGCTGTATCTCAACCTTGACATTATTTTCTCTTTCTTTTAGGAGGCCAGATAAATCAAAATTTGAAAAAAAATCATAGTTCTTAGGGACACTAAGAGAAATGTAGGAAGAAAGCACAAATACAGGCTGGGCAGAGAATGGCCTGAAAGCAGACATGAAGAGAAAGATTTGGGGGTGTCGGTTGATGAAAAACTCAACAGGAGTTGAAAATGTGTGCTTGCAGCCCAGAAGGCCAACCACCCCCTGGGCTGCATCAAGAGAAGCGTGACCAGCAGGGCAAGGGAGGTGATCCTGCCCCTCTGCTCTGCTCTTGTGAGGCCCCACCTGGAGTACTGCGTCCAGACGTGGAATCCTCAACACAAGAAGGACATCGAGCTGTTGGAGCGGGTCCAGAGGAGGGCCACAAAGATGATCAGAGGGCTGGAGCACCTCCCCTACAGGGACCGGCTGAGAGAGTTGGTGTTGTTCAGCCTGCAAAAGAGAAGGCTCCAGGGGCACCTGATAGTGGCCTTCCAGTACCTGAAGATGGCCTACGGGAGAGCTGGGGAGGGACTCTTTAGAAGGGCATGTAGAGATAGAATGAGCCGTGATGGCTATGAACTGGAAGAGGGGAGATTTAGGATAGATGTTAGGAATAAATTCTTTACTGTGAGGGTTGTGAGGTTGCCCAGAGAGGCTGTGGATGACCCCTCCCTGGAAATGTTCAAGGCCAGGCTCGAACGTGACTTTGAGCAACCTGGTCTAGTGGGAGATGTCCCTACTCACGGCAGGGGGGTTGGAACTAGATGATCTTCAAGGTCCCTTCCAACCCAAACTATTCTATGATTCTATGATTCTATGTGTTTTTGATTATTTTAGGCCATATTTTAAGATCATTTTGCAATTGCAGACTGGGAGCTACACTTTAACTGTATTTTGAACCTCTACATTTTAAATCTATAACCAAGGTGTGGAGCTCCTTACACACACACACACACACACAACCTTGCATGTATTTGTATGTGTTGGATTAAAAGAATGAGTACTTCTGCCTCCTATACCCACCTCTCCACTGCTCAGTGTGTGGGTACCACACTGTGATCTAAGTGTTTATTTAAACAACTGCAACTGAGGCTTAATTCACCACAGACACAGCTGTTAAAAACACTTAGATGTGAAAACAGCTTGGTGGCCTGCGTGGTGCTAGCAGGATGAACAGGACGATGTAGCCTCTGAATGTGCTGTGTCTCTTTGAAGTGTAGCCTTTTGCAAGTATTGTTGTGAAAATATTGGCTGAACTTGTAAAAAGAAAATAACTCACGCTCCTGCTCGGGTCTAGCGGTGCCCATTGAAGTTTTACTTTCCCTTACACATTATAGGAAAAATGTTAAGGAATAACAGATCTTTACTTGGAATTTAGCCAAAGTACTAACTGCCCAGGAGACACTGTTTGAAAATAGGTAACAAACACCATTTGCATCATATACACAGTTGCAGCTATTACTTTATTTCCAAGCTTAATGTGTACCTCAGGAGTTCTTAGCTGTGTTTATTTTTAACTGGCTGCATCTGGAGTAAATTAAATGTGTAGTTCAATCTTTTGTCCTTCTTACATCTAGATTTCCATGGACTTACTCTGTGTTGCCAGTCTAGGTAGGTGAACATTGCAGATTTAACGCTTGCTCATTACAGATTCTGAGATTACTCTTTAGTTTGAATAATTACAATGACTTTGTGATGTCTTTTATTTTCAGGATAAGTATAAATTGTCATCAGATATTGTTAGAGTTTTATTACACACTGATATCAATTAGTTTATTTTGACAGAAGAGAATAAACTTAGAGAATAAACTTAGAAAACTGAAGACAGGTACATTGTATATTTTACTGTATTTTTATCTCTTTGAAAAAAATATTGCTTAATTATTTCACAAATTCATTCTTTGAAAAAATATATATTTCTGGAGCATGTAAATTGTGTCTGTGACAAAACAATGCCCTAGGAACCTTGATGATTAGGATGATTAGTTTTTGGAAAACTGTTATAAAGAAATAAAAATTACAGATATGAGAAAGGAAACTAACAGAATACTCTTTTAAAGTTAAACAGGTATGTTACTGCTGAAAGATGAAGCTTTAAAACACTGGCAAATAGAATAAAATTTAGGAGATATTTTGCTCAGTAACAAATGTCTGTGAACCACATCTTGTAAAAAGACATTGGATGAAAATATCTTTGAGATTTAAACATATATTTTGTATAAAAACTTGCATATTTTTTTCTACTATTCAGATGACAAAATAGTTTATATAGTGTCTATGGCTTCATCTGAGATGAAGTAATATTTATTAAAACTCAGTACAAAATACTAAAGTTTCTGAGAAAGCCTAATTTTTTTTTTTTTTTTCCTACATATGCCCAACACCCCTGTTTTGACAGTGATCCTCAGCAGAGTGGTCAAACCTACACAGATTTCCAATATAAAACTCACTCACTTGTGTCTCAGAGTGCTTTTCTGGGAGGACTTTCTGGAACATATCTCACCGATCTGTCATCACAGTACCTGTGGTGTTCAGAGCTATTTCCTATGATGGAAGCCTGGTGAAGGCTTTTGCCAAAATTTGTCATCTATTTAATGTCTCAGTAATTAGAAGACTCATCCAAGAGAAAAGAAAACCAAATTCAATTCTTCTCATGGCACAAAGGCACTGAATACCTCCCACTTCACTTTTACCTTGAGAACAATACTGCCTGAAAACCTCCATGTTTTCTTCAGCAGTTGTTTGTGTGTTCCCGAAAGAGGAATGCAGACCAAAGATTGTGTGGGTAAGCAGGCAAGAGGGATGCAGACAAAACTATGAGCACTTTGTTAGAATTTGTATTTGGAGATGGTGCCTTGGGACCATGAATCCCTGACAGAAAAGCTGAACATCTACCAGACAGAGCGGACTTTCAGAGCATCTACCCTGCCTCCACCTCATGGTTCATCATCCATTGAATGGTGTCATTTAGACTGCAGTTGCATTTATTCACAACATGGATGAGTGCTCTAGGGCAGATATGCTGTGTGTCACCATTGGCATAATTCTTAAGGCTTTGCTTCACTTCCAGAGAGGTTTTTGGATTCTGAGTAGAGGAAGATATTTCTCTATAGCTTTGCGTAACACCTGAGATAAAGAGAGAGATGTAATTTGTGGTATAATCTTGTCCTGAGTCCTCCCCAGGGTTTTATACAACTCTCTATTCAATGAGCTACTCTTTCTGGATACTTTCCTTATTAAAAGAAAAGATTATAGGAAAACACTGTACAAAGAGTACAGATGCCTAATTTTGAATTTGTTCACACACCTAGCTCTCAAAAATGAGCCACATCACACTGTATTGGGATCCAGCACTCTTTTTAGATCTATTCATTCATGTTTGTTCAGTTGTTTCAACTCAGAACTCAATAAGAAGGGTAAGATATTCAAAGGGCTAGCTAAAATGAGAAAGTGCTAAGAAGTAGCAAGGTGATTATTTAAAGACAACTCAGTAAAGCCTGTGAGAAAATTTATAGTATTTAACACAACTACAACAAAGCACCTCACAAAAAATAAAAAACCCTCCCCAGAAAAAACGTTTGTTTTTTTCTAAGTAGAAGATCTCTGTGATTGCAGTCAGCAGCAATAAACAGCAAGATAAAGGAAACTATTAAACATAATATATCCTTCAAAATATTGAAGTCATGTCACACTGAAAAAAATATCCAAAAAGGATGCAAATAGTGGTAAGTCAAATGTAAACACACAATACAGTAGCTCATAAAAACTAACATTTTCAGACACATCAGAAAGAAGAAGATTGCAAAAAAATATGTGGGGCCAATAGGTGGTAAAAGTGTAAAGGAATGGTAAAGAAGATAAGGTTTCTGAAGGAAAGATAAATAACTTCATCTGTATTCATAACAATGGAACTATAGGAGGTTTCCAAGCCAGAAGCTTTGTTTAAGAGAAACTTACGGGAGGATCTGTCTCAAATTTAATTGTCTCAAATTGCACCAGAGGAGGTTTAGACTGGGGATTAGGAAGAATTTCTTCATGGAGAAGGCAGTCAAGAAGTTGACAGATATTCCCAGGGAAGCGGTGGCGTTCCCATCTCTGGTGGTACGTAAGAGGTGAGTGGATGTAGCACTAAGGTATGTGGTTCAGTGATGGGACTCATTAGGTCAGGTTGATTGTTGGACTTGATGATCTTGATGGTCTTCTCCAACTTAGATGATTCTATGAATCTATGAGTCTAAACTAAAGTGTCATTAGAAAAGATTCTAGAATAAAGTAGTTGAATGAATAATAACATCTTGACAGACCCAGATGGCATTCCTCGAAGTATGAAATAGGTGACCTATTTAGCTTTGATGTGTATGCTATCTGTTAAAACTGCTTCAGCAAGAGGGTGAATGCAAGGTGACTAATGTAAAGACAATTTTACAAAATTAGTCTAAAAGAAATCCCCAAAACTTGAAAAAAAGAGGAATCTGATTTCAATACTGGAGTGAAAAAA
>VXAV01002115.1:7930-18688 GCA_013399715.1 Alectura lathami | reverse complement strand
CCTAGTATTAGACACAAAATGAGCTTCCTGGTTGCTGTGGCAATGGGTTCATGTTTTAACTTTGATAAGGAACCCCTACATGCCGAATAAATTTGAGCATCGTAAAATGTGTAGAGTTGTAATTGTATTTTGGTAGTAGTGTTACTCATGAATTAGGAGAAATCCTGAGTCTAAATGTTTTGGTTGTGTTTAAATGCACATTTAATTGCAATGTATCAATGTAATTGATATTCATACTTTCAAAATATTTTTATCTCTAATATCTTCATAGGTAACAATAGAGGCTTAAGCACACTGTAAACTGTGCTGTAAGGCAAACATCCAACTGAAACAATCTATTCTAAAAGTTATAAGCTTTAATCTATTTACTGCCAAAGTAAGGAAATGTGAGGAAATGCGCAGGAAGTACAGGGATTTTCACTAAAGAATATCCAACATTTTAAAGCTTAAACACTTTAGGAAATTCATAGGAGACTGTATATATACATAAGAATATTTTCACTGTAGTAAGTTTCTAAATTATATATTACACACAGTGCTTCTGTTGTTACTCATACAAATGATTTATGTGTGCAGAAACTGGAAATATATTTTTCAAGGGTGATGCAGAATGCAAAAGATAGCTTAAGTTGAATGTAGCTGCAGAGTACGTTTAAGAATGTGTTTGTATTTATGACTCACGTTCTAGATTTTATTTCTCTATGTAGTTTATTGATTCCTTACATAAGTCTTTCCTTACATAAGCTAGTTCTGTTTTTAATTTTTATTTATTTATTCATTTTTAAGATATATTCCAAATAACTCTCTAAAGATTTCATAGATATTTAAGTACCAGTTAATTAATGACCTGTTGTCTTATACTGGTGGTGCACTGTTTAAGTTTGATAAATCCACTTTGTTACTCTCCTGTATTTTGCTCTGGCATATGCTTGTCATCACTGGATACGTTTGTAATATATGAATTGTAGGATTCACCAGTGGAACAACTCAACCAACATCATAAGGTTATAGTGAATACACAAACAAACTTCCCATTATTCTGTTTATAATGATTAAGATTATCAAATACAACAGTGGATGAATGTGATTACTTTGCTTCATCGTAAAATAAGCTAATAGATGATGTATATATATTTGTACATAAGAGTATGGAGGAAGGAAAAGAATGTGTATGGTTAGCTACCTAAATACTTATAAAGTTTATTAATTCTGTACTGTAAGAAAACATGCATGTTTTCTCTCAGGATTAAGACACACAGGTTTTTGTAATCTCACCTTTGGGGAAGAAAGTGTGGCATTTCTGCAGACCATCACAACCGTTATGATAAAATAATTTCTTTCTGGTTAGTCTATCTTGATTTTATCCTTCAAACATTTTGGAGATAAAAGTGCATAATGAAATTTAGGTCTATATAGTTAAATCTTTTTTTTTCTTAATGCCACTTCTGACTTCAGTTGAGTAAGCTACAATCATTAAAAATCTATTACAATGCTTTCAACACTTAAAACCCAGTTTTAATTATCTCACAATCCCTTAATTTGACAGTTACAAATCTAAATGGAGATAAAATTCATTAAAACTGATGCTTTAAAAATCTCTGTTTAACATATTGGATCACATTATGGAAAAGATTTCGTTTCAGAGATGAAATCACAGGTTAGGTTACAGGTCGATGCTATCTGACATGTAAGGACGAAAGTGAGACAGAAGAACATTGCTCTAGTTTAATTAAAACAGCTGCAAGATTTGTCTGTTTACCACTTAAATTCAGCTTAGTAGTGACAGCATTTAAAAACCAGAGCCCACATGTGTTTCATAAAACAATGAAACGCCTTGAGTTTTACCTGTAATCTATTTTGCAATAATCTGGCCATGAACTCAAATGGTAGATATTGATCAAGCTTGTCTTCTTAGAATGCCAGCGCTGATGAATGGGATGCTAGACCTAACGCAGCTATTGAGCTGTTTTCCACTAATGATCAATGACCTGGGGAAATGCATATGCCTGCTTATACAGTCATTATGAGCTTGTTTGATTTTTTTTTTTTTTTCCAGTGAAGAAGTTCCATATGCAAATTGTACACAGAGAAACTTTACTTCTGAAAGGCTTAAGTCCCAATGCAACACTTCAAAGTGTAATTTACAGTAAATATTTCATATACCTATCTGTTTGTAGTCCCGTTCTGACTACTAGGATAGACAGATTTCTAGAGATTTTATGAACAAGAATCATTTCTTCAACTGTTTCTTACTGTTTTAGATAATATTTCTCTTTCTGTGCAAATAAAATATTTTAAAGGGGAAAGCGAAGTAGTTTTACTTCTTTACTGTAAAAAAAAACAAAAAACATAACAAAACAAAACAAACAAACAAACAAAAAAACCCTAGCTTTTAAAAAGCGCATTTAAGAGACATATTCCTTGATTAAAACAGTGAGATGTTTCTATTTATTTATTTATTTTGCTGTGACAGAATTGTATTATTCTGGACACACCTGCTTTTGTATTGTATGCTTAGTTACCAGAGAGCACAGTGGAGTCCATAGTAATCAAAGTATGTAATAAAAATGTCTGGGTAAAAGCATCTTCTCTTTCCTGGCTACAATTATATGTCATGCCTTTAGGTTATTGTAAAGTAATTTTGGGTTGAAATCTAGGAAGACAAATTGCTAGAGCTTTTGCAAGGAGTGTCCTGATAGGTCAGGCTCTCTGTTCAATAAAAGGGAAGATGTCAATGTTGTAAGCCAGCAATATTGAATTCCGTGAAATATCCACGTCCAAGGACAGCTGTGGACTAAAAAGGTGTGCGTATGCCTTTTATAGCCAGACAGCTGAGGTTTTGCTTCTTCCCTTTGCCTTTCAATGTGATAGTAAATCTAAGGGTAAAAAGCATTTTCAGGATCTCTCCCTGCAGCCAAGGGAGTGGGCTGTAGTGGGGATAAAGAATTTTAAGGCAAGTCAAAAACAATTGTTTGGATGAATTCATTCTTCAGAAAAAAATAGAAAACCTTAACTCCCAACAATAAATACACAGAAATCTTTTCATACTAGGAAAAACAATGTTTAATAATAATTGTTAGATTAAATATTCTCCCATCTCTACTAGACACAGCTGTGTTGCAGACCCTCATGATAGGCATAGATAAGATCAGCAGCAGGCATTTGCCGTTATCGGTCGACTACAAGTGCATGAAATGTGTGTCTCTGCGTCTCCTAGTGAAAGGAATCAGACATTTCAGTGGTGTGTGTCTTGACTAACAATCTCTAAAATGCTGGAAAAATAGAAGGACCAACAGTAATTTTGAGAAGTCTTTGAGGGCTTGCAAAGTGCATGTTATCACTGTATAAAGCTTTGCAGCTATATATTCAGGAGCTCTTTTCAAGAAGATCGCTCTTGTCCGAAGAGCTGTATATTGTTAGTTTACTTTAAACTGAGTCTGAAATTCATGTGAATTATAAATAGTGTAATGATGTGCAGTTTTCTCTCTTCTATTTTCATCTGTCACTAGCTCTTATGCATTTTCATTAGATGACACTAAACATAAAAGAATAAATAATCCTCTAATGTTGTAAGACTGATAGCTGCATATACCTTGCTCAAAGGTCAAGTTTCCTTCCCTTTAAAAACCTTTTTTTTTTTTTTTTTTTCCACTGCTCTCCTTTAAAAACCTTTCTGAAAGAAACAGACTTTGCAATCAGCTTTGTGTTGACCTTGTAACCAGCAAAGGCCCTGCAGCACCAAAGGATGCATCAAAGCACGTTTTTGCATGCAAAAGCCATTGTTTAGCTTGGAAAAGAGAAGGCTCCGGGGACACCTCATTGCAGCCTTCCAATACCTAAAAGGAGCTTACAGGCAGGAGGGGGACCGACTTTTTGAACAGGTGGGTAATGGTAGGACAAGGGGGAATGGACTAAAACTGAAAGAAAGGAGGTTTAGCTTGGACATCAGGAAGAAATTCTTGACTGAGAGAGTGTTGAGGCGCTGGCACAGGCTGCCCATAGAAGCTGTGGCTGCCCCATCCCTGGCTGTGTTCAAGGCCAGGCTGGATGGGTTCCTGGGCAGTTTGATGTAGTGAGCTAGTGGCTGGCAGCCCTGTCCACGGCACGGGGGTTGGAACTAGATGATCTCTGAGGTCCCTTCCAACCCAAGCCATTCTGTGATTCTATGAAAACCAAGTAGCTATGGTACAGAGATGTGCTGTGGTGCAGTTTACACTACTGGTGCTTCTGTGCAACCATGATGTAGACAGGAGACAGGTGCTTGGCTTGTAGTATTTGTTCTTTGAGCACAAAACAGTGAAGCTGGACTAGAGGGGAAGGCAAAGACAACTGCTGATTCTACTTTGTTTGGGTGAAAGCAAAGAGGAGAGTCCGTTCATGTGTTAATTAGCCCTGGATAGAGCAAAGAATGGGTGTGGTTACAGTGGAAAGGATGTCAGAATGGGATTATTAAAAATAAAGGTCAGTATAAAGGATCAGCAAAGAGGCAGAAAAGAGGAGGATGAAGAACAGACAGAAATAAAGGGAAAGGCTGAATAAAAAAAAAATCATCTTTTCACTACATAGTGTGTTTCCTTTATGGATGCCTCCTATCCTTATACTGATAACTATGAGATGCTTTGAGTTTTCCATGTATCTGAATAGCCTAATGCCAAGAGCAGGATCATGAATGCGTTCATGCCCTGACCCTTCTGAATTCCCATTTTCTTGTCTAATAACAATACCTTGCAAGAATCTGTCCAATTTATACATAGAATGCAACTGCTTAAAGAAGGCAGAAAAGGAGAAAGAGGGATAATAACGACTGTGTACAATGGCATATTCAAATCTGCACAGAAAGAATAGCAGCTCGAAAGAAAGGTGTGTAAGCATGACTGGAACGCAGCTCCCTGAAGGGCTTTGATTGACATGCAGATGACAGCTGATAAGCCTTTCGGCCAGCACACTTTGCATGGGCCAGAAATCTGACACGCTGGACGCTGGGTTGAGCAGTGTCACTGTTGTTCAATGACCTACATTTGATGTAATGAATTGCATTATTTATTTACGCACCATTCCTCAAGTTTTGTCTTAAAAGGCTCAGGGGCTGTTGTATCTCATTCTGCGCAGAAGGCTTTTCAGAACTGCTGGGGCTGACAGCAAACAGTCAATGTTTGCCAGTAGTTATCGTGTGGTGGCATATAAAATACAACACTGCAGTTTTTCTTTGCACTGGGGTTTGGAGATTACAGCAGTGATTGTTTACATAGTGTGAACACTGTTGTTTTCAGCCATGAGGTTTGTACATAACGGGGGGAACAAAACCTCTATAGAGAGTGGCCCTATGTGCAGCATCCGACACACAGAATTAGATTATTGCTGCTGATCACACGGTTTAAGTCCAGCGATTTGATTGAGGCTATGTCTAGGAGAGATGAGCTGTGATCTCTTCTTGGTTTGATGTCAGGGTTACACATGGTTGCCAACCAGCAAGCATTCAGGTATTTAACCTATGCCACTGATTGCTCTAGATGCAAGACTTTTTCTAAGTAAGGGTGCAGTTGGGTAAAGAGTGTAATTTTTTTACACTTTTTAACAATGTCTATGAAACAAAAAAGTACTGTATGTAAACTACCTTCTATCAGAAATATGGCAGGCGACACAGAAAATTAATCAGTCAGACTCCCACACCCGCTGAACTTACTTGACTCCCTGGAAAGCTAATGTGTGTAGTTTTCAGAAATGTTCAGTTCAGGCTGTAGATATGTTGTTACAGTAATGTGGTTTTTAAGCTTTTTGAAGATGTGTAAAGTGCACCTGCCCGTCTCTAAAGACAATATACAGCTTCCTCGCTTTTTTTCAACAAAGCGGTATTCCTAAGGGACCTAGGAAAAAGTAATTTGCTACATTATTTAAGAAATGTCGTTACTTTCATTTTACCTGAGAGCACTGTTCTTTTCAGAAGAGAGTGTTTCATAATAGAAAGTGGAGACAGTAAAAACTTAGCACTTCCTGGCTGTGCAAACATTTCTCACACTCTGCTTTGACTCATATAAAACCAAGACTGTAACTGAGCAAGACAATGTGCTTCAACTATTTATTCGAGGACCTTCCTTCTGGCTTCCTTGCAACCTGTAGTCCATGTTTGCTCCCTAGGTTATTGTGCTGGAGTATTTCATTCAGGCTAATTATTCTAAAATTCATGCTGGTGGATAGGTAGCATCGGATGCTTTTCAATGGCTTTTTGTGGCAGCAGTTTAGAGTGGCTTGCAAGGATGAAGATGGAAAGCATCTGAACCATGTTACAGAATCATGTTTTGGTAGCACAGAGGAAGGTGGGCGATAAGACTGTAGGCAAGAGAGGTTGCTGAACATTTAACCAGCACAGGGAAGCATGCAATTGAAACTGAGGTGTTAATATCAGAGAGACTATTAGTTCCCTAGAGAGGAAGTTCACGGATCTTTCTCACTGTGACTGGACGTTGTGGCTGCTGTGAGGGCATAGAACATCAATGGCTGTTTGTGAGAGATGGAGGAGTAAAACTTATCTGGGTGGGACATGTTCGCCTGAAGCAAAGCCAAAATTTGCTCTGTCTCGCTATACCCAGAAAACTTAATACTAGTAGGTTTCACATTTCGGAACAGCATTACTGGCATTTCAGTAACAATGTGTGTCTAGGGGACAAGTATGTTGTAATCTTTTTTTTTTTTTTTTCCCTCTGCTGCTGCTGTTTTGGATAGCCCTCTTCTTCCATCACCTGGAAGCATATTTTCCCTCTACTCACTTCAAAACAAGCAAACAAACAAACAAAAAACCACAACAACCCCTCAATCCTTTTCTTCTATTCGGTTTTCCTAAGATCTTTAGTGTTTTCTTTCTCTCTACTTCTTCGATTTAGAAGTGTGAAATCTTGATATGATTCAGGCCCCCTTCAGAATTACTACTTGTCCTGTCAAGAATTAGTTGAAAAGTGATGGTGGGAGGGGGGTTTTTATTCTGCTTTTTGTATTAAGTCTTCAAATATTTGGATATTTTCCTTTGGTGATATACATTTCCCCGTTTCTTTGTCTTTTCCCCTCTGTGCCGATAAGTGTGTGTGTATATACACACATATATAGATACTTATCATGGCTCTCTGTAGGCCTAAAGGTCTGTTGGACCATGCATAACGTTATCAAATTGGATGCCCTAACTGTTCTGTTTTACCACCTTGTTATTGATGTTGCCAGTCATGAAGAGGTTTCTTTCAGCATGGTTGAATTCAGTGGCACAGTTAGCCTCTCACTGGAAATATCTGTGTCACGTTATTTTCCCTCCAGATATACTTGAAGTTTCTTTCATTTTCCTGGGGTGAATCTCATTTTGTACTCTGAGCAGATTTTTCTAGCCTCAGTTCCTGAAATACCAATTCTCCTTGAGGTTTGTAAAACCTCTAAATAAATACAGCCTGTGCTTTAATTAACGTGGTGTTTACCAGATCTTTATTAAAGGCGAAATGAGAGCAGACTCACTGCTAACCTTTACAGGTGTTCACTCAATAATTTTTCATTTTGTCTTTGGTCTTTGTTCACAATTCTTCAGGCAGTTTTTGGTTCATATAATTTCCCAGGAATTCAATATTTGAAGCAATATATATATTGACTTGGTTTAATATGCAGGATTTTTTTTTTATGCGTGTAATATTTAGACAATGAGATCTAGTGCTATCAGATTTGGTAGCAAAGGTCTAGGAGCAAAAACATACATGGGTGTGTAAAAATAAGTGGGCTGATTTTTAGGTCTAATTTTGTTACTCCTTTTCAGTATCGTTTTTGAAATGTTGATCGTAATATATTTTTGTCTCTATAATCTGTTCTGCTAGTTTTTTTGATCTTGTCACCTTCCTGAACAACAACGGATAAGCAGATAACCAAATTAAATATTTTATGCTTGTAGTTTCCAGACAAAACCCTACCTAACTGGAGCAAACCACCAATGAGGTCAGACAGTTTTGACGTGAGGGAACAAAATCAATGCATGAGAGTAATTTTAACCCAGAACTCATTATACCATACAACTTTCACCTGTGTACATGGTTTAGTTGCACTCTGAGAGAGATAAAGCGTCAAAACCACCACCAGCCATGATGTTGATTTGTATTACTGTTATTTTTAATACATCAAGGAGACTCCTAACAAGCAATACCTGAAGGAAATAAAAAGTGGTGTGTTGTACCAGTTTACTAATTGCCAATAAAACATCCCTGTACAGTACGGCGCTGTCACTGTAGACTGCCATACAGATGCTCATTCAGGTTTGTCTTCCCTGTTGAGGTTCCAATTATAACTGAAAGGTTCATTAAATGAATGACTCATTAGAAGGAATTGTAGTACCTATCTGATAGATCTTGGCTTCATTTGCTGTGACATCAGTGCCCTATCTCTGTTGCTTCACCTGCATTGCTAAGCTGCAGAGACGTATTTTAAAAGTGGTATGTATGTTTTCTATTCAGAGGAAGTTTATGATGAAGGCCAGGCAATCTTTTAGCTAGAATCAAGGGAATTTTTACCACCTGTGATCTGGTTGGTGTGGTTGGGCGGTGTACTTGTGCTATAGTAGCAGGTGCTCTGCCCTGCTGGAGGGAAGTGGTGGATCCAAAGGCTAAATATTTTTTAAAGTAAAAAATGTCTGCACTAAAATGTATTTTGTTTTGCTAGAAAACCTAAAGCTGTTGGATTTCTTGCAAAAGTCAGAGTACAAAAGATGAAAGGTTGAACTGTTACTTTCATTTTCTCCACCAAAATTGAATTACAATGTCAGATATTTTTCATGGCAAAAATAGTTTCCCAATTTGTTGGTTCATGTTTGTTTGGTCTGAAATAAACTCTCCATGTTTTTACTGTGCACTCAAACACTGTTCGTGCTGAATAAGTTGAACTGCTTACTGCAGGCCATGGAGACCAATATGATGCCATGCTTTCAGCTGGTGGAGGAGTGTGATCCGCACAGACCTGTCAACAAAAGCAGGTCAGCAGGACTGAGCAAGAAAAAAAAAATCAATAAATCTTTGAATTAATCATGCAGCTGCCAGAGAGAATTATGGGTGCATGAAATGAAAGGTGTAGGTATATATCTATGGCAACTTACTCTCTCCTGCCTCATTGTGTCCTTTTCTTTTCTCCGTCTGCAAGTTTACTCCCCCTACCCCCATCTGAGCAGTTCTGTATTTATTCCAATACCATCATGGAAAACTTGCTGCTCATTTTAAAGTCACTAATTCAATATGGATCACAGAAATCCCTCTTATGGTTCTCTCTCCACACTGCCACTTTTCTCACTGACTTTGTGTGCACTCAGTATGAATTAATACAGGAATTCCACCTCCACGTAAAACTAAGATTGCACATCTTGTGCAGTGAACTGAACCGAAAACAACTGCTGCTTCGTTGAACAGAGGAGTTAAAAATTCATACCCATGCTGCTGATGTCTCAGGTGAATGGCCATCCCCCTTGAGCCCTTGTGCAGCAGCACAGAGATGGGGCTAAACGCACACCTGGGTTTGCTCCCAGGCTAGCTCCTCATCCCCAGGGCTGGGTTACACCCCTGCCTTGCAGGCAGCTGTGGTCAATAATCATTGCCGGGGGGAACGTTTTGAACCCTGCTCTCCAAAGCTGGACAGCAGTTGAGTGGACTGTGAGGAATTATGAATTAGGAGACACATCCTCTCGGTACAACTTTGTGGCTTCCGCTCTGTGCTTGGGTTTCATTCTTTCCTGCTCTGAAGTACGGATCCTTCACTGCAGTGCCCTGGAGGGGCTGTTCACTATAGAGCTTCCCAGTGCAAAGATTTGGTGTTTTACTGCTGCTCTGCTTCTGGGCCTGGTAGTGACACAGGCTGGTGAAATGAAGGCTCCAGTGTCTTTAGACACCTGCTCTGAAGGTGATGCTCTCCTGTCCATCCTCTATGCCCAGGCTGTAGAACCTGTTTGTGCTTCGCCACAAGGATGTCTTTGGCTCCCTGCCCAGGGATCGAATCTGGCTCTCTTCCAGCTGGGGCATAGCCAGGTACTGGATGCTCACTTTCACTGCAAATTCAAATTCATTTTTCTCTTTTATCCATGGCGTTCTTTCCAAATAGATTGTGTTATTCATAAAATCCCCAAGAACAATTACCCTGCTACTTGGGGAAGGTCAGGGCAGCCCTGTTCAGGGAGTATGTATTCCTGCAGGGAAAAAAGAGCTGACACACAGTGTTCTTGTTTTTCAATTTCATGCCTAGGGAATTTTTTTTCCCCTAAATGTTTTTCCCTCTTCTCCACTCCAGATAGCACCAAATTTCTGACACACTGAGAAAATACACTTGATTTCAGGTGTGGAGATCTTTTTTTTAATTTCTGAACTAACAAAGAGACAAATAGATGACAATTTTATTGGGACAGATTTTTTTTTTTTTTTTTTTTTACTTCCCTTCCTTTGTAAAGTATCTTCCCTAATTGCATTTAGTTAAATACTATTGTCTAGCAAACACACATTTTATTTAAAGTCATATCCCATACAAAAGTAACATTATTTTTTCTGACATTATTTCTGCAAGGGATCCTCCAGACTCAAGTGATAATCATGGAAAAAAATATTTCTCTCTGCTTTTTAGACTTGCATTTGTTCTGTGCATCTAAGAGTGTTTTGTCTGTATAGAGGTCTGAGAGTCCTTCCAAGCACTCTATTTTCTCTTCAGATTTTTCACATCTCTTCTGATGTTTTTTTTCACACAACGTGAATGAGAAAGATATTAATTAAA